>JAECXS010000007.1:0-52424 GCA_018153105.1 Drosophila rufa | reverse complement strand
TGGCGTTCAATACGCAGCCAACGACACTACATTCATCCCGATCTGATGCTCGGTTGAGAAGATATTCAACAAAGAAAATATATTCAATATAGAAGATTTTACCGTTGTTTTTTTGTGTTATTCTGCCCATAACTTCTAAACGACTTAAGCTACAGAAACGATGAAACTACTGTTGTCTTCTGGGGTTAAAAACCCCCCCCCCCACCACCCCCTCCTCCCCGATCTGTTCCGGGTTTAAAAAGATATTCAACAAAGAAAATATATTCAGTATTGAAGATTTTACCGTTGTTTTTTTTTGTGTTATTCTGCCCATAACTTCTAAACCACTTAAGCTACAGAAACGATGAAACTACTGTTGTCTTTTGGCTTTCAATACGCAGCCAACGACACCACATTCATCCCGATCTGATGCTCGGTTGAGAAGATATTCAACAAAGAAAATATATTCAATATAGAAGATTTTACCGTTGTTTTTTTGTGTGTATTCTGCCCATAACTTCTAAACGATCAAAACTTAAGGAAAAAAAAAGAAAAAAATTGTGTTGTCTTCTGGCGTTCTGGTACGCAGCCAACGACACCACATTCATTCCGATCTGATGCTCGGTTGAGAAGATATTCAACAAAGAAAATATATTCAATATAGAAGATTTTCCCGTTGGTTTTTGTGTTATTCTGCCCATAACTTCTAAACGACTTAAGCTACAGAAACGATGAAACTACTGTTGTCTTCTGGCGTTCAATACGCAGCCAACGACACCACATTCATCCCGATCTGATGCTCGGTTGAGAAGATATTCAACAAAGAAAATATATTCAATATAGAAGATTTTACCGTTGTTTTTTTGTGTTATTCTGCCCATAACTTCTAAACCACTTAAGCTACAGAAACGATGAAACTACTGTTGTTTTTTGGCGTTCAATACGCAGCCAACGACACTACATTCATCCCGATCTGATGCTCGGTTGAGAAGATATTCAACAAAGAAAATATATTCAATATAGAAGATTTTACCGTTGTTTTTTTGTGTTATTCTGCCCATAACTTCTAAACGACTTAAGCTACAGAAACGATGAAACTACTGTTGTCTTCTGGCGTTCAGTACGCAGCCAACGACACCACATTCATTCCGATCTGATGCTCGGTTGAGAAGATATTCAACAAAGAAAATATATTCAATATAGAAGATTTTACCGTTGATTTTTGTGTTATTCTGCCCATAACTTCTAAACGACTTAAGCTACAGAAACGATGAAACTACTGTTGTCTTCTGGCGTTCAATACGCAGCCAACGACACCACATTCATCCCGATCTGATGCTCGGTTGAGAAGATATTCAACAAAGAAAATATATTCAATATAGAAGATTTTACCGTTGTTTTTTTGTGTTATTCTGCCCATAACTTCTAAACCACTTAAGCTACAGAAACGATGAAACTACTGTTGTTTTTTGGCGTTCAATACGCAGCCAACGACACTACATTCATCCCGATCTGATGCTCGGTTGAGAAGATATTCAACAAAAGAAAATATATTCAATATAGAAGATTTTACCGTTGTTTTTTTTGTGTTATTCTGCCCATAACTTCTAAACGACTTAAGCTACAGAAACGATGAAACTACTGTTGTCTTCTGGCGTTCAATACGCAGCCAACGACACCACATTCATTCCGATCTGATGCTCGGTTGAGAAGATATTCAACAAAGAAAATATATTCAATATAGAAGATTTTACCGTTGATTTTTGTGTTATTCTGCCCATAACTTCTAAACCACTTAAGCTACAGAAACGATGAAACTACTGTTGTCTTCTGGCGTTCAATACGCAGCCAACGACACCACATTCATCCCGATCTGATGCTCGGTTGAGAAGATATTCAACAAAGAAAATATATTCAATATAGAAGATTTTACCGTTGTTTTTTTTGTGTTATTCTGCCCATAACTTCTAAACGACTTAAGCTACAGAAACGATGAAACTACTGTTGTCTTCTGGCGTTCAGTACGCAGCCAACGACACCACATTCATTCCGATCTGATGCTCGGTTGAGAAGATATTCAACAAAGAAAATATATTCAATATAGAAGATTTTACCGTTGATTTTTTTGTGTTATTCTGCCCATAACTTCTAAACCACCTAAGCTACAGAAACGATGAAACTACTGTTGTTTTTTGGCGTTCAATACGCAGCCAACGACACCACATTCATCCCGATCTGATGCTCGGTTGAGAAGATATTCAACAAAGAAAATATATTCAGTATTGAAGATTTTACCGTTGTTTTTTTTTGTGTTATTCTGCCCATAACTTCTAAACCACTTAAGCTACAGAAACGATGAAACTACTGTTGTCTTTTTGCTTTCAATACGCAGCCAACGACACCACATTCATCCCGATCTGATGCTCGGTTGAGAAGATATTCAACAAAGAAAATATATTCAATATAGAAGATTTTACCGTTGTTTTTTTGTGTTATTCTGCCCATAACTTCTAAACGACTTAAGCTACAGAAACGATGAAACTACTGTTGTCTTCTGGCGTTCAGTACGCAGCCAACGACACCACATTCATTCCGATCTGATGCTCGGTTGAGAAGATATTCAACAAAGAAAATATATTCAATATAGAAGATTTTACCGTTGTTTTTTTGTTATTCTGCCCATAACTTCTAAACGACTTAAGCTACAGAAACGATGAAACTACTGTTGTCTTCTGGCGTTCAATACGCAGCCAACGACACCACATTCATTCCGATCTGATGCTCGGTTGAGAAGATATTCAACAAAGAAAATATATTCAATATAGAAGATTTTACCGTTGATTTTTTTGTGTTATTCTGCCCATAACTTCTAAACCACCTAAGCTACAGAAACGATGAAACTAGTGTTGTTTTTTGGCGTTCAATACGCAGCCAACGACACTACATTCATCCCGATCTGATGCTCGGTTGAGAAGATATTCAACAAAGAAAATATATTCAATATAGAAGATTTTACCGTTGTTTTTTTTGTGTTATTCTGCCCATAACTTCTAAACGACTTAAGCTACAGAAACGATGAAACTACTGTTGTCTTCTGGCGTTCAATACGCAGCCAACGACACCACATTCATCCCGATCTGATGCTCGGTTGAGAAGATATTCAACAAAGAAAATATATTCAGTATTGAAGATTTTACCGTTGTTTTTTTGTGTTATTCTGCCCATAACTTCTAAACCACTTAAGCTACAGAAACGATGAAACTACTGTTGTCTTTTGGCTTTCAATACGCAGCCAACGACACCACATTCATCCCGATCTGATGCTCGGTTGAGAAGATATTCAACAAAGAAAATATATTCAATATAGAAGATTTTACCGTTGTTTTTTTTGTGTATTCTGCCCATAACTTCTAAACGACTTAAGCTACAGAAACG
Source organism: Drosophila rufa (assembly GCA_018153105.1). Lineage (NCBI taxonomy): Eukaryota > Metazoa > Arthropoda > Insecta > Diptera > Drosophilidae > Drosophila > Drosophila rufa. The sequence goes on along the minus strand of JAECXS010000007.1, from coordinate 49,010 downwards.
ATGAAACTACTGTTGTCTTCTGGCGTTCAGTACGCAGCCAACGACACCACATTCATTCCGATCTGATGCTCGGTTGAGAAGATATTCAACAAAGAAAATATATTCAATATAGAAGATTTTACCGTTGATTTTTTGTGTTATTCTGCCCATAACTTCTAAACGACTTAAGCTACAGAAACGATGAAACTACTGTTGTCTTCTGGCGTTCAATACGCAGCCAACGACACCACATTCATCCCGATCTGATGCTCGGTTGAGAAGATATTCAACAAAGAAAATATATTCAATATAGAAGATTTTACCGTTGTTTTTTTGTGTTATTCTGCCCATAACTTCTAAACCACTTAAGCTACAGAAACGATGAAACTACTGTTGTTTTTTGGCGTTCAATACGCAGCCAACGACACTACATTCATCCCGATCTGATGCTCGGTTGAGAAGATATTCAACAAAGAAAATATATTCAATATAGAAGATTTTACCGTTGTTTTTTTTGTGTTATTCTGCCCATAACTTCTAAACGACTTAAGCTACAGAAACGATGAAACTACTGTTGTCTTCTGGCGTTCAATACGCAGCCAACGACACCACATTCATTCCGATCTGATGCTCGGTTGAGAAGATATTCAACAAAGAAAATATATTCAATATAGAAGATTTTACCGTTGATTTTTTGTGTTATTCTGCCCATAACTTCTAAACGACTTAAGCTACAGAAACGATGAAACTACTGTTGTCTTCTGGCGTTCAATACGCAGCCAACGACACCACATTCATCCCGATCTGATGCTCGGTTGAGAAGATATTCAACAAAGAAAATATATTCAATATAGAAGATTTTACCGTTGTTTTTTTTGTGTTATTCTGCCCATAACTTCTAAACGACTTAAGCTACAGAAACGATGAAACTACTGTTGTCTTCTGGCGTTCAGTACGCAGCCAACGACACCACATTCATTCCGATCTGATGCTCGGTTGAGAAGATATTCAACAAAGAAAATATATTCAATATAGAAGATTTTACCGTTGATTTTTTTGTGTTATTCTGCCCATAACTTCTAAACCACCTAAGCTACAGAAACGATGAAACTACTGTTGTTTTTTGGCGTTCAATACGCAGCCAACGACACCACATTCATCCCGATCTGATGCTCGGTTGAGAAGATATTCAACAAAGAAAATATATTCAGTATTGAAGATTTTACCGTTGTTTTTTTGTGTTATTCTGCCCATAACTTCTAAACCACTTAAGCTACAGAAACGATGAAACTACTGTTGTCTTTTGGCTTTCAATACGCAGCCAACGACACCACATTCATCCCGATCTGATGCTCGGTTGAGAAGATATTCAACAAAGAAAATATATTCAATATAGAAGATTTTACCGTTGTTTTTTTTGTGTTATTCTGCCCATAACTTCTAAACGACTTAAGCTACAGAAACGATGAAACTACTGTTGTCTTCTGGCGTTCAGTACGCAGCCAACGACACCACATTCATTCCGATCTGATGCTCGGTTGAGAAGATATTCAACAAAGAAAATATATTCAATATAGAAGATTTTACCGTTGTTTTTTTTTGTTATTCTGCCCATAACTTCTAAACGACTTAAGCTACAGAAACGATGAAACTACTGTTGTCTTCTGGCGTTCAATACGCAGCCAACGACACCACATTCATTCCGATCTGATGCTCGGTTGAGAAGATATTCAACAAAGAAAATATATTCAATATAGAAGATTTTACCGTTGATTTTTTTGTGTTATTCTGCCCATAACTTCTAAACCACCTAAGCTACAGAAACGATGAAACTAGTGTTGTTTTTTGGCGTTCAATACGCAGCCAACGACACTACATTCATCCCGATCTGATGCTCGGTTGAGAAGATATTCAACAAAGAAAATATATTCAATATAGAAGATTTTACCGTTGTTTTTTTGTGTTATTCTGCCCATAACTTCTAAACGACTTAAGCTACAGAAACGATGAAACTACTGTTGTCTTCTGGCGTTCAGTACGCAGCCAACGACACCACATTCATTCCGATCTGATGCTCGGTTGAGAAGATATTCAACAAAGAAAATATATTCAATATAGAAGATTTTACCGTTGTTTTTTTTTGTTTATTCTGCCCATAACTTCTAAACGACTTAAGCTACAGAAACGATGAAACTACTGTTGTCTTCTGGCGTTCAATACGCAGCCAACGACACCACATTCATTCCGATCTGATGCTCGGTTGAGAAGATATTCAACAAAGAAAATATATTCAATATAGAAGATTTTACCGTTGATTTTTTTGTGTTATTCTGCCCATAACTTCTAAACCACCTAAGCTACAGAAACGATGAAACTAGTGTTGTTTTTTGGCGTTCAATACGCAGCCAACGACACTACATTCATCCCGATCTGATGCTCGGTTGAGAAGATATTCAACAAAGAAAATATATTCAATATAGAAGATTTTACCGTTGTTTTTTTTGTGTTATTCTGCCCATAACTTCTAAACGACTTAAGCTACAGAAACGATGAAACTACTGTTGTCTTCTGGCGTTCAGTACGCAGCCAACGACGAAGATTTTACCGTTGATTTTTTGTGTTATTCTGCCCATAACTTCTAAACGACTTAAGCTACAGAAACGATGAAACTACTGTTGTCTTCTGGCGTTCAATACGCAGCCAACGACACCACATTCATTCCGATCTGATGCTCGGTTGAGAAGATATTCAACAAAGAAAATATATTCAATATAGAAGATTTTACCGTTGTTTTTTTTTGTTATTCTGCCCATAACTTCTAAACGACTTAAGCTACAGAAACGATGAAACTACTGTTGTCTTCTGGCGTTCAATACGCAGCCAACGACACCACATTCATTCCGATCTGATGCTCGGTTGAGAAGATATTCAACAAAGAAAATATATTCAATATAGAAGATTTTACCGTTGTTTTTTTTGTGTTATTCTGCCCATAACTTCTAAACGACTTAAGCTACAGAAACGATGAAACTACTGTTGTCTTCTGGCGTTCAATACGCAGCCAACGACACCACATTCATTCCGATCTGATGCTCGGTTGAGAAGATATTCAACAAAGAAAATATATTCAATATAGAAGATTTTACCGTTTTTTTTTTTGTGTTATTCTGCCCATAACTTCTAAACGACTTAAGCTACAGAAACGATGAAACTACTGTTGTCTTCTGGCGTTCAATACGCAGCCAACGACACCACATTCATTCCGATCTGATGCTCGGTTGAGAAGATATTCAACAAAGAAAATATATTCAATATAGAAGATTTTACCGTTGTTTTTTTTGTGTTATTCTGCCCATAACTTCTAAACGACTTAAGCTACAGAAACGATGAAACTACTGTTGTCTTTTGGCTTTCAATACGCAGCCAACGACACCACATTCATCCCGATCTGATGCTCGGTTAAGAAGATATTCAACAAAGAAAATATATTCAATGTAGAAGATTTTACCGTTGTTTTTTTTTTGTTATTCTGCCCATAACTTCTAAACAACTTAAGCTACAGAAACGATGAAACTACTGTTGTCTTCTGGCGTTCAATACGCAGCCAACGACACCACATTCATTCCGATCTGATGCTCGGTTGAGAAGATATTCAATAAAGAAAATATATTCAATATAGAAGATTTTACCGTTGTTTTTTTTGTGTTATTCTGCCCATAACTTCTAAACGACTTAAGCTACAGAAACGATGAAACTACTGTTGTCTTTTGGCGTTCAATACGTAGCCAACGACACCACATTCATCCCGATCTGATGCTCGGTTGAGAAGATATTCAACAAAGAAAATATATTCAATATAGAAGATTTTACCGTTGTTTTTTTTGTGTTATTCTGCCCATAACTTCTAAACGACTTAAGCTACAGAAACGATGAAACTACTGTTGTCTTCTGGCGTTCAATACGCAGCCAACGACACCACATTCATTCCGATCTGATGCTCGGTTGAGAAGATATTCAACAAAGAAAATATATTCAGTATTGAAGATTTTACCGTTGTTTTTTTTTGTGTTATTCTGCCCATAACTTCTAAACCACTTAAGCTACAGAAACGATGAAACTACTGTTGTCTTTTGGCTTTCAATACGCAGCCAACGACACTACATTCATCCCGATCTGATGCTCGGTTGAGAAGATATTCAACAAAGAAAATATATTCAATATAGAAGATTTTACCGTTGTTTTTTTGTGTTATTCTGCCCATAACTTCTAAACGACTTAAGCTACAGAAACGATGAAACTACTGTTGTCTTCTGGCGTTCAATACGCAGCCAACGACACCACATTCATTCCGATCTGATGCTCGGTTGAGAAGATATTCAATAAAGAAAATATATTCAATATAGAAGATTTTACCGTTGTTTTTTTTGTGTTATTCTGCCCATAACTTCTAAACGACTTAAGCTACAGAAACGATGAAACTACTGTTGTCTTTTGGCTTTCAATACGCAGCCAACGACACCACATTCATCCCGATCTGATGCTCGGTTGAGAAGATATTCAACAAAGAAAATATATTCAATATAGAAGATTTTACCGTTGATTTTTTTGTGTTATTCTGCCCATAACTTCTAAACGACTTAAGCTACAGAAACGATGAAACTACTGTTGTTTTTTGGCGTTCAATACGCAGCCAACGACACTACATTCATCCCGATCTGATGCTCGGTTGAGAAGATATTCAACAAAGAAAATATATTCAATATAGAAGATTTTACCGTTGTTTTTTTTGTGTTATTCTGCCCATAACTTCTAAACGACTTAAGCTACAGAAACGATGAAACTACTGTTGTCTTCTGGCGTTCAATACGCAGCCAACGACACCACATTCATCCCGATCTGATGCTCGGTTGAGAAGATATTCAACAAAGAAAATATATTCAGTATTGAAGATTTTACCGTTGTTTTTTTTTGTGTTATTCTGCCCATAACTTCTAAACCACTTAAGCTACAGAAACGATGAAACTACTGTTGTCTTTTGGCTTTCAATACGCAGCCAACGACACCACATTCATCCCGATCTGATGCTCGGTTGAGAAGATATTCAACAAAGAAAATATATTCAATATAGAAGATTTTACCGTTGTTTTTTTTGTGTTATTCTGCCCATAACTTCTAAACGACTTAAGCTACAGAAACGATGAAACTACTGTTGTCTTCTGGCGTTCAATACGCAGCCAACGACACCACATTCATTCCGATCTGATGCTCGGTTGAGAAGATATTCAATAAAGAAAATATATTCAATATAGAAGATTTTACCGTTGTTTTTTTTGTGTTATTCTGCCCATAACTTCTAAACGACTTAAGCTACAGAAACGATGAAACTACTGTTGTCTTTTGGCTTTCAATACGCAGCCAACGACACCACATTCATCCCGATCTGATGCTCGGTTGAGAAGATATTCAACAAAGAAAATATATTCAATATAGAAGATTTTACCGTTGATTTTTTTGTGTTATTCTGCCCATAACTTCTAAACGACTTAAGCTACAGAAACGATGAAACTACTGTTGTTTTTTGGCGTTCAATACGCAGCCAACGACACTACATTCATCCCGATCTGATGCTCGGTTGAGAAGATATTCAACAAAGAAAATATATTCAATATAGAAGATTTTACCGTTGTTTTTTTTGTGTTATTCTGCCCATAACTTCTAAACGACTTAAGCTACAGAAACGATGAAACTACTGTTGTCTTCTGGCGTTCAATACGCAGCCAACGACACCACATTCATCCCGATCTGATGCTCGGTTGAGAAGATATTCAACAAAGAAAATATATTCAGTATTGAAGATTTTACCGTTGTTTTTTTTTGTGTTATTCTGCCCATAACTTCTAAACCACTTAAGCTACAGAAACGATGAAACTACTGTTGTCTTTTGGCTTTCAATACGCAGCCAACGACACCACATTCATCCCGATCTGATGCTCGGTTGAGAAGATATTCAACAAAGAAAATATATTCAATATAGAAGATTTTACCGTTGGTTTTTTTTGTGTTATTCTGCCCATAACTTCTAAACCACTTAAGCTTAAGAATCGATGAAACTACTGTTGTCTTTTGGCGTTCAATACGTAGCCAACGACACCACATTCATCCCGATCTTATGATCGGTTGAGAAGATATTCAACAAAGAAAATATATTCAATGTAGAAGATTTTACCGTTGTTTTTTTTTTGGTATTCTGCCCATAACTTCTAAACGACTTAAGCTACAGAAACGATGAAACTACTGTTGTCTTCTGGCGTTCAATACGCAGCCAACGACACCACATTCATCCCGATCTGATGCTCGGTTGAGAAGATATTCAACAAAGAAAATATATTCAATATAGAAGATTTTACCGTTGTTTTTTTTGTGTTATTCTGCCCATAACTTCTAAACGACTTAAGCTACAGAAACGATGAAACTACTGTTGTCTTCTGGCGTTCAATACGCAGCCTACGACACCACATTCATCCCGATCTGATGCTCGGTTGAGAAGATATTCAACAAAGAAAATATATTCAGTATTGAAGATTTTACCGTTGTTTTTTTTTGTGTTATTCTGCCCATAACTTCTAAACCACTTAAGCTACAGAAACGATGAAACTACTGTTGTCTTTTGGCGTTCAATACACAGCCAACGACACCACATTCATCCCGATCTGATGCTCGGTTGAGAAGATATTCAACAAAGAAAATATATTCAATATAGAAGATTTTACCGTTGTTTTTTTGTGTTATTCTGCCCATAACTTCTAAACCACCTAAGCTACAGAAACGATGAAACTACTGTTGTCTTTTGGCGTTCAATACGTAGCCAACGACACCACATTCATCCCGATCTGATGCTCGGTTGAGAAGATATTCAACAAAGAAAATATATTCAATGTAGAAGATTTTACCGTTGTTTTTTTGTGTTATTCTGCCCATAACTTCTAAACGACTTAAGCTATAGAAACGATGAAACTACTGTTGTCTTCTGGCGTTCAATACGCAGCCAACGACATCACATTCATTCCGATCTGATGCTCGGTTGAGAAGATATTCAACAAAGAAAATATATTCAATATAGAAGATTTTACCGTTGATTTTTTGTGTTATTCTGCCCATAACTTCTAAACGACTTAAGCTACAGAAACGATGAAACTACTGTTGTCTTCTGGCGTTCAATACGCAGCCAACGACACCACATTCATCCCGATCTGATGCTCGGTTGAGAAGATATTCAACAAAGAAAATATATTCAATATAGAAGATTTTACCGTTGTTTTTTTTTGTGTTATTCTGCCCATAACTTCTAAACCACTTAAGCTACAGAAACGATGAAACTACTGTTGTTTTTTGGCGTTCAATACGCAGCCAACGACACTACATTCATCCCGATCTGATGCTCGGTTGAGAAGATATTCAACAAAGAAAATATATTCAATATAGAAGATTTTACCGTTGTTTTTTTTGTGTTATTCTGCCCATAACTTCTAAACGACTTAAGCTACAGAAACGATGAAACTACTGTTGTCTTCTGGCGTTCAATACGCAGCCAACGACACCACATTCTTTCCGATCTGATGCTCGGTTGAGAAGATATTCAACAAAGAAAATATATTCAATATAGAAGATTTTACCGTTGATTTTTTGTGTTATTCTGCCCATAACTTCTAAACGACTTAAGCTACAGAAACGATGAAACTACTGTTGTCTTCTGGCGTTCAATACGCAGCCAACGACACCACATTCATCCCGATCTGATGCTCGGTTGAGAAGATATTCAACAAAGAAAATATATTCAATATAGAAGATTTTACCGTTGTTTTTTTTTGTTATTCTGCCCATAACTTCTAAACCACTTAAGCTACAGAAACGATGAAACTACTGTTGTTTTTTGGCGTTCAATACGCAGCCAACGACACTACATTCATCCCGATCTGATGCTCGGTTGAGAAGATATTCAACAAAGAAAATATATTCAATATAGAAGATTTTACCGTTGTTTTTTTTGTGTTATTCTGCCCATAACTTCTAAACGACTTAAGCTACAGAAACGATGAAACTACTGTTGTCTTCTGGCGTTCAATACGCAGCCAACGACACCACATTCATCCCGATCTGATGCTCGGTTGAGAAGATATTCAACAAAGAAAATATATTCAGTATTGAAGATTTTACCGTTGTTTTTTTTGTGTTATTCTGCCCATAACTTCTAAACGACTTAAGCTACAGAAACGATGAAACTACTGTTGTCTTCTGGCGTTCAATACGCAGCCAACGACACCACATTCATCCCGATCTGATGCTCGGTTGAGAAGATATTCAACAAAGAAAATATATTCAATATAGAAGATTTTACCGTTGTTTTTTTGTGTTATTCTGCCCATAACTTCTAAACGACTTAAGCTACAGAAACGATGAAACTACTGTTGTCTTCTGGCGTTCAATACGCAGCCAACGACACCACATTCATTCCGATCTGATGCTCGGTTGAGAAGATATTCAACAAAGAAAATATATTCAATATAGAAGATTTTACCGTTGATTTTTTGTGTTATTCTGCCCATAACTTCTAAACGACTTAAGCTACAGAAACGATGAAACTACTGTTGTCTTCTGGCGTTCAATACGCAGCCAACGACACCACATTCATCCCGATCTGATGCTCGGTTGAGAAGATATTCAACAAAGAAAATATATTCAATATAGAAGATTTTACCGTTGATTTTTTTGTGTTATTCTGCCCATAACTTCTAAACGACTTAAGCTACAGAAACGATGAAACTACTGTTGTTTTTTGGCGTTCAATACGCAGCCAACGACACTACATTCATCCCGATCTGATGCTCGGTTGAGAAGATATTCAACAAAGAAAATATATTCAATATAGAAGATTTTACCGTTGTTTTTTTTGTGTTATTCTGCCCATAACTTCTAAACGACTTAAGCTACAGAAACGATGAAACTACTGTTGTCTTCTGGCGTTCAATACGCAGCCAACGACACCACATTCATCCCGATCTGATGCTCGGTTGAGAAGATATTCAACAAAGAAAATATATTCAGTATTGAAGATTTTACCGTTGTTTTTTTTTTGTGTTATTCTGCCCATAACTTCTAAACCACCTAAGCTACAGAAACGATGAAACTACTGTTGTTTTTTGGCGTTCAATACGCAGCCAACGACACTACATTCATCCCGATCTGATGCTCGGTTGAGAAGATATTCAACAAAGAAAATATATTCAATATAGAAGATTTTACCGTTGTTTTTTTTGTGTTATTCTGCCCATAACTTCTAAACGACTTAAGCTACAGAAACGATGAAACTACTGTTGTCTTCTGGCGTTCAGTACGCAGCCAACGACGAAGATTTTACCGTTGATTTTTTGTGTTATTCTGCCCATAACTTCTAAACGACTTAAGCTACAGAAACGATGAAACTACTGTTGTCTTCTGGCGTTCAATACGCAGCCAACGACACCACATTCATCCCGATCTGATGCTCGGTTGAGAAGATATTCAACAAAGAAAATATATTCAATATAGAAGATTTTACCGTTGTTTTTTTTTGTGTTATTCTGCCCATAACTTCTAAACCACTTAAGCTACAGAAACGATGAAACTACTGTTGTTTTTTGGCGTTCAATACGCAGCCAACGACACTACATTCATCCCGATCTGATGCTCGGTTGAGAAGATATTCAACAAAGAAAATATATTCAATATAGAAGATTTTACCGTTGTTTTTTTTTGTTATTCTGCCCATAACTTCTAAACCACTTAAGCTACAGAAACGATGAAACTACTGTTGTTTTTTGGCGTTCAATACGCAGCCAACGACACTACATTCATCCCGATCTGATGCTCGGTTGAGAAGATATTCAACAAAGAAAATATATTCAATATAGAAGATTTTACCGTTGTTTTTTTTGTGTTATTCTGCCCATAACTTCTAAACGACTTAAGCTACAGAAACGATGAAACTACTGTTGTCTTCTGGCGTTCAATACGCAGCCAACGACACCACATTCATTCCGATCTGATGCTCGGTTGAGAAGATATTCAACAAAGAAAATATATTCAATATAGAAGATTTTACCGTTGATTTTTTTGTGTTATTCTGCCCATAACTTCTAAACCACCTAAGCTACAGAAACGATGAAACTACTGTTGTTTTTTGGCGTTCAATACGCAGCCAACGACACTACATTCATCCCGATCTGATGCTCGGTTGAGAAGATATTCAACAAAGAAAATATATTCAATATAGAAGATTTTACCGTTGTTTTTTTTGTGTTATTCTGCCCATAACTTCTAAACGACTTAAGCTACAGAAACGATGAAACTACTGTTGTCTTCTGGCGTTCAGTACGCAGCCAACGACGAAGATTTTACCGTTGATTTTTTGTGTTATTCTGCCCATAACTTCTAAACGACTTAAGCTACAGAAACGATGAAACTACTGTTGTCTTCTGGCGTTCAATACGCAGCCAACGACACCACATTCATCCCGATCTGATGCTCGGTTGAGAAGATATTCAACAAAGAAAATATATTCAATATAGAAGATTTTACCGTTGTTTTTTTTTTGTGTTATTCTGCCCATAACTTCTAAACCACTTAAGCTACAGAAACGATGAAACTACTGTTGTTTTTTGGCGTTCAATACGCAGCCAACGACACTACATTCATCCCGATCTGATGCTCGGTTGAGAAGATATTCAACAAAGAAAATATATTCAATATAGAAGATTTTACCGTTGTTTTTTTTTGTGTTATTCTGCCCATAACTTCTAAACGACTTAAGCTACAGAAACGATGAAACTACTGTTGTCTTTTGGCTTTCAATACGCAGCCAACGACACCACATTCATCCCGATCTGATTCTCGGTTTAGAAGATATTCAACAAAGAAAATATATTCAGTATAGAAGATTTTACCGTTGGTTTTTTTTGTGTTATTCTGCCCATAACTTCTAAACCACCTAAGCTACAGAATCGATGAAACTACTGTTGTCTTTTGGCGTTCAATACGTAGCCAACGACACCACATTCATCCCGATCTGATGCTCGGTTGAGAAGATATTCAACAAAGAAAATATATTCAATGTAGAAGATTTTACCGTTGTTTTTTTTGTGTTATTCTGCCCATAACTTCTAAACGACTTAAGCTACAGAAACGATGAAACTACTGTTGTCTTCTGGCGTTCAGTACGCAGCCAACGACACCACATTCATTCCGATCTGATGCTCGGTTGAGAAGATATTCAACAAAGAAAATATATTCAATATAGAAGATTTTACCGTTGATTTTTTGTGTTATTCTGCCCATAACTTCTAAACGACTTAAGCTACAGAAACGATGAAACTACTGTTGTCTTCTGGCGTTCAATACGCAGCCAACGACACCATATTCATCCCGATCTGATGCTCGGTTGAGAAGATATTCAACAAAGAAAATATATTCAATATAGAAGATTTTACCGTTGTTTTTTTTTGTGTTATTCTGCCCATAACTTCTAAACCACTTAAGCTACAGAAACGATGAAACTACTGTTGTCTTTTGGCTTTCAATACGCAGCCAACGACACCACATTCATCCCGATCTGATGCTCGGTTAAGAAGATATTCAACAAAGAAAATATATTCAATATAGAAGATTTTACCGTTGGTTTTTTTTGTGTTATTCTGCCCATAACTTCTAAACCACCTAAGCTTAAGAATCGATGAAACTACTGTTGTCTTTTGGCGTTCAATACGTAGCCAACGACACCACATTCATCCCGATCTTATGATCGGTTGAGAAGATATTCAACAAAGAAAATATATTCAATGTAGAAGATTTTACCGTTGTTTTTTTTTTGGTATTCTGCCCATAACTTCTAAACGACTTAAGCTACAGAAACGATGAAACTACTGTTGTCTTCTGGCGTTCAATACGCAGCCAACGACACCACATTCATTCCGATCTGATGCTCGGTTGAGAAGATATTCAACAAAGAAAATATATTCAATATAGAAGATTTTACCGTTGTTTTTTTTGTGTTATTCTGCCCATAACTTCTAAACGACTTAAGCTACAGAAACGATGAAACTACTGTTGTCTTCTGGCGTTCAATACGCAGCCTACGACACCACATTCATCCCGATCTGATGCTCGGTTGAGAAGATATTCAACAAAGAAAATATATTCAGTATTGAAGATTTTACCGTTGTTTTTTTTTGTGTTATTCTGCCCATAACTTCTAAACCACTTAAGCTACAGAAACGATGAAACTACTGTTGTCTTTTGGCGTTCAATACACAGCCAACGACACCACATTCATCCCGATCTGATGCTCGGTTGAGAAGATATTCAACAAAGAAAATATATTCAATATAGAAGATTTTACCGTTGTTTTTTTGTGTTATTCTGCCCATAACTTCTAAACCACCTAAGCTACAGAAACGATGAAACTACTGTTGTCTTTTGGCGTTCAATACGTAGCCAACGACACCACATTCATCCCGATCTGATGCTCGGTTGAGAAGATATTCAACAAAGAAAATATATTCAATGTAGAAGATTTTACCGTTGTTTTTTTTGTGTTATTCTGCCCATAACTTCTAAACGACTTAAGCTATAGAAACGATGAAACTACTGTTGTCTTCTGGCGTTCAATACGCAGCCAACGACATCACATTCATTCCGATCTGATGCTCGGTTGAGAAGATATTCAACAAAGAAAATATATTCAATATAGAAGATTTTACCGTTGATTTTTTGTGTTATTCTGCCCATAACTTCTAAACGACTTAAGCTACAGAAACGATGAAACTACTGTTGTCTTCTGGCGTTCAATACGCAGCCAACGACACCACATTCATCCCGATCTGATGCTCGGTTGAGAAGATATTCAACAAAGAAAATATATTCAATATAGAAGATTTTACCGTTGTTTTTTTTTGTGTTATTCTGCCCATAACTTCTAAACCACTTAAGCTACAGAAACGATGAAACTACTGTTGTTTTTTGGCGTTCAATACGCAGCCAACGACACTACATTCATCCCGATCTGATGCTCGGTTGAGAAGATATTCAACAAAGAAAATATATTCAATATAGAAGATTTTACCGTTGTTTTTTTTGTGTTATTCTGCCCATAACTTCTAAACGACTTAAGCTACAGAAACGATGAAACTACTGTTGTCTTCTGGCGTTCAATACGCAGCCAACGACACCACATTCATTCCGATCTGATGCTCGGTTGAGAAGATATTCAACAAAGAAAATATATTCAATATAGAAGATTTTACCGTTGATTTTTTGTGTTATTCTGCCCATAACTTCTAAACGACTTAAGCTACAGAAACGATGAAACTACTGTTGTCTTCTGGCGTTCAATACGCAGCCAACGACACCACATTCATCCCGATCTGATGCTCGGTTGAGAAGATATTCAACAAAGAAAATATATTCAATATAGAAGATTTTACCGTTGTTTTTTTTGTGTTATTCTGCCCATAACTTCTAAACCACTTAAGCTACAGAAACGATGAAACTACTGTTGTTTTTTGGCGTTCAATACGCAGCCAACGACACTACATTCATTCCGATCTGATGCTCGGTTGAGAAGATATTCAACAAAGAAAATATATTCAATATAGAAGATTTTACCGTTGTTTTTTTGTGTTATTCTGCCCATAACTTCTAAACGACTTAAGCTACAGAAACGATGAAACTACTGTTGTCTTCTGGCGTTCAATACGCAGCCAACGACACCACATTCATCCCGATCTGATGCTCGGTTGAGAAGATATTCAACAAAGAAAATATATTCAGTATTGAAGATTTTACCGTTGTTTTTTTTGTGTTATTCTGCCCATAACTTCTAAACCACTTAAGCTACAGAAACGATGAAACTACTGTTGTCTTTTGGCGTTCAATACGCAGCCAACGACACCACATTCATCCCGATCTGATGCTCGGTTGAGAAGATATTCAACAAAGAAAATATATTCAATATAGAAGATTTTACCGTTGTTTTTTTTGTGTTATTCTGCCCATAACTTCTAAACGACTTAAGCTACAGAAACGATGAAACTACTGTTGTCTTCTGGCGTTCAATACGCAGCCAACGACACCACATTCATTCCGATCTGATGCTCGGTTGAGAAGATATTCAACAAAGAAAATATATTCAATATAGAAGATTTTACCGTTGATTTTTTTGTGTTATTCTGCCCATAACTTCTAAACCACCTAAGCTACAGAAACGATGAAACTACTGTTGTTTTTTGGCGTTCAATACGCAGCCAACGACACTACATTCATCCCGATCTGATGCTCGGTTGAGAAGATATTCAACAAAGAAAATATATTCAATATAGAAGATTTTACCGTTGTTTTTTTTGTGTTATTCTGCCCATAACTTCTAAACGACTTAAGCTACAGAAACGATGAAACTACTGTTGTCTTCTGGCGTTCAGTACGCAGCCAACGACGAAGATTTTACCGTTGATTTTTTGTGTTATTCTGCCCATAACTTCTAAACGACTTAAGCTACAGAAACGATGAAACTACTGTTGTCTTCTGGCGTTCAATACGCAGCCAACGACACCACATTCATCCCGATCTGATGCTCGGTTGAGAAGATATTCAACAAAGAAAATATATTCAATATAGAAGATTTTACCGTTGTTTTTTTGTGTTATTCTGCCCATAACTTCTAAACCACTTAAGCTACAGAAACGATGAAACTACTGTTGTTTTTTGGCGTTCAATACGCAGCCAACGACACTACATTCATCCCGATCTGTTGCTCGGTTGAGAAGATATTCAACAAAGAAAATATATTCAATATAGAAGATTTTACCGTTGTTTTTTTTGTGTTATTCTGCCCATAACTTCTAAACGACTTAAGCTACAGAAACGATGAAACTACTGTTGTCTTTTGGCTTTCAATACGCAGCCAACGACACCACATTCATCCCGATCTGATTCTCGGTTTAGAAGATATTCAACAAAGAAAATATATTCAATATAGAAGATTTTACCGTTGGTTTTTTTGTGTTATTCTGCCCATAACTTCTAAACCACCTAAGCTACAGAATCGATGAAACTACTGTTGTCTTTTGGCGTTCAATACGTAGCCAACGACACCACATTCATCCCGATCTGATGCTCGGTTGAGAAGATATTCAACAAAGAAAATATATTCAATGTAGAAGATTTTACCGTTGTTTTTTTTGTGTTATTCTGCCCATAACTTCTAAACGACTTAAGCTACAGAAACGATGAAACTACTGTTGTCTTCTGGCGTTCAATACGCAGCCAACGACATCACATTCATTCCGATCTGATGCTCGGTTGAGAAGATATTCAACAAAGAAAATATATTCAATATAGAAGATTTTACCGTTGATTTTTTGTGTTATTCTGCCCATAACTTCTAAACGACTTAAGCTACAGAAACGATGAAACTACTGTTGTCTTCTGGCGTTCAATACGCAGCCAACGACACCACATTCATCCCGATCTGATGCTCGGTTGAGAAGATATTCAACAAAGAAAATATATTCAATATAGAAGATTTTACCGTTGTTTTTTTTTGTGTTATTCTGCCCATAACTTCTAAACCACTTAAGCTACAGAAACGATGAAACTACTGTTGTTTTTTGGCGTTCAATACGCAGCCAACGACACTACATTCATCCCGATCTGATGCTCGGTTGAGAAGATATTCAACAAAGAAAATATATTCAATATAGAAGATTTTACCGTTGTTTTTTTTTGTTATTCTGCCCATAACTTCTAAACGACTTAAGCTACAGAAACGATGAAACTACTGTTGTCTTCTGGCGTTCAATACGCAGCCAACGACACCACATTCATTCCGATCTGATGCTCGGTTGAGAAGATATTCAACAAAGAAAATATATTCAATATAGAAGATTTTACCGTTGATTTTTTGTGTTATTCTGCCCATAACTTCTAAACGACTTAAGCTACAGAAACGATGAAACTACTGTTGTCTTCTGGCGTTCAATACGCAGCCAACGACACCACATTCATCCCGATCTGATGCTCGGTTGAGAAGATATTCAACAAAGAAAATATATTCAATATAGAAGATTTTACCGTTGTTTTTTTTTGTGTTATTCTGCCCATAACTTCTAAACCACTTAAGCTACAGAAACGATGAAACTACTGTTGTTTTTTGGCGTTCAATACGCAGCCAACGACACTACATTCATCCCGATCTGATGCTCGGTTGAGAAGATATTCAACAAAGAAAATATATTCAATATAGAAGATTTTACCGTTGTTTTTTTTGTGTTATTCTGCCCATAACTTCTAAACGACTTAAGCTACAGAAACGATGAAACTACTGTTGTCTTCTGGCGTTCAATACGCAGCCAACGACACCACATTCATCCCGATCTGATGCTCGGTTGAGAAGATATTCAACAAAGAAAATATATTCAGTATTGAAGATTTTACCGTTGTTTTTTTTGTGTTATTCTGCCCATAACTTCTAAACCACTTAAGCTACAGAAACGATGAAACTACTGTTGTCTTTTGGCGTTCAATACGCAGCCAACGACACCACATTCATCCCGATCTGATGCTCGGTTGAGAAGATATTCAACAAAGAAAATATATTCAATATAGAAGATTTTACCGTTGTTTTTTTTGTGTTATTCTGCCCATAACTTCTAAACGACTTAAGCTACAGAAACGATGAAACTACTGTTGTCTTCTGGCGTTCAGTACGCAGCCAACGACACCACATTCATTCCGATCTGATGCTCGGTTGAGAAAATATTCAACAAAGAAAATATATTCAATAAAGAAAATTTTACCGTTGTTTTTTTTTGTTATTCTGCCCATAACTTCTAAACGACTTAAGCTACAGAAACGATGAAACTACTGTTGTCTTCTGGCGTTCAATACGCAGCCAACGACACCACATTCATTCCGATCTGATGCTCGGTTGAGAAGATATTCAACAAAGAAAATATATTCAATATAGAAGATTTTACCGTTGATTTTTTTGTGTTATTCTGCCCATAACTTCTAAACGACTTAAGCTACAGAAACGATGAAACTACTGTTGTTTTTGGCGTTCAATACGCAGCCAACGACACTACATTCATCCCGATCTGATGCTCGGTTGAGAAGATATTCAACAAAGAAAATATATTCAATATAGAAGATTTTACCGTTGTTTTTTTTGTGTTATTCTGCCCATAACTTCTAAACGACTTAAGCTACAGAAACGATGAAACTACTGTTGTCTTCTGGCGTTCAGTACGCAGCCAACGACGAAGATTTTACCGTTGATTTTTTGTGTTATTCTGCCCATAACTTCTAAACGACTTAAGCTACAGAAACGATGAAACTACTGTTGTCTTCTGGCGTTCAATACGCAGCCAACGACACCACATTCATCCCGATCTGATGCTCGGTTGAGAAGATATTCAACAAAGAAAATATATTCAATATAGAAGATTTTACCGTTGTTTTTTTTTGTGTTATTCTGCCCATAACTTCTAAACCACTTAAGCTACAGAAACGATGAAACTACTGTTGTTTTTTGGCGTTCAATACGCAGCCAACGACACTACATTCATCCCGATCTGTTGCTCGGTTGAGAAGATATTCAACAAAGAAAATATATTCAATATAGAAGATTTTACCGTTGTTTTTTTTGTGTTATTCTGCCCATAACTTCTAAACGACTTAAGCTACAGAAACGATGAAACTACTGTTGTCTTTTGGCTTTCAATACGCAGCCAACGACACCACATTCATCCCGATCTGATTCTCGGTTTAGAAGATATTCAACAAAGAAAATATATTCAATATAGAAGATTTTACCGTTGGTTTTTTTTGTGTTATTCTGCCCATAACTTCTAAACCACCTAAGCTACAGAATCGATGAAACTACTGTTGTTTTTTGGCGTTCAATACGTAGCCAACGACACCACATTCATCCCGATCTGATGCTCGGTTGAGAAGATATTCAACAAAGAAAATATATTCAATGTAGAAGATTTTACCGTTGTTTTTTTTGTGTTATTCTGCCCATAACTTCTAAACGACTTAAGCTACAGAAACGATGAAACTACTGTTGTCTTCTGGCGTTCAGTACGCAGCCAACGACACCACATTCATTCCGATCTGATGCTCGGTTGAGAAGATATTCAACAAAGAAAATATATTCAATATAGAAGATTTTACCGTTGATTTTTTGTGTTATTCTGCCCATAACTTCTAAACGACTTAAGCTACAGAAACGATGAAACTACTGTTGTCTTCTGGCGTTCAATACGCAGCCAACGACACCATATTCATCCCGATCTGATGCTCGGTTGAGAAGATATTCAACAAAGAAAATATATTCAATATAGAAGATTTTACCGTTGTTTTTTTTTGTGTTATTCTGCCCATAACTTCTAAACCACTTAAGCTACAGAAACGATGAAACTACTGTTGTTTTTTGGCGTTCAATACGCAGCCAACGACACTACATTCATCCCGATCTGATGCTCGGTTGAGAAGATATTCAACAAAGAAAATATATTCAATATAGAAGATTTTACCGTTGTTTTTTTTGTGTTATTCTGCCCATAACTTCTAAACGACTTAAGCTACAGAAACGATGAAACTACTGTTGTCTTCTGGCGTTCAGTACGCAGCCAACGACACCACATTCATTCCGATCTGATGCTCGGTTGAGAAAATATTCAACAAAGAAAATATATTCAATAAAGAAAATTTTACCGTTGTTTTTTTTTTGTTATTCTGCCCATAACTTCTAAACGACTTAAGCTACAGAAACGATGAAACTACTGTTGTCTTCTGGCGTTCAATACGCAGCCAACGACACCACATTCATTCCGATCTGATGCTCGGTTGAGAAGATATTCAACAAAGAAAATATATTCAATATAGAAGATTTTACCGTTGATTTTTTTGTGTTATTCTGCCCATAACTTCTAAACCACCTAAGCTACAGAAACGATGAAACTACTGTTGTTTTTTGGCGTTCAATACGCAGCCAACGACACTACATTCATCCCGATCTGATGCTCGGTTGAGAAGATATTCAACAAAGAAAATATATTCAATATAGAAGATTTTACCGTTGTTTTTTTTGTGTTATTCTGCCCATAACTTCTAAACGACTTAAGCTACAGAAACGATGAAACTACTGTTGTCTTCTGGCGTTCAGTACGCAGCCAACGGCGAAGATTTTACCGTTGATTTTTTGTGTTATTCTGCCCATAACTTCTAAACGACTTAAGCTACAGAAACGATGAAACTACTGTTGTCTTCTGGCGTTCAATACGCAGCCAACGACACCACATTCATCCCGATCTGATGCTCGGTTGAGAAGATATTCAACAAAGAAAATATATTCAATATAGAAGATTTTACCGTTGTTTTTTTTGTGTTATTCTGCCCATAACTTCTAAACCACTTAAGCTACAGAAACGATGAAACTACTGTTGTTTTTTGGCGTTCAATACGCAGCCAACGACACTACATTCATCCCGATCTGTTGCTCGGTTGAGAAGATATTCAACAAAGAAAATATATTCAATATAGAAGATTTTACCGTTGTTTTTTTTGTGTTATTCTGCCCATAACTTCTAAACGACTTAAGCTACAGAAACGATGAAACTACTGTTGTCTTTTGGCTTTCAATACGCAGCCAACGACACCACATTCATCCCGATCTGATTCTCGGTTTAGAAGATATTCAACAAAGAAAATATATTCAATATAGAAGATTTTACCGTTGGTTTTTTTGTGTTATTCTGCCCATAACTTCTAAACCACCTAAGCTACAGAATCGATGAAACTACTGTTGTCTTTTGGCGTTCAATACGTAGCCAACGACACCACATTCATCCCGATCTGATGCTCGGTTGAGAAGATATTCAACAAAGAAAATATATTCAATGTAGAAGATTTTACCGTTGTTTTTTTTGTGTTATTCTGCCCATAACTTCTAAACGACTTAAGCTACAGAAACGATGAAACTACTGTTGTCTTCTGGCGTTCAGTACGCAGCCAACGACACCACATTCATTCCGATCTGATGCTCGGTTGAGAAGATATTCAACAAAGAAAATATATTCAATATAGAAGATTTTACCGTTGATTTTTTGTGTTATTCTGCCCATAACTTCTAAACGACTTAAGCTACAGAAACGATGAAACTACTGTTGTCTTCTGGCGTTCAATACGCAGCCAACGACACCATATTCATCCCGATCTGATGCTCGGTTGAGAAGATATTCAACAAAGAAAATATATTCAATATAGAAGATTTTACCGTTGTTTTTTTTTGTGTTATTCTGCCCATAACTTCTAAACCACTTAAGCTACAGAAACGATGAAACTACTGTTGTTTTTTGGCGTTCAATACGCAGCCAACGACACTACATTCATCCCGATCTGATGCTCGGTTGAGAAGATATTCAACAAAGAAAATATATTCAATATAGAAGATTTTACCGTTGTTTTTTTTGTGTTATTCTGCCCATAACTTCTAAACGACTTAAGCTACAGAAACGATGAAACTACTGTTGTCTTTTGGCTTTCAATACGCAGCCAACGACACCACATTCATCCCGATCTGATTCTCGGTTTAGAAGATATTCAACAAAGAAAATATATTCAATATAGAAGATTTTACCGTTGGTTTTTTTGTGTTATTCTGCCCATAACTTCTAAACCACCTAAGCTACAGAATCGATGAAACTACTGTTGTCTTTTGGCGTTCAATACGTAGCCAACGACACCACATTCATCCCGATCTGATGCTCGGTTGAGAAGATATTCAACAAAGAAAATATATTCAATGTAGAAGATTTTACCGTTGTTTTTTTGTGTTATTCTGCCCATAACTTCTAAACGACTTAAGCTACAGAAACGATGAAACTACTGTTGTCTTCTGGCGTTCAGTACGCAGCCAACGACACCACATTCATTCCGATCTGATGCTCGGTTGAGAAGATATTCAACAAAGAAAATATATTCAATATAGAAGATTTTACCGTTGATTTTTTGTGTTATTCTGCCCATAACTTCTAAACGACTTAAGCTACAGAAACGATGAAACTACTGTTGTCTTCTGGCGTTCAATACGCAGCCAACGACACCATATTCATCCCGATCTGATGCTCGGTTGAGAAGATATTCAACAAAGAAAATATATTCAATATAGAAGATTTTACCGTTGTTTTTTTTTTGTGTTATTCTGCCCATAACTTCTAAACCACTTAAGCTACAGAATCGATGAAACTACTGTTGTTTTTTGGCGTTCAATACGCAGCCAACGACACTACATTCATCCCGATCTGATGCTCGGTTGAGAAGATATTCAACAAAGAAAATATATTCAATATAGAAGATTTTACCGTTGTTTTTTTTGTGTTATTCTGCCCATAACTTCTAAACGACTTAAGCTACAGAAACGATGAAACTACTGTTGTCTTCTGGCGTTCAATACGCAGCCAACGACACCACATTCATCCCGATCTGATGCTCGGTTGAGAAGATATTCAACAAAGAAAATATATTCAATATAGAAGATTTTACCGTTGTTTTTTTTTGTGTTATTCTGCCCATAACTTCTAAACCACTTAAGCTACAGAAACGATGAAACTACTGTTGTCTTTTGGCTTTCAATACGCAGCCAACGACAGCACATTCATCCCGATCTGATGCTCGGTTGAGAAGATATTCAACAAAGAAAATATATTCAGTATTGAAGATTTTACCGTTGTTTTTTTTTGTGTTATTCTGCCCATAACTTCTAAACCACTTAAGCTACAGAAACGATGAAACTACTGTTGTCTTTTGGCTTTCAATACGCAGCCAACGACACCACATTCATCCCGATCTGATTCTCGGTTGAGAAGATATTCAACAAAGAAAATATATTCAATATAGAAGATTTTACCGTTGGTTTTTTTGTGTTATTCTGCCCATAACTTCTAAACCACCTAAGCTACAGAATCGATGAAACTACTGTTGTCTTTTGGCGTTCAATACGTAGCCAACGACACCACATTCATCCCGATCTGATGCTCGGTTGAGAAGATATTCAACAAAGAAAATATATTCAATGTAGAAGATTTTACCGTTGTTTTTTTTGTGTTATTCTGCCCATAACTTCTAAACGACTTAAGCTACAGAAACGATGAAACTACTGTTGTCTTCTGGCGTTCAATACGCAGCCAACGACACCACATTCATTCCGATCTGATGCTCGGTTGAGAAGATATTCAACAAAGAAAATATATTCAATATAGAAGATTTTACCGTTGATTTTTTGTGTTATTCTGCCCATAACTTCTAAACGACTTAAGCTACAGAAACGATGAAACTACTGTTGTCTTCTGGCGTTCAATACGCAGCCAACGACACCACATTCATCCCGATCTGATGCTCGGTTGAGAAGATATTCAACAAAGAAAATATATTCAATATAGAAGATTTTACCGTTGATTTTTTGTGTTATTCTGCCCATAACTTCTAAACGACTTAAGCTACAGAAACGATGAAACTACTGTTGTCTTCTGGCGTTCAATACGCAGCCAACGACACCACATTCATCCCGATCTGATGCTCGGTTGAGAAGATATTCAACAAAGAAAATATATTCAATATAGAAGATTTTACCGTTGTTTTTTTTTGTGTGTTATTCTGCCCATAACTTCTAAACCACTTAAGCTACAGAAACGATGAAACTACTGTTGTTTTTTGGCGTTCAATACGCAGCCAACGACACTACATTCATCCCGATCTGATGCTCGGTTGAGAAGATATTCAACAAAGAAAATATATTCAATATAGAAGATTTTACCGTTGTTTTTTTTGTGTTATTCTGCCCATAACTTCTAAACGACTTAAGCTACAGAAACGATGAAACTACTGTTGTCTTCTGGCGTTCAATACGCAGCCAACGACACCACATTCATCCCGATCTGATGCTCGGTTGAGAAGATATTCAACAAAGAAAATATATTCAATATAGAAGATTTTACCGTTGTTTTTTTTTGTGTTATTCTGCCCATAACTTCTAAACCACTTAAGCTACAGAAACGATGAAACTACTGTTGTCTTCTGGCGTTCAATACGCAGCCTACGACACCACATTCATCCCGATCTGATGCTCGGTTGAGAAGATATTCAACAAAGAAAATATATTCAGTATTGAAGATTTTACCGTTGTTTTTTTTGTGTTATTCTGCCCATAACTTCTAAACCACTTAAGCTACAGAAACGATGAAACTACTGTTGTCTTTTGGCTTTCAATACGCAGCCAACGACACCACATTCATCCCGATCTGATTCTCGGTTGAGAAGATATTCAACAAAGAAAATATATTCAATATAGAAGATTTTACCGTTGGTTTTTTTGTGTTATTCTGCCCATAACTTCTAAACCACCTAAGCTACAGAATCGATGAAACTACTGTTGTCTTTTGGCGTTCAATACGTAGCCAACGACACCACATTCATCCCGATCTGATGCTCGGTTGAGAAGATATTCAACAAAGAAAATATATTCAATGTAGAAGATTTTACCGTTGTTTTTTTTGTGTTATTCTGCCCATAACTTCTAAACGACTTAAGCTACAGAAACGATGAAACTACTGTTGTCTTCTGGCGTTCAATACGCAGCCAACGACACCACATTCATTCCGATCTGATGCTCGGTTGAGAAGATATTCAACAAAGAAAATATATTCAATATAGAAGATTTTACCGTTGATTTTTTGTGTTATTCTGCCCATAACTTCTAAACGACTTAAGCTACAGAAACGATGAAACTACTGTTGTCTTCTGGCGTTCAATACGCAGCCAACGACACCACATTCATCCCGATCTGATGCTCGGTTGAGAAGATATTCAACAAAGAAAATATATTCAATATAGAAGATTTTACCGTTGTTTTTTTTGTGTTATTCTGCCCATAACTTCTAAACCACTTAAGCTACAGAAACGATGAAACTACTGTTGTCTTTTGGCGTTCAATGCGCAGCCAACGACACTACATTCATCCCGATCTGATGCTCGGTTGAGAAGATATTCAACAAAGAAAATATATTCAATATAGAAGATTTTACCGTTGTTTTTTTTGTGTTATTCTGCCCATAACTTCTAAACGACTTAAGCTACAGAAACGATGAAACTACTGTTGTCTTCTGGCGTTCAATACGCAGCCAACGACACCACATTCATCCCGATCTGATGCTCGGTTGAGAAGATATTCAACAAAGAAAATATATTCAATATAGAAGATTTTACCGTTGATTTTTTGTGTTATTCTGCCCATAACTTCTAAACGACTTAAGCTACAGAAACGATGAAACTACTGTTGTCTTCTGGCGTTCAATACGCAGCCAACGACACCACATTCATCCCGATCTGATGCTCGGTTGAGAAGATATTCAACAAAGAAAATATATTCAATATAGAAGATTTTACCGTTGTTTTTTTTGTGTTATTCTGCCCATAACTTCTAAACCACTTAAGCTACAGAAACGATGAAACTACTGTTGTTTTTTGGCGTTCAATTCGCAGCCAACGACACTACATTCATCCCGATCTGATGCTCGGTTGAGAAGATATTCAACAAAGAAAATATATTCAATATAGAAGATTTTACCGTTGTTTTTTTTGTGTTATTCTGCCCATAACTTCTAAACGACTTAAGCTACAGAAACGATGAAACTACTGTTGTCTTCTGGCGTTCAATACGCAGCCAACGACACCACATTCATCCCGATCTGATGCTCGGTTGAGAAGATATTCAACAAAGAAAATATATTCAATATAGAAGATTTTACCGTTGTTTTTTTTTGTGTATTCTGCCCATAACTTCTAAACGACTTAAGCTACAGAAACAATGAAACTACTGTTGTCTTCTGGCGTTCAATACGCAGCCAACGACACCACATTCATCCCGATCTGATGCTCGGTTGAGAAGATATTCAACAAAGAAAATATATTCAGTATTGAAGATTTTACCGTTGTTTTTTTTTGTGTTATTCTGCCCATAACTTCTAAACCACTTAAGCTACAGAAACGATGAAACTACTGTTGTCTTTTGGCTTTCAATACGCAGCCAACGACACCACATTCATCCCGATCTGATGCTCGGTTGAGAAGATATTCAACAAAGAAAATATATTCAATATAGAAGATTTTACCGTTGGTTTTTTTTGTGTTATTCTGCCCATAACTTCTAAACCACCTAAGCTTAAGAATCGATGAAACTACTGTTGTCTTTTGGCGTTTAATACGTAGCCAACGACACCACATTCATCCCGATCTTATGCTCGGTTGAGAAGATATTCAACAAAGAAAATATATTCAATGTAGAAGATTTTACCGTTGTTTTTTTTTTGTTATTCTGCCCATAACTTCTAAACGACTTAAGCTACAGAAACGATGAAACTACTGTTGTCTTCTGGCGTTCAATACGCAGCCAACGACACCACATTCATCCCGATCTGATGCTCGGTTGAGAAGATATTCAACAAAGAAAATATATTCAGTATTGAAGATTTTACCGTTGTTTTTTTTGTGTTATTCTGCCCATAACTTCTAAACCACTTAAGCTACAGAAACGATGAAACTACTGTTGTCTTTTGGCTTTCAATACGCAGCCAACGACACCACATTCATCCCGATCTGATTCTCGGTTGAGAAGATATTCAACAAAGAAAATATATTCAATATAGAAGATTTTATCGTTGGTTTTTTTTGTGTTATTCTGCCCATAACTTCTAAACCACCTAAGCTTAAGAATCGATGAAACTACTGTTGTCTTTTGGCGTTCAATACGTAGCCAACGACACCACATTCATCCCGATCTTATGCTCGGTTGAGAAGATATTCAACAAAGAAAATATATTCAATGTAGAAGATTTTACCGTTGTTTTTTTTTTGTTATTCTGCCCATAACTTCTAAACGACTTAAGCTACAGAAACGATGAAACTACTGTTGTCTTCTGGCGTTCAATACGCAGCCAACGACACCACATTCATTCCGATCTGATGCTCGGTTGAGAAGATATTCAACAAAGAAAATATATTCAATATAGAAGATTTTACCGTTGTTTTTTTTGTGTTATTCTGCCCATAACTTCTAAACGACTTAAGCTACAGAAACGATGAAACTACTGTTGTCTTCTGGCGTTCAATACGCAGCCAACGACACCACATTCATCCCGATCTGATGCTCGGTTGAGAAGATATTCAACAAAGAAAATATATTCAGTATTGAAGATTTTACCGTTGTTTTTTTTTGTGTTATTCTGCCCATAACTTCTAAACCACTTAAGCTACAGAAACGATGAAACTACTGTTGTCTTTTGGCTTTCAATACGCAGCCAACGACACCACATTCATCCCGATCTGATTCTCGGTTGAGAAGATATTCAACAAAGAAAATATATTCAATATAGAAGATTTTACCGTTGGTTTTTTTGTGTTATTCTGCCCATAACTTCTAAACCACCTAAGCTACAGAATCGATGAAACTACTGTTGTCTTTTGGCGTTCAATACGTAGCCAACGACACCACATTCATCCCGATCTGATGCTCGGTTGAGAAGATATTCAACAAAGAAAATATATTCAATGTAGAAGATTTTACCGTTGTTTTTTTTGTGTTATTCTGCCCATAACTTCTAAACGACTTAAGCTACAGAAACGATGAAACTACTGTTGTCTTCTGGCGTTCAATACGCAGCCAACGACACCACATTCATTCCGATCTGATGCTCGGTTGAGAAGATATTCAACAAAGAAAATATATTCAATATAGAAGATTTTACCGTTGATTTTTTGTGTTATTCTGCCCATAACTTCTAAACGACTTAAGTTACAGAAACGATGAAACTACTGTTGTCTTCTGGCGTTCAATACGCAGCCAACGACTCCACATTCATCCCGATCTGATGCTCGGTTGAGAAGATATTCAACAAAGAAAATATATTCAATATAGAAGATTTTACCGTTGTTTTTTTTGTGTTATTCTGCCCATAACTTCTAAACCACTTAAGCTACAGAAACGATAAAACTACTGTTGTCTTTTGGCTTTCAATACGCAGCCAACGACACCACATTCATCCCGATCTTATGCTCGGTTAAGAAGATATTCAACAAAGAAAATATATTCAATGTAGAAGATTTTACCGTTGTTTTTTTTTTGTGTTATTCTGCCCATAACTTCTAAACGACTTAAGCTACAGAAACGATGAAACTACTGTTGTCTTCTGGCGTTCAATACGCAGCCAACGACACCACATTCATCCCGATCTGATGCTCGGTTGAGAAGATATTCAACAAAGAAAATATATTCAGTATTGAAGATTTTACCGTTGTTTTTTTTGTGTTATTCTGCCCATAACTTCTAAACCACTTAAGCTACAGAAACGATGAAACTACTGTTGTCTTTTGGCTTTCAATACGCAGCCAACGACACCACATTCATCCCGATCTGATTCTCGGTTGAGAAGATATTCAACAAAGAAAATATATTCAATATAGAAGATTTTACCGTTGGTTTTTTTGTGTTATTCTGCCCATAACTTCTAAACCACCTAAGCTACAGAATCGATGAAACTACTGTTGTCTTTTGGCGTTCAATACGTAGCCAACGACACCACATTCATCCCGATCTGATGCTCGGTTGAGAAGATATTCAACAAAGAAAATATATTCAATATAGAAGATTTTACCGTTGATTTTTTTGTGTTATTCTGCCCATAACTTCTAAACCACCTAAGCTACAGAAACGATGAAACTACTGTTGTTTTTTGGCGTTCAATACGCAGCCAACGACACTACATTCATCCCGATCTGATGCTCGGTTGAGAAGATATTCAACAAAGAAAATATATTCAATATAGAAGATTTTACCGTTGTTTTTTTTGTGTTATTCTGCCCATAACTTCTAAACGACTTAAGCTACAGAATCGATGAAACTACTGTTGTCTTCTGGCGTTCAGTACGCAGCCAACGACACCACATTCATCCCGATCTGATGCTCGGTTGAGAAGATATTCAACAAAGAAAATATATTCAATATAGAAGATTTTACCGTTGGTTTTTTTTGTGTTATTCTGCCCATAACTTCTAAACCACCTAAGCTTAAGAATCGATGAAACTACTGTTGTCTTTTGGCGTTCAATACGTAGCCAACGACACCACATTCATCCCGATCTTATGCTCGGTTGAGAAGATATTCAACAAAGAAAATATATTCAATGTAGAAGATTTTACCGTTGTTTTTTTTTTGTTATTCTGCCCATAACTTCTAAACGACTTAAGCTACAGAAACGATGAAACTACTGTTGTCTTCTGGCGTTTAATACGCAGCCAACGACTCCACATTCATCCCGATCTGATGCTCGGTTGAGAAGATATTCAACAAAGAAAATATATTCAATATAGAAGATTTTACCGTTGTTTTTTTTGTGTTATTCTGCCCATAACTTCTAAACGACTTAAGCTACAGAAACGATGAAACTACTGTTGTCTTCTGGCGTTCAATACGCAGCCAACGACACCACATTCATCCCGATCTGATGCTCGGTTGAGAAGATATTCAACAAAGAAAATATATTCAGTATTGAAGATTTTACCGTTGTTTTTTTTTGTGTTATTCTGCCCATAACTTCTAAACCACTTAAGCTACAGAAACGATGAAACTACTGTTGTCTTTTGGCTTTCAATACGCAGCCAACGACACCACATTCATCCCGATCTGATTCTCGGTTGAGAAGATATTCAACAAAGAAAATATATTCAATATAGAAGATTTTACCGTTGGTTTTTTTTGTGTTATTCTGCCCATAACTTCTAAACCACCTAAGCTACAGAATCGATGAAACTACTGTTGTCTTTTGGCGTTCAATACGTAGCCAACGACACCACATTCATCCCGATCTGATGCTCGGTTGAGAAGATATTCAACAAAGAAAATATATTCAATGTAGAAGATTTTACCGTTGTTTTTTTTGTGTTATTCTGCCCATAACTTCTAAACGACTTAAGCTACAGAAACGATGAAACTACTGTTGTCTTCTGGCGTTCAATACGCAGCCAACGACACCACATTCATTCCGATCTGATGCTCGGTTGAGAAGATATTCAACAAAGAAAATATATTCAATATAGAAGATTTTACCGTTGATTTTTTTGTGTTATTCTGCCCATAACTTCTAAACGACTTAAGTTACAGAAACGATGAAACTACTGTTGTCTTCTGGCGTTCAATACGCAGCCAACGACTCCACATTCATCCCGATCTGATGCTCGGTTGAGAAGATATTCAACAAAGAAAATATATTCAATATAGAAGATTTTACCGTTGTTTTTTTTGTGTTATTCTGCCCATAACTTCTAAACCACTTAAGCTACAGAAACGATAAAACTACTGTTGTCTTTTGGCTTTCAATACGCAGCCAACGACACCACATTCATCCCGATCTTATGCTCGGTTAAGAAGATATTCAACAAAGAAAATATATTCAATGTAGAAGATTTTACCGTTGTTTTTTTTTTTGTTATTCTGCCCATAACTTCTAAACGACTTAAGCTACAGAAACGATGAAACTACTGTTGTCTTCTGGCGTTCAATACGCAGCCAACGACACCACATTCATCCCGATCTGATGCTCGGTTGAGAAGATATTCAACAAAGAAAATATATTCAGTATTGAAGATTTTACCGTTGTTTTTTTTGTGTTATTCTTCCCATAACTTCTAAACCACTTAAGCTACAGAAACGATGAAACTACTGTTGTCTTTTGGCTTTCAATACGCAGCCAACGACACCACATTCATCCCGATCTGATTCTCGGTTGAGAAGATATTCAACAAAGAAAATATATTCAATATAGAAGATTTTACCGTTGTTTTTTTTGTGTTATTCTGCCCATAACTTCTAAACGACTTAAGCTACAGAAACGATGAAACTACTGTTGTCTTCTGGCGTTCAATACGCAGCCAACGACACCACATTCATCCCGATCTGATGCTCGGTTGAGAAGATATTCAACAAAGAAAATATATTCAATATAGAAGATTTTACCGTTGATTTTTTTGTGTTATTCTGCCCATAACTTCTAAACCACCTAAGCTACAGAAACGATGAAACTACTGTTGTTTTTTGGCGTTCAATACGCAGCCAACGACACTACATTCATCCCGATCTGATGCTCGGTTGAGAAGATATTCAACAAAGAAAATATATTCAATATAGAAGATTTTACCGTTGTTTTTTTGTGTTATTCTGCCCATAACTTCTAAACGACTTAAGCTACAGAATCGATGAAACTACTGTTGTCTTCTGGCGTTCAGTACGCAGCCAACGACACCACATTCATCCCGATCTGATGCTCGGTTGAGAAGATATTCAACAAAGAAAATATATTCAATATAGAAGATTTTACCGTTGGTTTTTTTTGTGTTATTCTGCCCATAACTTCTAAACCACCTAAGCTTAAGAATCGATGAAACTACTGTTGTCTTTTGGCGTTCAATACGTAGCCAACGACACCACATTCATCCCGATCTTATGCTCGGTTGAGAAGATATTCAACAAAGAAAATATATTCAATGTAGAAGATTTTACCGTTGTTTTTTTTTGTTATTCTGCCCATAACTTCTAAACGACTTAAGCTACAGAAACGATGAAACTACTGTTGTCTTCTGGCGTTTAATACGCAGCCAACGACTCCACATTCATCCCGATCTGATGCTCGGTTGAGAAGATATTCAACAAAGAAAATATATTCAATATAGAAGATTTTACCGTTGTTTTTTTGTGTTATTCTGCCCATAACTTCTAAACGACTTAAGCTACAGAAACGATGAAACTACTGTTGTCTTCTGGCGTTCAATACGCAGCCAACGACACCACATTCATCCCGATCTGATGCTCGGTTGAGAAGATATTCAACAAAGAAAATATATTCAGTATTGAAGATTTTACCGTTGTTTTTTTTGTGTTATTCTGCCCATAACTTCTAAACCACTTAAGCTACAGAAACGATGAAACTACTGTTGTCTTTTGGCTTTCAATACGCAGCCAACGACACCACATTCATCCCGATCTGATTCTCGGTTGAGAAGATATTCAACAAAGAAAATATATTCAATATAGAAGATTTTACCGTTGTTTTTTTTGTGTTATTCTGCCCATAACTTCTAAACCACCTAAGCTACAGAATCGATGAAACTACTGTTGTCTTTTGGCGTTCAATACGTAGCCAACGACACCACATTCATCCCGATCTGATGCTCGGTTGAGAAGATATTCAACAAAGAAATTATATTCAATGTAGAAGATTTTACCGTTGTTTTTTTTGTGTTATTCTGCCCATAACTTCTAAACGACTTAAGCTACAGAAACGATGAAACTACTGTTGTCTTCTGGCGTTCAATACGCAGCCAACGACACCACATTCATTCCGATCTGATGCTCGGTTGAGAAGATATTCAACAAAGAAAATATATTCAATATAGAAGATTTTACCGTTGTTTTTTTTGTGTTATTCTGCCCATAACTTCTAAACCACCTAAGCTACAGAATCGATGAAACTACTGTTGTCTTTTGGCGTTCAATACGTAGCCAACGACACCACATTCATCCCGATCTGATGCTCGGTTGAGAAGATATTCAACAAAGAAATTATATTCAATGTAGAAGATTTTACCGTTGTTTTTTTTGTGTTATTCTGCCCATAACTTCTAAACACAATACTGTTGTCTTCTGGCGTTCAATACGCAGCCAACGACACCACATTCATTCCGATCTGATGCTCGGTTGAGAAGATATTCAACAAAGAAAATATATTCAATATAGAAGATTTTACCGTTGATTTTTTTGTGTTATTCTGCCCATAACTTCTAAACGACTTAAGCTACAGAAACGATGAAACTACTGTTGTCTTCTGGCGTTCAATACGCAGCCAACGACACCACATTCATCCCGATCTGATGCTCGGTTGAGAAGATATTCAACAAAGAAAATATATTCAATATAGAAGATTTTACCGTTGTTTTTTTTGTGTTATTCTGCCCATAACTTCTAAACGACTTAAGCTACAGAAACGATGAAACTACTGTTGTCTTCTGGCGTTCAATACGCAGCCAACGACACCACATTCATCCCGATCTGATGCTCGGTTGAGAAGATATTCAACAAAGAAAATATATTCAGTATTGAAGATTTTACCGTTGTTTTTTTTGTGTTATTCTGCCCATAACTTCTAAACCACTTAAGCTACAGAAACGATGAAACTACTGTTGTCTTTTGGCTTTCAATACGCAGCCAACGACACCACATTCATCCCGATCTGATTCTCGGTTGAGAAGATATTCAACAAAGAAAATATATTCAATATAGAAGATTTTACCGTTGTTTTTTTGTGTTATTCTGCCCATAACTTCTAAACGACTTAAGCTACAGAAACGATGAAACTACTGTTGTCTTCTGGCGTTCAATACGCAGCCAACGACACCACATTCATCCCGATCTGATGCTCGGTTGAGAAGATATTCAACAAAGAAAATATATTCAATATAGAAGATTTTACCGTTGATTTTTTTGTGTTATTCTGCCCATAACTTCTAAACCACCTAAGCTACAGAAACGATGAAACTACTGTTGTTTTTTGGCGTTCAATACGCAGCCAACGACACTAGATTCATCCCGATCTGATGCTCGGTTGAGAAGATATTCAACAAAGAAAATATATTCAATATAGAAGATTTTACCGTTGTTTTTTTGTGTTATTCTGCCCATAACTTCTAAACGACTTAAGCTACAGAAACGATGAAACTACTGTTGTCTTCTGGCGTTCAATACGCAGCCAACGACACCACATTCATCCCGATCTGATGCTCGGTTGAGAAGATATTCAACAAAGAAAATATATTCAATATAGAAGATTTTACCGTTGATTTTTTTGTGTTATTCTGCCCATAACTTCTAAACCACCTAAGCTACAGAAACGATGAAACTACTGTTGTTTTTTGGCGTTCAATACGCAGCCAACGACACTACATTCATCCCGATCTGATGCTCGGTTGAGAAGATATTCAACAAAGAAAATATATTCAATATAGAAGATTTTACCGTTGTTTTTTTTGTGTTATTCTGCCCATAACTTCTAAACGACTTAAGCTACAGAAACGATGAAACTACTGTTGTCTTCTGGCGTTCAGTACGCAGCCAACGACACTAGATTCATCCCGATCTGATGCTCGGTTGAGAAGATATTCAACAAAGAAAATATATTCAATATAGAAGATTTTACCGTTGTTTTTTTTGTGTTATTCTGCCCATAACTTCTAAACGACTTAAGCTACAGAAACGATGAAACTACTGTTGTCTTCTGGCGTTCAATACGCAGCCAACGACACCACATTCATCCCGATCTGATGCTCGGTTGAGAAGATATTCAACAAAGAAAATATATTCAATATAGAAGATTTTACCGTTGATTTTTTTGTGTTATTCTGCCCATAACTTCTAAACCACCTAAGCTACAGAAACGATGAAACTACTGTTGTTTTTTGGCGTTCAATACGCAGCCAACGACACTACATTCATCCCGATCTGATGCTCGGTTGAGAAGATATTCAACAAAGAAAATATATTCAATATAGAAGATTTTACCGTTGTTTTTTTTGTGTTATTCTGCCCATAACTTCTAAACGACTTAAGCTACAGAAACGATGAAACTACTGTTGTCTTCTGGCGTTCAGTACGCAGCCAACGACACCACATTCATCCCGATCTGATGCTCGGTTGAGAAGATATTCAACAAAGAAAATATATTCAATATAGAAGATTTTACCGTTGTTTTTTTTGTGTTATTCTGCCCATAACTTCTAAACGACTTAAGCTACAGAAACGATGAAACTACTGTTGTCTTCTGGCGTTCAGTACGCAGCCAACGACACCACATTCATCCCGATCTGATGCTCGGTTGAGAAGATATTCAACAAAGAAAATATATTCAATATAGAAGATTTTACCGTTGATTTTTTTGTGTTATTCTGCCCATAACTTCTAAACGACTTAAGCTACAGAAACGATGAAACTACTGTTGTCTTCTGGCGTTCAGTACGCAGCCAACGACACCACATTCATCCCGATCTGATGCTCGGTTGAGAAGATATTCAACAAAGAAAATATATTCAATATAGAAGATTTTACCGTTGTTTTTTTTGTGTTATTCTGCCCATAACTTCTAAACGACTTAAGCTACAGAAACGATGAAACTACTGTTGTCTTCTGGCGTTCAATACGCAGCCAACGACACTACATTCATCCCGATCTGATGCTCGGTTGAGAAGATATTCAACAAAGAAAATATATTCAATATAGAAGATTTTACCGTTGGTTTTTTTGTGTTATTCTGCCCATAACTTCTAAACCACCTAAGCTTAAGAATCGATGAAACTACTGTTGTCTTTTGGCGTTCAATACGTAGCCAACGACACCACATTCATCCCGATCTTATGCTCGGTTGAGAAGATATTCAACAAAGAAAATATATTCAATGTAGAAGATTTTACCGCTGTTTTTTTTTTTTATTCTGCCCATAACTTCTAAACGACTTAAGCTACAGAAACGATGAAACTACTGTTGTCTTCTGGCGTTTAATACGCAGCCAACGACTCCACATTCATCCCGATCTGATGCTCGGTTGAGAAGATATTCAACAAAGAAAATATATTCAATATAGAAGATTTTACCGTTGTTTTTTTTGTGTTATTCTGCCCATAACTTCTAAACGACTTAAGCTACAGAAACGATGAAACTACTGTTGTCTTCTGGCGTTCAATACGCAGCCAACGACACCACATTCATCCCGATCTGATGCTCGGTTGAGAAGATATTCAATAAAGAAAATATATTCAGTATTGAAGATTTTACCGTTGTTTTTTTTTGTGTTATTCTGCCCATAACTTCTAAACCACTTAAGCTACAGAAACGATGAAACTACTGTTATCTTTTGGCTTTCAATACGCAGCCAACGACACCACATTCATCCCGATCTGATTCTCGGTTGAGAAGATATTCAACAAAGAAAATATATTCAATATAGAAGATTTTACCGTTGGTTTTTTTTGTGTTATTCTGCCCATAACTTCTAAACCACCTAAGCTACAGAATCGATGAAACTACTGTTGTCTTTTGGCGTTCAATACGTAGCCAACGACACCACATTCATCCCGATCTGATGCTCGGTTGAGAAGATATTCAACAAAGAAATTATATTCAATGTAGAAGATTTTACCGTTGTTTTTTTTTGTGTTATTCTGCCCATAACTTCTAAACGACTTAAGCTACAGAAACGATGAAACTACTGTTGTCTTCTGGCGTTCAATACGCAGCCAACGACACCACATTCATTCCGATCTGATGCTCGGTTGAGAAGATATTCAACAAAGAAAATATATTCAATATAGAAGATTTTACCGTTGATTTTTTGTGTTATTCTGCCCATAACTTCTAAACGACTTAAGCTACAGAAACGATGAAACTACTGTTGTCTTCTGGCGTTCAATACGCAGCCAACGACACCACATTCATCCCGATCTGATGCTCGGTTGAGAAGATATTCAACAAAGAAAATATATTCAATATAGAAGATTTTACCGTTGTTGTTGTTTGTGTTATTCTGCCCATAACTTCTAAACCACTTAAGCTACAGAAACGATGAAACTACTGTTGTTTTTTGGCGTTCAATACGCAGCCAACGACACTAGATTCATCCCGATCTGATGCTCGGTTGAGAAGATATTCAACAAAGAAAATATATTCAATATAGAAGATTTTACCGTTGTTTTTTTTGTGTTATTCTGCCCATAACTTCTAAACGACTTAAGCTACAGAAACGATGAAACTACTGTTGTCTTCTGGCGTTCAATACGCAGCCAACGACACCACATTCATCCCGATCTGATGCTCGGTTGAGAAGATATTCAACAAAGAAAATATATTCAATATAGAAGATTTTACCGTTGTTTTTTTTGTGTTATTCTGCCCATAACTTCTAAACGACTTAAGCTACAGAAACGATGAAACTACTGTTGTCTTCTGGCGTTCAATACGCAGCCAACGACACCACATTCATCCCGATCTGATGCTCGGTTGAGAAGATATTCAACAAAGAAAATATATTCAGTATTGAAGATTTTACCGTTGTTTTTTTTTGTTATTCTGCCCATAACTTCTAAACCACTTAAGCTACAGAAACGATGAAACTACTGTTGTCTTTTGGCTTTCAATACGCAGCCAACGACACCACATTCATCCCGATCTGATTCTCGGTTGAGAAGATATTCAACAAAGAAAATATATTCAATATAGAAGATTTTACCGTTGTTTTTTTGTGTTATTCTGCCCATAACTTCTAAACGACTTAAGCTACAGAAACGATGAAACTACTGTTGTCTTCTGGCGTTCAATACGCAGCCAACGACACCACATTCATCCCGATCTGATGCTCGGTTGAGAAGATATTCAACAAAGAAAATATATTCAATATAGAAGATTTTACCGTTGATTTTTTTGTGTTATTCTGCCCATAACTTCTAAACCACCTAAGCTACAGAAACGATGAAACTACTGTTGTCTTTTGGCGTTCAATACGCAGCCAACGACACTACATTCATCCCGATCTGATGCTCGGTTGAGAAGATATTCAACAAAGAAAATATATTCAATATAGAAGATTTTACCGTTGTTTTTTTTGTGTTATTCTGCCCATAACTTCTAAACGACTTAAGCTACAGAAACGATGAAACTACTGTTGTCTTCTGGCGTTCAGTACGCAGCCAACGACACCACATTCATTCCGATCTGATGCTCGGTTGAGAAGATATTCAACAAAGAAAATATATTCAATATAGAAGATTTTACCGTTGATTTTTTGTGTTATTCTGCCCATAACTTCTAAACGACTTAAGCTACAGAAACGATGAAACTACTGTTGTCTTCTGGCGTTCAATACGCAGCCAACGACACCACATTCATCCCGATCTGATGCTCGGTTGAGAAGATATTCAACAAAGAAAATATATTCAATATAGAAGATTTTACCGTTGTTGTTGTTTGTGTTATTCTGCCCATAACTTCTAAACCACTTAAGCTACAGAAACGATGAAACTACTGTTGTTTTTTGGCGTTCAATACGCAGCCAACGACACTAGATTCATCCCGATCTGATGCTCGGTTGAGAAGATATTCAACAAAGAAAATATATTCAATATAGAAGATTTTACCGTTGTTTTTTTTGTGTTATTCTGCCCATAACTTCTAAACGACTTAAGCTACAGAAACGATGAAACTACTGTTGTCTTCTGGCGTTCAATACGCAGCCAACGACACCACATTCATCCCGATCTGATGCTCGGTTGAGAAGATATTCAACAAAGAAAATATATTCAATATAGAAGATTTTACCGTTGATTTTTTTGTGTTATTCTGCCCATAACTTCTAAACCACCTAAGCTACAGAAACGATGAAACTACTGTTGTTTTTTGGCGTTCAATACGCAGCCAACGACACTACATTCATCCCGATCTGATGCTCGGTTGAGAAGATATTCAACAAAGAAAATATATTCAATATAGAAGATTTTACCGTTGTTTTTTTTGTGTTATTCTGCCCATAACTTCTAAACGACTTAAGCTACAGAAACGATGAAACTACTGTTGTCTTCTGGCGTTCAGTACGCAGCCAACGACACCACATTCATCCCGATCTGATTCTCGGTTGAGAAGATATTCAACAAAGAAAATATATTCAATATAGAAGATTTTACCGTTGTTTTTTTTGTGTTATTCTGCCCATAACTTCTAAACGACTTAAGCTACAGAAACGATGAAACTACTGTTGTCTTCTGGCGTTCAATACGCAGCCAACGACACCACATTCATCCCGATCTGATGCTCGGTTGAGAAGATATTCAACAAAGAAAATATATTCAATATAGAAGATTTTACCGTTGATTTTTTTGTGTTATTCTGCCCATAACTTCTAAACCACCTAAGCTACAGAAACGATGAAACTACTGTTGTCTTTTGGCGTTCAATACGCAGCCAACGACACTACATTCATCCCGATCTGATGCTCGGTTGAGAAGATATTCAACAAAGAAAATATATTCAATATAGAAGATTTTACCGTTGTTTTTTTGTGTTATTCTGCCCATAACTTCTAAACGACTTAAGCTACAGAAACGATGAAACTACTGTTGTCTTCTGGCGTTCAGTACGCAGCCAACGACACCACATTCATTCCGATCTGATGCTCGGTTGAGAAGATATTCAACAAAGAAAATATATTCAATATAGAAGATTTTACCGTTGATTTTTTGTGTTATTCTGCCCATAACTTCTAAACGACTTAAGCTACAGAAACGATGAAACTACTGTTGTCTTCTGGCGTTCAATACGCAGCCAACGACACCACATTCATCCCGATCTGATGCTCGGTTGAGAAGATATTCAACAAAGAAAATATATTCAATATAGAAGATTTTACCGTTGTTGTTGTTTGTGTTATTCTGCCCATAACTTCTAAACCACTTAAGCTACAGAAACGATGAAACTACTGTTGTTTTTTGGCGTTCAATACGCAGCCAACGACACTAGATTCATCCCGATCTGATGCTCGGTTGAGAAGATATTCAACAAAGAAAATATATTCAATATAGAAGATTTTACCGTTGTTTTTTTTGTGTTATTCTGCCCATAACTTCTAAACGACTTAAGCTACAGAAACGATGAAACTACTGTTGTCTTCTGGCGTTCAATACGCAGCCAACGACACCACATTCATCCCGATCTGATGCTCGGTTGAGAAGATATTCAACAAAGAAAATATATTCAATATAGAAGATTTTACCGTTGATTTTTTTTGTGTTATTCTGCCCATAACTTCTAAACCACCTAAGCTACAGAAACGATGAAACTACTGTTGTTTTTTGGCGTTCAATACGCAGCCAACGACACTACATTCATCCCGATCTGATGCTCGGTTGAGAAGATATTCAACAAAGAAAATATATTCAATATAGAAGATTTTACCGTTGTTTTTTTTGTGTTATTCTGCCCATAACTTCTAAACGACTTAAGCTACAGAAACGATGAAACTACTGTTGTCTTCTGGCGTTCAGTACGCAGCCAACGACACCACATTCATTCCGATCTGATGCTCGGTTGAGAAGATATTCAACAAAGAAAATATATTCAATATAGAAGATTTTACCGTTGATTTTTTTGTGTTATTCTGCCCATAACTTCTAAACGACTTAAGCTACAGAAACGATGAAACTACTGTTGTCTTCTGGCGTTCAATACGCAGCCAACGACACCACATTCATCCCGATCTGATGCTCGGTTGAGAAGATATTCAACAAAGAAAATATATTCAATATAGAAGATTTTACCGTTGTTGTTGTTTGTGTTATTCTGCCCATAACTTCTAAACCACTTAAGCTACAGAAACGATGAAACTACTGTTGTTTTTTGGCGTTCAATACGCAGCCAACGACACTAGATTCATCCCGATCTGATGCTCGGTTGAGAAGATATTCAACAAAGAAAATATATTCAATATAGAAGATTTTACCGTTGTTTTTTTTGTGTTATTCTGCCCATAACTTCTAAACGACTTAAGCTACAGAAACGATGAAACTACTGTTGTCTTCTGGCGTTCAATACGCAGCCAACGACACCACATTCATCCCGATCTGATGCTCGGTTGAGAAGATATTCAACAAAGAAAATATATTCAATATAGAAGATTTTACCGTTGTTTTTTTTGTGTTATTCTGCCCATAACTTCTAAACGACTTAAGCTACAGAAACAATGAAACTACTGTTGTCTTCTGGCGTTCAATACGCAGCCAACGACACCACATTCATCCCGATCTGATGCTCGGTTGAGAAGATATTCAACAAAGAAAATATATTCAGTATTGAAGATTTTACCGTTGTTTTTTTTTTGTGTTATTCTGCCCATAACTTCTAAACCACTTAAGCTACAGAAACGATGAAACTACTGTTGTCTTTTGGCTTTCAATACGCAGCCAACGACACCACATTCATTCCGATCTGATGCTCGGTTGAGAAGATATTCAACAAAGAAAATATATTCAATATAGAAGATTTTACCGTTGGTTTTTTTGTGTTATTCTGCCCATAACTTCTAAACCACCTAAGCTTAAGAATCGATGAAACTACTGTTGTCTTTTGGCGTTCAATACGTAGCCAACGACACCACATTCATCCCGATCTTATGCTCGGTTGAGAAGATATTCAACAAAGAAAATATATTCAATATAGAAGATTTTACCGTTGATTTTTTGTGTTATTCTGCCCATAACTTCTAAACGACTTAAGCTACAGAAACGATGAAACTACTGTTGTCTTCTGGCGTTCAATACGCAGCCAACGACACCACATTCATCCCGATCTGATGCTCGGTTGAGAAGATATTCAACAAAGAAAATATATTCAATATAGAAGATTTTACCGTTGTTTTTTTGTGTTATTCTGCCCATAACTTCTAAACGACTTAAGCTACAGAAACGATGAAACTACTGTTGTCTTCTGGCGTTCAATACGCAGCCAACGACACCACATTCATCCCGATCTGATGCTCGGTTGAGAAGATATTCAACAAAGAAAATATATTCAGTATTGAAGATTTTACCGTTGTTTTTTTTGTGTTATTCTGCCCATAACTTCTAAACCACTTAAGCTACAGAAACGATGAAACTACTG
Organism: Drosophila rufa; assembly: GCA_018153105.1. Classification (NCBI taxonomy): domain Eukaryota; kingdom Metazoa; phylum Arthropoda; class Insecta; order Diptera; family Drosophilidae; genus Drosophila; species Drosophila rufa. The sequence goes on along the minus strand of JAECXS010000007.1, from coordinate 8,152 downwards.
TTGTCTTTTGGCTTTCAATACGCAGCCAACGACACCACATTCATCCCGATCTGATTCTCGGTTGAGAAGATATTCAACAAAGAAAATATATTCAATATAGAAGATTTTACCGTTGGTTTTTTTGTGTTATTCTGCCCATAACTTCTAAACCACCTAAGCTACAGAATCGATGAAACTACTGTTGTCTTTTGGCGTTCAATACGTAGCCAACGACACCACATTCATCCCGATCTGATGCTCGGTTGAGAAGATATTCAACAAAGAAAATATATTCAATGTAGAAGATTTTACCGTTGTTTTTTTTTTGTTATTCTGCCCATAACTTCTAAACGACTTAAGCTACAGAAACGATGAAACTACTGTTGTCTTCTGGCGTTCAATACGCAGCCAACGACACCACATTCATTCCGATCTGATGCTCGGTTGAGAAGATATTCAACAAAGAAAATATATTCAATATAGAAGATTTTACCGTTGATTTTTTTTGTTATTCTGCCCATAACTTCTAAACGACTTAAGCTACAGAAACGATGAAACTACTGTTGTCTTCTGGCGTTCAATACGCAGCCAACGACACCACATTCATCCCGATCTGATGCTCGGTTGAGAAGATATTCAACAAAGAAAATATATTCAATATAGAAGATTTTACCGTTGTTTTTTTTGTGTTATTCTGCCCATAACTTCTAAACCACTTAAGCTACAGAAACGATGAAACTACTGTTGTCTTCTGGCGTTCAATACGCAGCCAACGACACCACATTCATCCCGATCTGATGCTCGGTTGAGAAGATATTCAACAAAGAAAATATATTCAATATAGAAGATTTTACCGTTGATTTTTTTGTGTTATTCTGCCCATAACTTCTAAACGACTTAAGCTACAGAAACGATGAAACTACTGTTGTCTTCTGGCGTTCAATACGCAGCCAACGACACCACATTCATCCCGATCTGATGCTCGGTTGAGAAGATATTCAACAAAGAAAATATATTCAATATAGAAGATTTTACCGTTGTTTTTTTGTGTTATTCTGCCCATAACTTCTAAACGACTTAAGCTACAGAAACGATGAAACTACTGTTGTCTTCTGGCGTTCAATACGCAGCCAACGACACCACATTCATCCCGATCTGATGCTCGGTTGAGAAGATATTCAACAAAGAAAATATATTCAGTATTGAAGATTTTACCGTTGTTTTTTTTTGTTTGTGTATTCTGCCCATAACTTCTAAACCACTTAAGCTACAGAAACGATGAAACTACTGTTGTCTTTTGGCTTTCAATACGCAGCCAACGACACCACATTCATCCCGATCTGATGCTCGGTTGAGAAGATATTCAACAAAGAAAATATATTCAATATAGAAGATTTTACCGTTGGTTTTTTTGTGTTATTCTGCCCATAACTTCTAAACCACCTAAGCTTAAGAATCGATGAAACTACTGTTGTCTTTTGGCGTTCAATACGTAGCCAACGACACCACATTCATCCCGATCTTATGCTCGGTTGAGAAGATATTCAACAAAGAAAATATATTCAATGTAGAAGATTTTACCGTTGTTTTTTTTTTGTTATTCTGCCCATAACTTCTAAACGACTTAAGCTACAGAAACGATGAAACTACTGTTGTCTTCTGGCGTTCAATACGCAGCCAACGACACCACATTCATCCCGATCTGATGCTCGGTTGAGAAGATATTCAACAAAGAAAATATATTCAGTATTGAAGATTTTACCGTTGTTTTTTTTTGTGTTATTCTGCCCATAACTTCTAAACCACTTAAGCTACAGAAACGATGAAACTACTGTTGTCTTTTGGCTTTCAATACGCAGCCAACGACACCACATTCATCCCGATCTGATGCTCGGTTGAGAAGATATTCAACAAAGAAAATATATTCAATATAGAAGATTTTACCGTTGGTTTTTTTGTGTTATTCTGCCCATAACTTCTAAACCACCTAAGCTTAAGAATCGATGAAACTACTGTTGTCTTTTGGCGTTCAATACGTAGCCAACGACACCACATTCATCCCGATCTTATGCTCGGTTGAGAAGATATTCAACAAAGAAAATATATTCAATGTAGAAGATTTTACCGTTGTTTTTTTTTGTGTTATTCTGCCCATAACTTCTAAACGACTTAAGCTACAGAAACGATGAAACTACTGTTGTCTTCTGGCGTTCAATACGCAGCCAACGACACCACATTCATCCCGATCTGATGCTCGGTTGAGAAGATATTCAACAAAGAAAATATATTCAATATAGAAGATTTTACCGTTGTTTTTTTTGTGTTATTCTGCCCATAACTTCTAAACGACTTAAGCTACAGAAACGATGAAACTACTGTTGTCTTCTGGCGTTCAATACGCAGCCAACGACACCACATTCATCCCGATCTGATGCTCGGTTGAGAAGATATTCAACAAAGAAAATATATTCAGTATTGAAGATTTTACCGTTGTTTTTTTTTGTGTTATTCTGCCCATAACTTCTAAACCACTTAAGCTACAGAAACGATGAAACTACTGTTGTTTTTTGGCGTTCAATACGCAGCCAACGACACTAGATTCATCCCGATCTGATGCTCGGTTGAGAAGATATTCAACAAAGAAAATATATTCAATATAGAAGATTTTACCGTTGTTTTTTTTGTGTTATTCTGCCCATAACTTCTAAACGACTTAAGCTACAGAAACGATGAAACTACTGTTGTCTTCTGGCGTTCAATACGCAGCCAACGACACCACATTCATCCCGATCTGATGCTTGGTTGAGAAGATATTCAACAAAGAAAATATATTCAGTATTGAAGATTTTACCGTTGTTTTTTTTTGTGTTATTCTGCCCATAACTTCTAAACCACTTAAGCTACAGAAACGATGAAACTACTGTTGTCTTTTGGCTTTCAATACGCAGCCAACGACACCACATTCATCCCGATCTGATGCTCGGTTGAGAAGATATTCAACAAAGAAAATATATTCAATATAGAAGATTTTACCGTTGGTTTTTTTGTGTTATTCTGCCCATAACTTCTAAACCACCTAAGCTACAGAATCGATGAAACTACTGTTGTCTTTTGGCGTTCAATACGTAGCCAACGACACCACATTCATCCCGATCTGATGCTCGGTTGAGAAGATATTCAACAAAGAAAATATATTCAATGTAGAAGATTTTACCGTTGTTTTTTTTGTGTTATTCTGCCCATAACTTCTAAACGACTTAAGCTACAGAAACGATGAAACTACTGTTGTCTTCTGGCGTTCAATACGCAGCCAACGACACCACATTCATCCCGATCTGATGCTCGGTTGAGAAGATATTCAACAAAGAAAATATATTCAGTATTGAAGATTTTACCGTTGTTTTTTTTTGTGTTATTCTGCCCATAACTTCTAAACCACTTAAGCTACAGAAACGATGAAACTACTGTTGTCTTTTGGCTTTCAATACGCAGCCAACGACACCACATTCATCCCGATCTGATTCTCGGTTGAGAAGATATTCAACAAAGAAAATATATTCAATATAGAAGATTTTACCGTTGGTTTTTTTTGTGTTATTCTGCCCATAACTTCTAAACCACCTAAGCTACAGAATCGATGAAACTACTGTTGTCTTTTGGCGTTCAATACGTAGCCAACGACACCACATTCATCCCGATCTGATGCTCGGTTGAGAAGATATTCAACAAAGAAAATATATTCAATGTAGAAGATTTTACCGTTGTTTTTTTTGTGTTATTCTGCCCATAACTTCTAAACGACTTAAGCTACAGAAACGATGAAACTACTGTTGTCTTCTGGCGTTCAATACGCAGCCAACGACACCACATTCATCCCGATCTGATGCTCGGTTGAGAAGATATTCAACAAAGAAAATATATTCAGTATTGAAGATTTTACCGTTGTTTTTTTTTGTGTTATTCTGCCCATAACTTCTAAACCACTTAAGCTACAGAAACGATGAAACTACTGTTGTCTTTTGGCTTTCAATACGCAGCCAACGACACCACATTCATCCCGATCTGATTCTCGGTTGAGAAGATATTCAACAAAGAAAATATATTCAATATAGAAGATTTTACCGTTGGTTTTTTTTGTGTTATTCTGCCCATAACTTCTAAACCACCTAAGCTACAGAATCGATGAAACTACTGTTGTCTTTTGGCGTTCAATACGTAGCCAACGACACCACATTCATCCCGATCTGATGCTCGGTTGAGAAGATATTCAACAAAGAAAATATATTCAATGTAGAAGATTTTACCGTTGTTTTTTTTGTGTTATTCTGCCCATAACTTCTAAACGACTTAAGCTACAGAAACGATGTAACTACTGTTGTCTTCTGGCGTTCAATACGCAGCCAACGACACCACATTCATCCCGATCTGATGCTCGGTTGAGAAGATATTCAACAAAGAAAATATATTCAATATAGAAGATTTTACCGTTGTTTTTTTTGTGTTATTCTGCCCATAACTTCTAAACGACTTAAGCTACAGAAACGATGAAACTACTGTTGTCTTCTGGCGTTCAATACGCAGCCAACGACACCACATTCATCCCGATCTGATGCTCGGTTGAGAAGATATTCAACAAAGAAAATATATTCAGTATTGAAGATTTTACCGTTGTTTTTTTTTGTGTTATTCTGCCCATAACTTCTAAACCACCTAAGCTTAAGAATCGATGAAACTACTGTTGTCTTTTGGCGTTCAATACGTAGCCAACGACACCACATTCATCCCGATCTTATGCTCGGTTGAGAAGATATTCAACAAAGAAAATATATTCAATATAGAAGATTTTACCGTTGATTTTTTGTGTTATTCTGCCCATAACTTCTAAACGACTTAAGCTACAGAAACGATGAAACTACTGTTGTCTTCTGGCGTTCAATACGCAGCCAACGACAACACATTCATCCCGATCTGATGCTCGGTTGAGAAGATATTCAACAAAGAAAATATATTCAGTATTGAAGATTTTACCGTTGTTTTTTTTGTGTTATTCTGCCCATAACTTCTAAACGACTTAAGCTACAGAAACGATGTAACTACTGTTGTCTTCTGGCGTTCAATACGCAGCCAACGACACCACATTCATCCCGATCTGATGCTCGGTTGAGAAGATATTCAACAAAGAAAATATATTCAATATAGAAGATTTTACCGTTGTTTTTTTTGTGTTATTCTGCCCATAACTTCTAAACGACTTAAGCTACAGAAACGATGAAACTACTGTTGTCTTCTGGCGTTCAATACGCAGCCAACGACACCACATTCATCCCGATCTGATGCTCGGTTGAGAAGATATTCAACAAAGAAAATATATTCAGTATTGAAGATTTTACCGTTGTTTTTTTTTTGTGTTATTCTGCCCATAACTTCTAAACCACTTAAGCTACAGAAACGATGAAACTACTGTTGTCTTTTGGCTTTCAATACGCAGCCAACGACACCACATTCATCCCGATCTGATTCTCGGTTGAGAAGATATTCAACAAAGAAAATATATTCAATATAGAAGATTTTACCGTTGGTTTTTTTGTGTTATTCTGCCCATAACTTCTAAACCACCTAAGCTACAGAAACGATGAAACTACTGTTGTCTTCTGGCGTTCAATACGCAGCCAACGACACCACATTCATCCCGATCTGATGCTCGGTTGAGAAGATATTCAACAAAGAAAATATATTCAGTATTGAAGATTTTACCGTTGTTTTTTTTTGTGTTATTCTGCCCATAACTTCTAAACCACTTAAGCTACAGAAACGATGAAACTACTGTTGTCTTTTGGCTTTCAATACGCAGCCAACGACACCACATTCATCCCGATCTGATGCTCGGTTGAGAAGATATTCAACAAAGAAAATATATTCAATATAGAAGATTTTACCGTTGATTTTTTGTGTTATTCTGCCCATAACTTCTAAACGACTTAAGCTACAGAAACGATGAAACTACTGTTGTCTTCTGGCGTTCAATACGCAGCCAACGACACCACATTCATCCCGATCTGATGCTCGGTTGAGAAGATATTCAACAAAGAAAATATATTCAATATAGAAGATTTTACCGTTGATTTTTTGTGTTATTCTGCCCATAACTTCTAAACGACTTAAGCTACAGAAACGATGAAACTACTGTTGTCTTCTGGCGTTCAATACGCAGCCAACGACACCACATTCATCCCGATCTGATGCTCGGTTGAGAAGATATTCAACAAAGAAAATATATTCAATATAGAAGATTTTACCGTTGTTTTTTTTGTGTTATTCTGCCCATAACTTCTAAACGACTTAAGCTACAGAAACGATGAAACTACTGTTGTCTTCTGGCGTTCAATACGCAGCCAACGACACCACATTCATCCCGATCTGATGCTTGGTTGAGAAGATATTCAACAAAGAAAATATATTCAGTATTGAAGATTTTACCGTTGTTTTTTTTTTGTGTTATTCTGCCCATAACTTCTAAACCACTTAAGCTACAGAAACGATGAAACTACTGTTGTCTTTTGGCTTTCAATACGCAGCCAACGACACCACATTCATCCCGATCTGATGCTCGGTTGAGAAGATATTCAACAAAGAAAATATATTCAATATAGAAGATTTTACCGTTGGTTTTTTTTGTGTTATTCTGCCCATAACTTCTAAACCACCTAAGCTTAAGAATCGATGAAACTACTGTTGTCTTTTGCCGTTCAATACGTAGCCAACGACACCACATTCATCCCGATCTTATGCTCGGTTGAGAAGATATTCAACAAAGAAAATATATTCAATGTAGAAGATTTTACCGTTGTTTTTTTTTGTTATTCTGCCCATAACTTCTAAACGACTTAAGCTACAGAAACGATGAAACTACTGTTGTCTTCTGGCGTTCAATACGCAGCCAACGACACCACATTCATCCCGATCTGATGCTCGGTTGAGAAGATATTCAACAAAGAAAATATATTCAATATAGAAGATTTTACCGTTGATTTTTTGTGTTATTCTGCCCATAACTTCTAAACGACTTAAGCTACAGAAACGATGAAACTACTGTTGTCTTCTGGCGTTCAATACGCAGCCAACGACACCACATTCATCCCGATCTGATGCTCGGTTGAGAAGATATTCAACAAAGAAAATATATTCAATATAGAAGATTTTACCGTTGTTTTTTTTGTGTTATTCTGCCCATAACTTCTAAACGACTTAAGCTACAGAAACAATGAAACTACTGTTGTCTTCTGGCGTTCAATACGCAGCCAACGACACCACATTCATCCCGATCTGATGCTCGGTTGAGAAGATATTCAACAAAGAAAATATATTCAGTATTGAAGATTTTACCGTTGTTTTTTTTTGTGTTATTCTGCCCATAACTTCTAAACCACTTAAGCTACAGAAACGATGAAACTACTGTTGTCTTTTGGCTTTCAATACGCAGCCAACGACACCACATTCATCCCGATCTGATGCTCGGTTGAGAAGATATTCAACAAAGAAAATATATTCAATATAGAAGATTTTACCGTTGGTTTTTTTGTGTTATTCTGCCCATAACTTCTAAACCACCTAAGCTTAAGAATCGATGAAACTACTGTTGTCTTTTGGCGTTCAATACGTAGCCAACGACACCACATTCATCCCGATCTTATGCTCGGTTGATGCTCGGTTGAGAAGATATTCAACAAAGAAAATATATTCAATGTAGAAGATTTTACCGTTTTTTTTTTTTGTTATTCTGCCCATAACTTCTAAACGACTTAAGCTACAGAAACGATGAAACTACTGTTGTCTTCTGGCGTTCAATACGCAGCCAACGACACCACATTCATCCCGATCTGATGCTCGGTTGAGAAGATATTCAACAAAGAAAATATATTCAATATAGAAGATTTTACCGTTGTTTTTTTTGTGTTATTCTGCCCATAACTTCTAAACGACTTAAGCTACAGAAACGATGAAACTACTGTTGTCTTCTGGCGTTCAATACGCAGCCAACGACACCACATTCATCCCGATCTGATGCTCGGTTGAGAAGATATTCAACAAAGAAAATATATTCAATATAGAAGATTTTACCGTTGATTTTTTGTGTTATTCTGCCCATAACTTCTAAACGACTTAAGCTACAGAA
>JAECXS010000006.1:0-54033 GCA_018153105.1 Drosophila rufa | reverse complement strand
ATGTAAGTACCGTTGTCTTTTGGCGTTAAATACGCAGCCAACGACACCACATTCATCCCGACCGGATGCTCCGTTGAAAAGATATTCAATAAAGAATAGATATAGATATTCAATAAAGATGATTTTACCATTGTTTTTTTTGTGTTATTCTGCCCTTAACTTCTAAACGACTTAAGCTACAGAAATTATGTAAGTACTGTTGCCTTCTGGCGTTAAATACGCAGCCAACGACACCACGTTCATCCCGACCGGATGCTCCGTTGAAAAGATATTCAATAAAGAATAGATATAGATAGTCAATAAAGATGATTTTACCGTTGTTTTTTTTTTGTGTTATTCTGCCCATAACTTCTAAACGACTTAAGCTACATTAATGATGTAAGTACTGTTGTCTTCTGGCGTTAAATACGCAGCCAACGACACCACATTCATCCCGATCAGATGCTCCGTTGAAAATATATTCAATAAAGAATAGATATAGATATTCAATAAAGATGATTTTACCCCCTTTTTTTTTGTGTTATTCTGTCCATAACTTCTAAACGACTTAAGCTACAGAAATGATGTAAGTGCTGTTGTCTTCTGGCGTTAAATACGCAGCCAACGACACCACATTCATCCCGATCGGATGCTCCGTTGAAAAGATATTCAATAAAGAATAGATATAGATATTCAATAAATATGTTTATACCCTTGCAGAGGGTATTATAATTTTGACCAGATGTTTGCAACGCAGTGAAGGAGGCATCTCCGACCCCATAAAGTATATATATTCTTGATCAGCATCACCAGTCGAGTCGATCTAGCCATGTCCGTCTGTCTGTCTGTCTGTCTGTCCGTCTGTCGGTTTCTACGCGAACTAGTCTCTCAGTTTTTGAGCTATCAAGCTGAAATTTTCAGCATAGTATATATGTCGGAATGACCGAAATCGGACTACTATATCCTATAGCTGCCATAGGAATGATGGCGAAATTAATGTAAAAAAAAATTTAACTTCTCTGTTTTTCAACGAATTTCTATAAATTTTCAGATATATCAGTTTTTTATGGTTCTAGAATTACGGTTTTAATTTCATTAAGATCGGACAACTATATCATATAGCTGCCATTGAAACGATCGGTCGATTTATATGAAAATGTAAAATCATGTAAAATGTAAAATTTTATAGCTATGTATAAATGTTATAAATTTACATTACATTGTTATTTTTATACCCTTGCGTATAACAGCAGATTTTAAATTTCATACGAAATCGGACTTCTATATAATATACGTAGGCTGCTACATATATTTCTGGCCTAATAATGAAAATACGAATATTTATTAAGGAAAATAGTTTTATTGTTTTTCAAAATATTCTCCATCAAGATTTACACACTTTTGCATGCGCTCAAACCAATTTTCGAAGCACTTTTTCCACTCTGATTGACACACCTCAAAAACATGGTTTTTGAATGCTTCAACAGCATCTTCTGGCGACGAAAATCGTTGACCACGCATTTTCTTCTTGATGTGAGGGAATAAAAAGAAGTCATTTGGTGCCAAGTCAGGACTGTACGGCGGATGACCCATCAATTCGACGTTTTGGCCAGTCAAAAAGGCGCTGGTTTGAGCCGATGTGTGAGAGCTCGCATTGTCATGGTGCACAATGATTCGTCTTCCCTTGTTCGTTTTTCGAATTTCACCGAAGACTTCAGGCAAACAAATGGTGGTGTACCAATCAGAATTGACCGTCCTACGTTGCTCAAGAGGAACAGTAGCGACATGACCAGTTTTTGCGAAGAAACAGGCGACCATTTGCTTCGAAGTGCTTCTTCCACGAACAACTTTCGTTGGATTTGGCTCGTCTTGGAAGACCCACACGGTCGATTGCTGTTTTGTTTCGGGCTCATACGCATAGATCCATGATTCGTCACCTGTGACGATCTTATAAACGTCTTTTGAAGCACCGCGATCGTATTTTTTCAGCATTTCTTTACACCAATCCACACGAGCCTTCTTTTGAGCGATTGTCAAATTGTGCGGGATCCAACGAGAACAAACCTTTTTTACAGCCAGGTGCTCATGCAATATCGAATGTATGCTGGTGGAAGAAATGCCTAGGGATGCCTCTATCTCACGGTATGTCACATGACGGTCTTGCATTATTAGTTCACGTACGCCATCGATGTTTTCTGGCACAACGGCTGTTTTTGGACGACCTTCGCGGAATTCGTCTTTGAGGGAGCGTCGGCCACGATTGAATTCGTTGTACCAGTTTTTCACAGTGCTATAGGATGGTGCTTCATAGTCATACAAAGATTTAAGTTCATCGCTGCACTCTTGTCGTGATAATCCACGCCGAAAGTTGTGAAAAATGATCGCACGAAAATGTTCACGAGTTAATTCCATTTTTTTGCGAAATTGATTTTTTTAAGTAACTGTAAACAACACAAATGATAGTCGTACGTCAAACCGTTCTGAGTACGTTTATGCTTAAAAATGTCGAACTTTTCAATGGAAATGTCAGATTCCACCTAACAACACTTAGTGTTGCCTAGGCCAGAAATATATATAGCAGCCCACGTAAGCACTATCGGATTAAATTGGCATATACTCCCTATTTTTCAAGATATTCGATTAAAACTTCAGAAATGCTGTTTTTATATAAAAACAATATATTTAATGTAAGTTATTCTTTTAGTTTAAAGGTTATGGAAATACAATTTTTATTTTATAAAAATTACAAATAATATATTTTTATACCCTTGCAGAGGGTATTATAATTTTGACCAGATGTTTGCAACGCAGTGAAGGAGGCATCTCCGACCCCATAAAGTATATATATTCTTGATCAGCATCACCAGTCGAGTCGATCTAGCCATGTCCGTCTGTCTGTCCGTCTGTCTGTCTGTCTGTCTGTCTGTCCGTCTGTCGGTTTCTACGCGAACTAGTCTCTCAGTTTTTGAGCTATCAAGCTGAAATTTTCAGCATAGTCTTATTTCTTTAGCACGCAGTATATATATCGGAACGACCGAAATCGGACTACTATATCCTATAACTTCTCTGTTTTTCAACGTATTTCTATAAATTTTCAGACATAGCAGTTTTTTATGGTTCTAGAATTACGGTTTTAATTTCATTAAGATCGGACCACTATATCATATAGCTGCCATAGAAGCGATCGGTCAATTTATATGAAAATGTAAAATTCTACATGTAAAATGTAAAATTTACAAAATTCTATATTTTTTCAACATTACTAAAATGGTTCGATTTTCAATGATCCAATTGCAGACTGCAAGGGTATACCAACTTCGGTTTACCGAAGTTAGCTTTCTTTCTCGTTTTACTGTTGTTTTTTTTTGTGTTATTCTGCCCATAACTTCTAAACGACTTAAGCTACAGAAAAGATATTCAATAAAGAATAGATATAGATATTCAATAAAGATGATTTTACCGTTGTTTTTTTTTTGTGTTATTCTGCCCATAACTTCTAAACGACTTAAGCTACAGAAATGATGTAAGTACTGTTATCTTCTGGCGTTAAATACGCAGCCAACGACACCACATTCATCCCGATCGGATGCTTCGTTGAAAAGATATTCAATAAAGAATAGATATAGATATCCAATAAAGATGATTTTACCGTTGTTTTTTTTGTGTTATTCTGCCCATAACTTCTAAACGACTTAAGCTACAGAAATGATGTAAGTACTGTTGTTTTCTGGCGTTAAATACGCAGCCAACGACACCACATTCATCCCGATCGGATGCTCCGTTGAAAAGATATTCAATAAAGAATAGATATAGATATTCAATAAATTCCTATAGCTGCCATAGGAATGATGGCGAAATTAATGTAAAAAAAATTTAACTTCTCTGTTTTTCAACGAATTTCTATAAATTTTCAGATATAGCAGTTTTTTATGGTTCTAGAATTACGGTTTTAATTTCATTAAGATCGGACAACTATATCATATAGCTGCCATAGAAACGATCGGTCGATTTATATGAAAATGTAAAATCATGTAAAATGTAAAATTTTATAGCTATGTATAAATGTTATAAATTTACATTACATTGTTATTTTTATACCCTTGCGTATAACAGCAGATTTTAAATTTCATGCGAAATCGGACTTCTATATAATATAAGCACTATCGGATTAAATTGGCATATACTCGCTATTTTTCAAGATATTCGATTAAAACTTCATAAATGCTGTTTTTATATAAAAACAATATATTTAATGTAAGTTATTCTTTTAGTTTAAAGGTTATGGAAATACAATTTTTATTTTATAAAAATTACAAATAATATATTTTTATACCCTTGCAGAGGGTATTATAATTTTGACCAGATGTTTGCAACGCAGTGAAGGAGGCATCTCCGACCCCATAAAGTATATATATTCTTGATCAGCATCACCAGTCGAGTCGATCTAGCCATGTCCGTCTGTCTGTCCGTCTGTCTGTCTGTCTGTCCGTCTGTCGGTTTCTACGCGAACTAGTCTCTCAGTTTTTGAGCTATCGGGCTGAAATTTTCAGCATAGTCTTATTTCTTTAGCACGCAGTATATATATCGGAACGACCGAAATCGGACTACTATATCCTATAACTTCTCTGTTTTTCAACGTATTTCTATAAATTTTCAGACATAGCAGTTTTTTATGGTTCTAGAATTACGGTTTTAATTTCATTAAGATCGGACCACTATATCATATAGCTGCCATAGAAGCGATCGGTCAATTTATATGAAAATGTAAAATTCTACATGTAAAATGTAAAATTTACAAAATTCTATATTTTTTCAACATTACTAAAATGGTTCGATTTTCAATGATCCAATTGCAGACTGCAAGGGTATACCAACTTCGGTTTACCGAAGTTAGCTTTCTTTCTCGTTTTACTGTTGTTTTTTTTTGTGTTATTCTGCCCATAACTTCTAAACGACTTAAGCTACAGAAAAGATATTCAATAAAGAATAGATATAGATATTCAATAAAGATGATTTTACCGTTGTTTTTTTTTTGTGTTATTCTGCCCATAACTTCTAAACGACTTAAGCTACAGAAATGATGTAAGTACTGTTATCTTCTGGCGTTAAATACGCAGCCAACGACACCACATTCATCCCGATCGGATGCTCCGTTGAAAAGAAATTCAATAAAGAATAGATATAGATATTCAATAAAGATGATTTTACCGTTGTTTTTTTTGTGTTATTCTGCCCATAACTTCTAAACGACTTAAGCTACAGAAATGATGTAAGTACTGTTGCCTTTTAACATTAAATACGCAGCCAACGACACCACATTCATCACGATCGGATGCTCCGTTGAAAAGATATCCAATAAAGATGATTTTACCGTTGTTTTTTTTGTGTTATTCTGCCCATAACTTCTAAACGACTTAAGCTACAGAAATGATGTAAGTACTGTTGTCTTCTGGCGTTAAATACGCAGCCAACGACACCACATTCATCCCGATCGGATGCTCCGTTGAAAAGATATTCAATAAAGAATAGATATAGATATTCAATAAAGATGATTTTACTGTTGTTTTTTTTGTCTTATTCTGCCCATAACTTCTAAACGACTTAAGCTACAGAAATAATGTAAGTACTGTTGTCTTCTGGCGTTAAATACGCTTCCAACGACACCACATTCATCCCGATCGGATGCTCCGTTGAAAAGATATTCAATAAAGAATAGATATAGATATTCAATAAAGATGATTTTACCGTTGATTTATTTGTCTTATTCTGCCCATAACTTCTAAACGACTTGAGCTACAGAAATGATGCAAGTACTGTTGTCTTCTGGCGTTAAATACGCAGCCAACGACACCATATTCATCCCGATCGGATGCTCCGTTGAAAAGATATCCAATAATGATTATTTTACCGTTGTTTTTTTTTGTGTTATTCTGCCCATAACTTCTAAACGACTTAAGCTACAGAAATGATGTAAGTACTGTTGTCTTCTGGCGTTAAATACGCAGCCAACGACACCACATTTATCCCGATCGGATGCTCCGTTGAAAAGATATTCAATAAAGAATAGATATAGATATTCAATAAAGATGATTTTACAGTTGTTTTTTTTGTGTTATTCTGCCCATAACTTCTAAACGACTTAAGCTACAGAAATGATGTAAGTACTGTTGTCTTCTGACGTTAAATACGCAGCCAATTCATCCCGATCAGATGCTCCTTTGAAAATATATTATAAAAGAATAGATATAGATATTCAATAAAGATGATTTTACCGTTGTTTTTTTTGTCTTATTCTGCCCATAACTTCTAAACGACTTGAGCTACAGAAATGATGCAAGTACTGTTGTCTTCTGGCGTTAAATACGCAGCCAACGACACCATATTCATCCCGATCGGATGCTCCGTTGAAAAGATATTCAATAAAGAATAGATATAGATATTCAATAAAGATGATTTTACCGTTGTTTTTTTTGTCTTATTCTGCCCATAACTTCTAAACGACTTGAGCTACAGAAATGATGTAAGTACCGTTGTCTTTTGGCGTTAAATACGCAGCCAACGACACCACATTCATCCCGACCGGATGCTCCGTTGAAAAGATATTCAATAAAGAATAGATATAGATATTCAATAAAGATGATTTTACCATTGTTTTTTTTGTGTTATTCTGCCCTTAACTTCTAAACGACTTAAGCTACAGAAATTATGTAAGTACTGTTGCCTTCTGGCGTTAAATACGCAGCCAACGACACCACGTTCATCCCGACCGGATGCTCCGTTGAAAAGATATTCAATAAAGAATAGATATAGATATTCAATAAAGATGATTTTATCGTTGTTTTTTTTTGTGTTATTCTGCCCATAACTTCTAAACGACTTAAGCTACATTAATGATGTAAGTACTGTTGTCTTCTGGCGTTAAATACGCAGCCAACGACACCACATTCATCCCGATCAGATGCTCCGTTGAAAATATATTCAATAAAGAATAGATATAGATATTCAATAAAGATGATTTTACCCCTTTTTTTTTTGTGTTATTCTGCCCATAACTTCTAAACGACTTAAGCTACAGAAATGATGTAAGTGCTGTTGTCTTCTGGCGTTAAATACGCAGCCAACGACACCACATTCATCCCGATCGGATGCTCCGTTGAAAAGATATTCAATAAAGAATAGATATAGATATTCAATAAATATGTTTATACCCTTGCAGAGGGTATTATAATTTTGACCAGATGTTTGCAACGCAGTGAAGGAGGCATCTCCGACCCCATAAAGTATATATATTCTTGATCAGCATCACCAGTCGAGTCGATCTAGCCATGTCCGTCTGTCTGTCCGTCTGTCTGTCTGTCTGTCCGTCTGTCGGTTTCTACGCGAACTAGTCTCTCAGTTTTTGAGCTATCAAGCTGAAATTTTCAGCATAGTCTTATTTTTTAGCACGCAGTATATATGTCGGAATGACCGAAATCGGACTACTATATCCTATAGCTGCCATAGGAATGATGGCGAAATTAATGTAAAAAAAATTTTAACTTCTCTGTTTTTCAACGTATTTCTATAAATTTTCAGATATATCAGTTTTTTATGGTTCTAGAATTACGGTTTTAATTTCATTAAGATCGGACAACTATATCATATAGCTGCCATTGAAACGATCGGTCGATTTATATGAAAATGTAAAATCATGTAAAATGTAAAATTTTATAGCTATGTATAAATGTTATAAATTTACATTACATTGTTATTTTTATACCCTTGCGTATAACAGCAGATTTTAAATTTCATACGAAATCGGACTTCTATATAATATAAGCACTATCGGATTAAATTGGCATATACTCCCTATTTTTCAAGATATTCGATTAAAACTTCATAAATGCTGTTTTTATATAAAAACAATATATTTAATGTAAGTTATTCTTTTAGTTTAAAGGTTATGGAAATACAATTTTTATTTTATAAAAATTACAAATAATATATTTTTATACCCTTGCAGAGGGTATTATAATTTTGACCAGATGTTTGCAACGCAGTGAAGGAGGCATCTCCGACCCCATAAAGTATATATATTCTTGATCAGCATCACCAGTCGAGTCGATCTAGCCATGTCCGTCTGTCTGTCCGTCTGTCTGTCTGTCTGTCTGTCTGTCCGTCTGTCGGTTTCTACGCGAACTAGTCTCTCAGTTTTTGAGCTATCGGGCTGAAATTTTCAGCATAGTCTTATTTCTTTAGCACGCAGTATATATATCGGAACGACCGAAATCGGACTACTATATCCTATAACTTCTCTGTTTTTCAACGTATTTCTATAAATTTTCAGACATAGCAGTTTTTTATGGTTCTAGAATTACGGTTTTAATTTCATTAAGATCGGACCACTATATCATATAGCTGCCATAGAAGCGATCGGTCAATTTATATGAAAATGTAAAATTCTACATGTAAAATGTAAAATTTACAAAATTCTATATTTTTTCAACATTACTAAAATGGTTCGATTTTCAATGATCCAATTGCAGACTGCAAGGGTATACCAACTTCGGTTTACCGAAGTTAGCTTTCTTTCTCGTTTTACTGTTGTTTTTTTTGTGTTATTCTGCCCATAACTTCTAAACGACTTAAGCTACAGAAAAGATATTCAATAAAGAATAGATATAGATATTCAATAAAGATGATTTTACCGTTGTTTTTTTTTTTGTGTTATTCTGCCCATAACTTCTAAACGACTTAAGCTACAGAAATGATGTAAGTACTGTTATCTTCTGGCGTTAAATACGCAGCCAACGACACCACATTCATCCCGATCGGATGCTTCGTTGAAAAGATATTCAATAAAGAATAGATATAGATATCCAATAAAGATGATTTTACCGTTGTTTTTTTTGTGTTATTCTGCCCATAACTTCTAAACGACTTAAGCTACAGAAATGATGTAAGTACTGTTGTTTTCTGGCGTTAAATACGCAGCCAACGACACCACATTCATCCCGATCGGATGCTCCGTTGAAAAGATATTCAATAAAGAATAGATATAGATATTCAATAAATTCCTATAGCTGCCATAGGAATGATGGCGAAATTAATGTAAAAAAAAATTTAACTTCTCTGTTTTTCAACGAATTTCTATAAATTTTCAGATATAGCAGTTTTTTATGGTTCTAGAATTACGGTTTTAATTTCATTAAGATCGGACAACTATATCATATAGCTGCCATAGAAACGATCGGTCGATTTATATGAAAATGTAAAATCATGTAAAATGTAAAATTTTATAGCTATGTATAAATGTTATAAATTTACATTACATTGTTATTTTTATACCCTTGCGTATAACAGCAGATTTTAAATTTCATGCGAAATCGGACTTCTATATAATATAAGCACTATCGGATTAAATTGGCATATACTCGCTATTTTTCAAGATATTCGATTAAAACTTCATAAATGCTGTTTTTATATAAAAACAATATATTTAATGTAAGTTATTCTTTTAGTTTAAAGGTTATG
This sequence comes from Drosophila rufa, assembly GCA_018153105.1. NCBI lineage: Eukaryota > Metazoa > Arthropoda > Insecta > Diptera > Drosophilidae > Drosophila > Drosophila rufa. The sequence continues at coordinate 44,541 of JAECXS010000006.1, read as the reverse complement.
GAAATACAATTTTTATTTTATAAAAATTACAAATAATATATTTTTATACCCTTGCAGAGGGTATTATAATTTTGACCAGATGTTTGCAACGCAGTGAAGGAGACATCTCCGACCCCATAAAGTATATATATTCTTGATCAGCATCACCAGTCGAGTCGATCTAGCCATGTCCGTCTGTCTGTCCGTCTGTCTGTCTGTCTGTCCGTCTGTCGGTTTCTACGCGAACTAGTCTCTCAGTTTTTGAGCTATCGGGCTGAAATTTTCAGCATAGTCTTATTTCTTTAGCACGCAGTATATATATCGGAACGACCGAAATCGGACTACTATATCCTATAACTTCTCTGTTTTTCAACGTATTTCTATAAATTTTCAGACATAGCAGTTTTTTATGGTTCTAGAATTACGGTTTTAATTTCATTAAGATCGGACCACTATATCATATAGCTGCCATAGAAGCGATCGGTCAATTTATATGAAAATGTAAAATTCTACATGTAAAATGTAAAATTTACAAAATTCTATATTTTTTCAACATTACTAAAATGGTTCGATTTTCAATGATCCAATTGCAGACTGCAAGGGTATACCAACTTCGGTTTACCGAAGTTAGCTTTCTTTCTCGTTTTACTGTTGTTTTTTTTTGTGTTATTCTGCCCATAACTTCTAAACGACTTAAGCTACAGAAAAGATATTCAATAAAGAATAGATATAGATATTCAATAAAGATGATTTTACCGTTGTTTTTTTTTGTGTTATTCTGCCCATAACTTCTAAACGACTTAAGCTACAGAAATGATGTAAGTACTGTTATCTTCTGGCGTTAAATACGCAGCCAACGACACCACATTCATCCCGATCGGATGCTCCGTTGAAAAGAAATTCAATAAAGAATAGATATAGATATTCAATAAAGATGATTTTACCGTTGTTTTTTTTGTGTTATTCTGCCCATAACTTCTAAACGACTTAAGCTACAGAAATGATGTAAGTACTGTTGCCTTTTAACATTAAATACGCAGCCAACGACACCACATTCATCACGATCGGATGCTCCGTTGAAAAGATATCCAATAAAGATGATTTTACCGTTGTTTTTTTTGTGTTATTCTGCCCATAACTTCTAAACGACTTAAGCTACAGAAATGATGTAAGTACTGTTGTCTTCTGGCGTTAAATACGCAGCCAACGACACCACATTCATCCCGATCGGATGCTCCGTTGAAAAGATATTCAATAAAGAATAGATATAGATATTCAATAAAGATGATTTTACTGTTGTTTTTTTTGTCTTATTCTGCCCATAACTTCTAAACGACTTAAGCTACAGAAATAATGTAAGTACTGTTGTCTTCTGGCGTTAAATACGCTTCCAACGACACCACATTCATCCCGATCGGATGCTCCGTTGAAAAGATATTCAATAAAGAATAGATATAGATATTCAATAAAGATGATTTTACCGTTGTTTTATTTGTCTTATTCTGCCCATAACTTCTAAACGACTTGAGCTACAGAAATGATGCAAGTACTGTTGTCTTCTGGCGTTAAATACGCAGCCAACGACACCATATTCATCCCGATCGGATGCTCCGTTGAAAAGATATCCAATAAAGATTATTTTACCGTTGTTTTTTTTGTGTTATTCTGCCCATAACTTCTAAACGACTTAAGCTACAGAAATGATGTAAGTACTGTTGTCTTCTGGCGTTAAATACGCAGCCAACGACACCACATTTATCCCGATCGGATGCTCCGTTGAAAAGATATTCAATAAAGAATAGATATAGATATTCAATAAAGATGATTTTACAGTTGTTTTTTTTGTGTTATTCTGCCCATAACTTCTAAACGACTTAAGCTACAGAAATGATGTAAGTACTGTTGTCTTCTGACGTTAAATACGCAGCCAAAGACACCAAATTCATCCCGATCAGATGCTCCGTTGAAAATATATTCAATAAAGAATAGATAAAGATATTCAATAAAGATGATTTTACCGTTGTTTTTTTTGTCTTATTCTGCCCATAACTTCTAAACGACTTGAGCTACAGAAATGATGCAAGTACTGTTGTCTTCTGGCGTTAAATACGCAGCCAACGACACCATATTCATCCCGATCGGATGCTCCGTTGAAAAGATATCCAATAAAGATTATTTTACCGTTGTTTTTTTTGTCTTATTCTGCCCATAACTTCTAAACGACTTGAGCTACGGAAATGATGTAAGTACTGTTGTCTTTTGGCGTTAAATACGCAGCCAACGACACCACATTCATCCCGACCGGATGCTCCGTTGAAAAGATATTCAATAAAGAATAGATATAGATATTCAATAAAGATGATTTTACCGTTGTTTTTTTTGTGTTATTCTGCCCATAACTTCTAAACGACTTAAGCTACAGAAATAATGTAAGTACTGTTGCCTTCTGGCGTTAAATACGCAGCCAACGACACCACATTCATCACGATCGGATGCTCCGTTGAAAAGATATCCAATAAAGATGATTTTACCGTTGTTTTTGTTTGTGTTATTCTGCCCATAACTTCTAAACGACTTAAGCTACATTAATGATGTAAGTACTGTTGTCTTCTGGCGTTAAATACGCAGCCAACGACACCACATTCATCCCGATCAGATGCTCCGTTGAAAATATATTCAATAAAGAATAGATATAGATATTCAATAAAGATGATTTTACCCTTTTTTTTTTTTGTGTTATTCTGCCCATAACTTCTAAACGACTTAAGCTACAGAAATGATGTAAGAACTGTTGTCTTCTGGCGTTAAATACGCAGCCAACGACACCACATTCATCCCGATCGGATGCTCCGTTGAAAAGATATTCAATAAAGAATAGATATAGATATTCAATAAATATGTTTATACCCTTGCAGATGGTATTATAATTTTGACCAGATGTTTGCAACGCAGTGAAGGAGGCATCTCCGACCCCATAAAGTATATATATTCTTGATCAGCATCACCAGTCGAGTCGATCTAGCCATGTCCGTCTGTCTGTCCGTCTGTCTGTCTGTCTGTCCGTCTGTCGGTTTCTACGCGAACTAGTCTCTCAGTTTTTGAGCTATCAAGCTGAAATTTTCAGCATAGTCTTATTTTTTTAGCACGCAGTATATATGTCGGAATGACCGAAATCGGACTACTATATCCTATAGCTGCCATAGGAATGATGGCGAAATTAATGTAAAAAAAATTTAACTTCTCTGTTTTTCAACGAATTTCTATAAATTTTCAGATATAGCAGTTTTTTATGGTTCTAGAATTACGGTTTTAATTTCATTAAGATCGGACAACTATATCATATAGCTGCCATAGAAACGATCGGTCGATTTATATGAAAATGTAAAATCATGTAAAATGTAAAATTTTATAGCTATGTATAAATGTTATAAATTTACATTACATTGTTATTTTTATACCCTTGCGTATAACAGCAGATTTTAAATTTCATGCGAAATCGGACTTCTATATAATATAAGCACTATCGGATTAAATTGGCATAAACTCGCTATTTTTCAAGATATTCGATTAAAACTTCATAAATGCTGTTTTTATATAAAAACAATATATTTAATGTAAGTTATTCTTTTAGTTTAAAGGTTATGGAAATACAATTTTTATTTTATAAAAATTACAAATAATATATTTTTATACCCTTGCAGAGGGTATTATAATTTTGACCAGATGTTTGCAACGCAGTGAAGGAGGCATCTCCGACCCCATAAAGTATATATATTCTTGATCAGCATCACCAGTCGAGTCGATCTAGCCATGTCCGTCTGTCTGTCCGTCTGTCTGTCTGTCTGTCTGTCCGTCTGTCGGTTTCTACGCGAACTAGTCTCTCAGTTTTTGAGCTATCGGGCTGAAATTTTCAGCATAGTCTTATTTCTTTAGCACGCAGTATATATGTCGGAACGACCGAAATCGGACTACTATATCCTATAACTTCTCTGTTTTTCAACGTATTTCTATACATTTTCAGACATAGCAGTTTTTTATGGTTCTAGAATTACGGTTTTAATTTCATTAAGATCGGACCACTATATCATATAGCTGCCATAGAAGCGATCGGTCAATTTATATGAAAATGTAAAATTCTACATGTAAAATGTAAAATTTACAAAATTCTATATTTTTTCAACATTACTAAAATGGTTCGATTTTCAATGATCCAATTGCAGACTGCAAGGGTATAAAAACTTCGGTTTACCGAAGTTAGCTTTCTTTCTCGTTTTACTGTTTTTTTTTTTTGTGTTATTCTGCCCATAACTTCTAAACGACTTAATCTACAGAAATGGTGTAAGTACTGTTGTCTTCTGGCGTTAAATACGCAGCCAACGACACCACATTCATCCCGATCAGATGCTCTGTTGAAAATATATTATATAAAGAATAGATATAGATATTCAATAAAGATGATTTTACCGTTGTTTTTTTGTCTTATTCTCCCCATAACTTCTAAACGACTTGAGCTACAGAAAAGATGTAAGTACTGTTGTCTTCTGGCGTTAAATACGCAGCCAACGACACCACATTCATCCCGATCAGATGCTCCGTTGAAAATATATTCAATAAAGAATAGATATAGATATTCAATAAAGATGATTTTACCCTTTTTTTTTTTTGTGTTATTCTGCCCATAACTTCTAAACGACTTAAGCTACAGAAATGATGTAAGTGCTGTTGTCTTCTGGCGTTAAATACGCAGCCAACGACACCACATTCATCCCGATCGGATGCTCCGTTGAAAAGATATTCAATAAAGAATAGATATAGATATTCAATAAATATGTTTATACCCTTGCAGAGGGTATTATAATTTTGACCAGATGTTTGCAACGCAGTGAAGGAGGCATCTCCGACCCCATAAAGTATATATATTCTTGATCAGCATCACCAGTCGAGTCGATCTAGCCATGTCCGTCTGTCTGTCCGTCTGTCTGTCTGTCTGTCTGTCTGTCCGTCTGTCGGTTTCTACGCGAACTAGTCTCTCAGTTTTTGAGCTATCGGGCTGAAATTTTCAGCATAGTCTTATTTCTTTAGCACGCAGTATATATGTCGGAACGACCGAAATCGGACTACTATATCCTATAACTTCTCTGTTTTTCAACGTATTTCTATACATTTTCAGACATAGCAGTTTTTTATGGTTCTAGAATTACGGTTTTAATTTCATTAAGATCGGACCACTATATCATATAGCTGCCATAGAAGCGATCGGTCAATTTATATGAAAATGTAAAATTCTACATGTAAAATGTAAAATTTACAAAATTCTATATTTTTTCAACATTACTAAAATGGTTCGATTTTCAATGATCCAATTGCAGACTGCAAGGGTATACCAACTTCGGTTTACCGAAGTTAGCTTTCATTCTCGTTTTACTGTTGTTTTTTTTGTGTTATTCTGCCCATAACTTCTAAACGACTTAAGCTACAGAAATGGTGTAAGTACTGTTGTCTTCTGGCGTTAAATACGCAGCCAACGACACCACATTCATCCCGATCAGATGCTCTGTTGAAAATATATTATATAAAGAATAGATATAGATATTCAATAAAGATGATTTTACCGTTGTTTTTTTTGTCTTATTCTCCCCATAACTTCTAAACGACTTGAGCTACAGAAAAGATGTAAGTACTGTTGTCTTCTGGCGTTAAATACGCAGCCAACGACACCACATTCATCCCGATCGGATGCTCCGTTGAAAAGATATTCAATAAAGAATAGATATAGATATTCAATAAAGATGATTTTACCGTTGTTTTTTTTTTTGTTATTCTGCCCATAACTTCTAAACGACTTAAGCTACATAAATGATGTAAGTACTGTTGTCTTCTGGCGTTAAATACGCAGCCAACGACATTACATGCATCCCGATTGGATGTTTCGTTGAAAAGATATTCAATAAAAAATAGATATAGATATTCAATAAAGATGATTTTACCGCTGTTTTTTTTGTGTTATTCTGCCCATAACTTCTAAACGACTTAAGCTACAGAAATGATGTAAGTACTGTTGTCTTCTGGAGTTAAATACGCAGCCAACGACACCACATTCATCCCGATCGGATGCTCCGTTGAAAAGATATTCAATAAAGAATAGATATAGATATTCAATAAAGATGTTTTTACTGTTGTTTTTTTTGTGTTATTCTGCCCATAACTTCTAAACGACTTAAGCTACAGAAATGATGTAAGTACTGTTGCCTTCTGGCGTTAAATACGCAGCCAACGACACCACATTCATCACGATCGGATGCTCCGTTGAAAAGATATCCAATAAAGATGATTTTACCGTTCTTTTTTTTGTGTTATTCTGCCCATAACTTCTAAACGACTTAAGCTACAGAAATGATGTAAGTACTGTTGTCTTCTGGCGTTAAATACGTAGCCAACGACACCACATTCATCCCGATCGGATGCTCCGTTGAAAAGATATTCAATAAAGAATAGATATAGATATTCAATAAAGATGATTTTACCGTTGTTTTTTTTGTGTTATTCTGCCCATAACTTCTAAACGACTTAAGCTACAGAAATGATGTAAGTACTGTTGCCTTTTAACATTAAATACGCAGTCAACGACACCACATTCATTCCGATCGGATGCTCCTTTGAAAAGATATTCAATAAAGAATAGATATAGATATTCAATAAAGATGATTTTACCATTGTTTTTTTTATGTTATTCTGCCCATAACTTCTAAACGACTTTAGCTACAGAATTGATGTGAGTTCTGTTGTCTTCTGGCTGTAAATACGCAGCCAACGACACCACATTCATCCCGATCGGATGCTCCGTTGAAAAGATATTCAATAAAGAATAGATATAGATATTCAATAAAGATGATTTTACCGTTTTTTTTTTGTGTTATTCTGCCCATAACTTCTAAACGACTTAAGCTACAGAAATGATGTAAGTACTGTTGTCTTCTGGCGTTAAATACGCAGCCAACGACAGCACATTCATCCCGATCAGATGCTCCGTTGAAAAGATATCCAATAAAGATTATTTTACCGTTGTTTTTTTTTGTGTTATTCTGCCCATAACTTCTAAACGACTTAAGCTACAGAAATGATGAAAGTACTGTTGTCTTCTGGCGTTAAATACGCAGCCAACGACACCACATTCATCCCGATCAGATGCTCCGTTGAAAAGATGTTCAATAAAGAATAGATATAGATATTCAATAAAGATGATTTTACCGCTGTTTTTTTTTTTGTGTTATTCTGCCCATAACTTCTAAACGACTTAAGCTACAGAAATGATGTAAGTACTGTTGCATACTGGCGTTAAATACGCAGCCAACGACACCACATTCTTCACGATCGGATGCTCCGTTGAAAAGATATCCAATAAAGATGATTTTACCGTTGTTTTTATTGTGTTATTCTGCCCATAACTTCTAAACGACTTAAGCTACAGAAATGATGTAAGTACTGTTGTCTTCTGGCGTTAAATATGCAGCCAACGACACCACATTCATCCCGATCGGATGCTCCGTTGAAAAGATATCCAATAAAGATGATTTTACCGTTCTTTTTTTTTGTGTTATTCTGCCCATAACTTCTAAACGACTTAAGCTACAGAAATGATGTAAGTACTGTTGTCTTCTGGCGTTAAATACGCAGCCAACGACATTACATGCATCCCGATTGGATGTTTCGTTGAAAAGATATTCAATAAAAAATAGATATAGATATTCAATAAAGATGATTTTACCGCTGTTTTTTTTGTGTTATTCTGCCCATAACTTCTAAACGACTTAAGCTACAGAAATGATGTAAGTACTGTTGTCTTCTGGAGTTAAATACGCAGCCAACGACACCACATTCATCCCGATCGGATGCTCCGTTGAAAAGATATTCAATAAAGAATAGATATAGATATTCAATAAAGATGTTTTTACTGTTGTTTTTTTTTGTGTTATTCTGCCCATAACTTCTAAACGACTTAAGCTACAGAAATGATGTAAGTACTGTTGCCTTCTGGCGTTAAATACGCAGCCAACGACACCACATTCATCACGATCGGATGCTCCGTTGAAAAGATATCCAATAAAGATGATTTTACCGTTCTTTTTTTTGTGTTATTCTGCCCATAACTTCTAAACGACTTAAGCTACAGAAATGATGTAAGTACTGTTGTCTTCTGGCGTTAAATACGTAGCCAACGACACCACATTCATCCCGATCGGATGCTCCGTTGAAAAGATATTCAATAAAGAATAGATATAGATATTCAATAAAGATGATTTTACCGTTGTTTTTTTTGTGTTATTCTGCCCATAACTTCTAAACGACTTAAGCTACAGAAATGATGTAAGTACTGTTGCCTTTTAACATTAAATACGCAGTCAACGACACCACATTCATTCCGATCGGATGCTCCTTTGAAAAGATATTCAATAAAGAATAGATATAGATATTCAATAAAGATGATTTTACCATTGTTTTTTTTATGTTATTCTGCCCATAACTTCTAAACGACTTTAGCTACAGAATTGATGTGAGTTCTGTTGTCTTCTGGCTGTAAATACGCAGCCAACGACACCACATTCATCCCGATCGGATGCTCCGTTGAAAAGATATTCAATAAAGAATAGATATAGATATTCAATAAAGATGATTTTACCGTTTTTTTTTTGTGTTATTCTGCCCATAACTTCTAAACGACTTAAGCTACAGAAATGATGTAAGTACTGTTGTCTTCTGGCGTTAAATACGCAGCCAACGACAGCACATTCATCCCGATCAGATGCTCCGTTGAAAAGATATCCAATAAAGATTATTTTACCGTTGTTTTTTTTGTGTTATTCTGCCCATAACTTCTAAACGACTTAAGCTACAGAAATGATGAAAGTACTGTTGTCTTCTGGCGTTAAATACGCAGCCAACGACACCACATTCATCCCGATCAGATGCTCCGTTGAAAAGATGTTCAATAAAGAATAGATATAGATATTCAATAAAGATGATTTTACCGCTGTTTTTTTTTGTGTTATTCTGCCCATAACTTCTAAACGACTTAAGCTACAGAAATGATGTAAGTACTGTTGTCTTCTGGCGTTAAATACGCAGCCAACGACACCACATTCATCCCGATCGGATGCTCCGTTGAAAAGATATTCAATAAAGATGATTTTATCGTTGTTTTTATTGTGTTATTCTGCCCATAACTTCTAAACGACTTAAGCTACAGAAATGATGTAAGTACTGTTGTCTTCTGGCGTTAAATACGCAGCCAACGACACCACATTCATCCCGATCGGATGCTCCGTTGAAAAAATATTCAATAAAGAATAGATATAGATATTCAATAAAGATGTTTTTACTGTTGTTTTTTGTGTGTTATTCTGTCCATAACTTCTAAACGACTTAAGCTACAGAAATGATGTAAGTACTGTTGTCTTCTGGCGTTAAATACGCAGCCAACGACACCACATTCATCCCGATCGGATGCTCCGTTGAAAAGATATTCAATAAAGATGATTTTATCGTTGTTTTTATTGTGTTATTCTGCCCATAACTTCTAAACGACTTAAGCTACAGAAATGATGTAAGTACTGTTGTCTTCTGGCGTTAAATACGCAGCCAACGACACCACATTCATCCCGATCGGATGCTCCGTTGAAAAGATATTCAATAAAAAATAGATATAGATATTCAATAAAGATGATTTTACCGTTTTTTTTTGTGTTATTCTGCCCATAACTTCTAAACGACTTAAGCTACAGAAATGATGTAAGTACTGTTGTCTTCTGGCGTTAAATACGCAGCCAACGACACCACATTCATCCCGATCAGATGCTCCGTTGAAAAGATATCCAATAAAGATTATTTTACCGTTGTTTTTTTTGTGTTATTCTGCCCATAACTTCTAAACGACTTAAGCTACAGAAATGATGAAAGTACTGTTGTCTTCTGGCGTTAAATACGCAGCCAACGACACCACATTCATCCCGATCAGATGCTCCGTTGAAAAGATATTCAATAAAGAATAGATATAGATATTCAATAAAGATGATTTTACCGTTTTTTTTTGTGTTATTCTGCCCATAACTTCTAAACGACTTAAGCTACAGAAATGATGTAAGTACTGTTGTCTTCTGGCGTTAAATACGCAGCCAACGACATTACATGCATCCCGATTGGATGTTTCGTTGAAAAGATATTCAATAAAAAATAGATATAGATATTCAATAAAGATGATTTTACCGCTGTTTTTTTTGTGTTATTCTGCCCATAACTTCTAAACGACTTAAGCTACAGAAATGATGTAAGTACTGTTGTCTTCTGGCGTTAAATACGCAGCCAACGACACCACATTCATCCCGATCGGATGCTCCGTTGAAAAGATATTCAATAAAGAATAGATATAGATATTCAATAAAGATGTTTTTACTGTTGTTTTTTTTTGTGTTATTCTGCCCATAACTTCTAAACGACTTAAGCTACAGAAATGATGTAAGTACTGTTGCCTTCTGGCGTTAAATACGCAGCCAACGACACCACATTCATCACGATCGGATGCTCCGTTGAAAAGATATCCAATAAAGATGATTTTACCGTTCTTTTTTTTGTGTTATTCTGCCCATAACTTCTAAACGACTTAAGCTACAGAAATGATGTAAGTACTGTTGTCTTCTGGCGTTAAATACGCAGCCAACGACACCACATTCATCCCGATCAGATGCTCCGTTGAAAAGATATTCAATAAAGAATAGATATAGATATTCAATAAAGATGATTTTACCGTTGTTTTTTTTGTGTTATTCTGCCCATAACTTCTAAACGACTTAAGCTACAGAAATGATGTAAGTACTGTTGCCTTTTAACATTAAATACGCAGTCAACGACACCACATTCATTCCGATCGGATGCTCCTTTGAAAAGATATTCAATAAAGAATAGATATAGATATTCAATAAAGATGATTTTACCATTGTTTTTTTTATGTTATTCTGCCCATAACTTCTAAACGACTTTAGCTACAGAATTGATGTGAGTTCTGTTGTCTTCTGGCTGTAAATACGCAGCCAACGACACCACATTCATCCCGATCGGATGCTCCGTTGAAAAGATATTCAATAAAGAATAGATATAGATATTCAATAAAGATGATTTTACCGTTTTTTTTTTGTGTTATTCTGCCCATAACTTCTAAACGACTTAAGCTACAGAAATGATGTAAGTACTGTTGTCTTCTGGCGTTAAATACGCAGCCAACGACAGCACATTCATCCCGATCAGATGCTCCGTTGAAAAGATATCCAATAAAGATTATTTTACCGTTGTTTTTTTTTGTGTTATTCTGCCCATAACTTCTAAACGACTTAAGCTACAGAAATGATGAAAGTACTGTTGTCTTCTGGCGTTAAATACGCAGCCAACGACACCACATTCATCCCGATCAGATGCTCCGTTGAAAAGATGTTCAATAAAGAATAGATATAGATATTCAATAAAGATGATTTTACCGCTGTTTTTTTTTTGTGTTATTCTGCCCATAACTTCTAAACGACTTAAGCTACAGAAATGATGTAAGTACTGTTGCATACTGGCGTTAAATACGCAGCCAACGACACCACATTCTTCACGATCGGATGCTCCGTTGAAAAGATATCCAATAAAGATGATTTTACCGTTGTTTTTATTGTGTTATTCTGCCCATAACTTCTAAACGACTTAAGCTACAGAAATGATGTAAGTACTGTTGTCTTCTGGCGTTAAATATGCAGCCAACGACACCACATTCATCCCGATCGGATGCTCCGTTGAAAAAATATTCAATAAAGAATAGATATAGATATTCAATAAAGATGTTTTTACTGTTGTTTTTTGTGTGTTATTCTGTCCATAACTTCTAAACGACTTAAGCTACAGAAATGATGTAAGTACTGTTGCCTTCTGGCGTTAAATACGCAGCCAACGACACCACATTCATCACGATCGGATGCTCCGTTGAAAAGATATCCAATAAAGATGATTTTACCGTTGTTTTTATTGTGTTATTCTGCCCATAACTTCTAAACGACTTAAGCTACAGAAATGATGTAAGTACTGTTGTCTTCTGGCGTTAAATACGCAGCCAACGACATTACATGCATCCCGATTGGATGTTTCGTTGAAAAGATATTCAATAAAAAATAGATATCGATATTCAATAAAGATGATTTTACCGTTTTTTTTTTGTGTTATTCTGCCCATAACTTCTAAACGACTTAAGCTACAGAAATGATGTAAATACTTTTGTCTTCTGGCGTTAAATACGCAGCCAACGACACCACACTCATCCCGATCGGATGCTCCGTTGAAAAGATATCCAATAAAGATTATTTTACCGTTGTTTTTTTTTTTGTTATTCTGCCCATAACTTCTAAACGACTTAAGCTACAGAAATGATGAAAGTACTGTTGTCTTCTGGCGTTAAATACGCAGCCAACGACATTACATGCATCCCGATTGGATGTTTCGTTGAAAAGATATTCAATAAAAAATAGATATCGATATTCAATAAAGATGATTTTACCGTTTTTTTTTTGTGTTATTCTGCCCATAACTTCTAAACGACTTCAGCTACAGAAATGATGTAAGTACTGTTGTCTTCTGGCGTTAAATACGCAGCCAACGACACCACATTCATCCCGATCAGATGCTCCGTTGAAAAGATATCCAATAAAGATTATTTTACCGTTGTTTTTTTTTGTGTTATTCTGCCCATAACTTCTAAACGACTTAAGCTACAGAAATGATGAAAGTACTGTTGTCTTCTGGCGTTAAATACGCAGCCAACGACACCACATTCATCCCGATCAGATGCTCCGTTGAAAAGATATTCAATAAAGAATAGATATAGATATTCAATAAAGATGATTTTACCGCGTTTTTTTTTTTGTGTTATTCTGCCCATAACTTCTAAACGACTTAAGCTACAGAAATGATGTAAGTACTGTTGCATACTGGCGTTAAATACGCAGCCAACCACACCACATTCTTCACGATCGGATGCTCCGTTGAAAAGATATCCAATAAAGATGATTTTTACCGTTTTTTTTTTTTTGTTATTCTGCGCATAACTTCTAAACGACTTAAGCTACAGAAATGATGTAAGTACTGTTGTCTTCTGGCGTTAAATATGCAGCCAACGACACCACATTCATCCCGATCGGATGCTCCGTTGAAAAAATATTCAATAAAGAATAGATATAGATATTCAATAAAGATTTTTTTACTGTTGTTTTTTTTGTGTTATTCTGCCCATAACTTCTAAACGACTTAAGCTACAGAAATGATGTAAGTACTGTTGCCTTCTGGCGTTAAATACGCAGCCAACGACACCACATTCATCACGATCGGATGCTCCGTTGAAAAGATATTCTATAAAGAATAGATATAGATATTCAATAAAGATGTTTTTACTGTTGTTTTTTTTGTGTTATTCTGCCCATAACTTCTAAACGACTTAAGCTACATAAATGATGTAAGTACTGTTGTCTTCTGGCGTTAAATACGCAGCCAACGACACCACATTCATCTCGATCGGATGCTCCGTTGAAAAGATATTCAATAAAGAATAGATATAGATATTCAATAAAGATGATTTTACCGTTGTTTTTTTGTGTTATTCTGCCCATAACTTCTAAACGACTTAAGCTACATAAATGATGTAAGTACTGTTGTCTTCTGGCGTTAAATACGCAGCCAACGACATTACATGCATCCCTATTGGATGTTTCGTTGAAAAGATATTCAATAAAAAATAGATATCGATATTCAATAAAGATGATTTTACTGCCGTTTTTTTTATGTGTTATTCTGCCCATAACTTCTAAACGACTTAAGCTACAGAAATGATGTAAGTACTGTTGTCTTATGGCGTTAAATACGCAGCCAACGACACCACATTCATCCCGATCGGATGCTCCGTTGAAAAGATATTCAATAAAGAATAGATATAGATATTCAATAAAGATGTTTTTACTGTTGTTTTTTTTGTGTTATTCTGCCCATAACTTCTAAACGACTTAAGCTACAGAAATGATGTAAGTACTGTTGTCTTATGGCGTTAAATACGCAGCCAACGACACCACATTCATCCCGATCGGATGCTCCGTTGAAAAGATATTCAATAAAGAATAGATATAGATATTCAATAAAGATGTTTTTACTGTTGTTTTTTTTGTGTTATTCTGCCCATAACTTCTAAACGACTTAAGCTACAGAAATGATGTAAGTACTGTTGCCTTCTGGCGTTAAATACGCAGCCAACGACACCACATTCATCACGATCAGATGCTCCGTTGAAAAGATATCCAATAAAGATTATTTTACCGTTGTTTCTTTTGTGTTATTCTGCCCATAACTTCTAAACGACTTAAGCTACAGAAATGATGTAAGTACTGTTGTCTTCTGGCGTTAAATACGCAGCCAACGACACCACATTCATCTCGATCGGATGCTCCGTTGAAAAGATATTCAATAAAGAATAGATATAGATATTCAATAAAGATGATTTTACCGTTGTTTTTTTGTGTTATTCTGCCCATAACTTCTAAACGACTTAAGCTACAGAAATGATGTAAGTACTGTTGTCTTCTGGCGTTAAATACGCAGCCAACGACATTACATGCATCCCGATTGGATGTTTCGTTGAAAAGATATTCAATAAAAAATAGATATCGATATTCAATAAAGATGATTTTACTGCCGTTTTTTTTTATGTGTTATTCTGCCCATAACTTCTAAACGGCTTAAGCTACAGAAATGATGTAAGTACTGTTGCCTTCTGGCGTTAAATACGCAGCCAACGACACCACATTCATCACGATCGGATGCTCCGTTGAAAAGATATTCTATAAAGAATAGATATAGATATTCAATAAAGATGTTTTTACTGTTGTTTTTTTTGTGTTATTCTGCCCATAACTTCTAAACGACTTAAGCTACATAAATGATGTAAGTACTGTTGTCTTCTGGCGTTAAATACGCAGCCAACGACACCACATTCATCTCGATCGGATGCTCCGTTGAAAAGATATTCAATAAAGAATAGATATAGATATTCAATAAAGATGATTTTACCGTTGTTTTTTTGTGTTATTCTGCCCATAACTTCTAAACGACTTAAGCTACATAAATGATGTAAGTACTGTTGTCTTCTGGCGTTAAATACGCAGCCAACGACATTACATGCATCCCTATTGGATGTTTCGTTGAAAAGATATTCAATAAAAAATAGATATCGATATTCAATAAAGATGATTTTACTGCCGTTTTTTTTTATGTGTTATTCTGCCCATAACTTCTAAACGACTTAAGCTACAGAAATGATGTAAGTACTGTTGTCTTATGGCGTTAAATACGCAGCCAACGACACCACATTCATCCCGATCGGATGCTCCGTTGAAAAGATAATCAATAAAGAATAGATATAGATATTCAATAAAGATGTTTTTACTGTTGTTTTTTTTGTGTTATTCTGCCCATAACTTCTAAACGACTTAAGCTACAGAAATGATGTAAGTACTGTTGCCTTCTGGCGTTAAATACGCAGCCAACGACACCACATTCATCACGATCAGATGCTCCGTTGAAAAGATATCCAATAAAGATTATTTTACCGTTGTTTTTTTGTGTTATTCTGCCCATAACTTCTAAACGACTTAAGCTACAGAAATGATGAAAGTACTGTTGTCTTCTGGCTTTAAATACGCAGCCAACGGCACCACATTCATCTCGATCGGATGCTCCGTTGAAAAGATATTCAATAAAGAATATATATAGATATTCAATAAAGATGATTTTACCGTTGTTTTTTTGTGTTATTCTGCCCATAACTTCTAAACGACTTAAGCTACATAAATGATGTAAGTACTGTTGTCTTCTGGCGTTAAATACGCAGCCAACGACATTACATGCATCCCGATTGGATGTTTCGTTGAAAAGATATTCAATAAAGAATAGATATAGATATTCAATAAAGATGTTTTTACTGTTGTTTTTTTTGTGTTATTCTGCCCATAACTTCTAAACGACTTAAGCTACAGAAATGATGTAAGTACTGTTGCCTTCTGGCGTTAAATACGCAGCCAACGACACCACATTCATCACGATCAGATGCTCCGTTGAAAAGATATCCAATAAAGATTATTTTACCGTTGTTTTTTTTGGGTTATTCTGCCCATAACTTCTAAACGACTTAAGCTACAGAAATGATGAAAGTACTGTTGTCTTCTGGCTTTAAATACGCAGCCAACGGCACCACATTCATCTCGATCGGATGCTCCGTTGAAAAGATATTCAATAAAGAATAGATATAGATATTCAATAAAGATGATTTTACCGTTGTTTTTTTGTGTTATTCTGCCCATAACTTCTAAACGACTTAAGCTACATAAATGATGTAAGTACTGTTGTCTTCTGGCGTTAAATACGCAGCCAACGACATTACATGCATCCCGATTGGATGTTTCGTTGAAAAGATATTCAATAAAAAATAGATATCGATATTCAATAAAGATGATTTTACTGCCGTTTTTTTTTATGTGTTATTCTGCCCATAACTTCTAAACGGCTTAAGCTACAGAAATGATGTAAGTACTGTTGTCTTCTGGCGTTAAATACGCAGCCAAAGACACCACATTCATCCCGATGGGATGCTCCGTTGAAAAGATATTCAATAAAGAATAGATATAGATATTCAATAAAGATGTTTTTACTGTTGTTTTTTTTGTGTTATTCTGCCCATAACTTCTAAACGACTTAAGCTACATAAATGATGTAAGTACTGTTGTCTTCTGGCGTTAAATACGCAGCCAACGACATTACATGCATCCCGATTGGATGTTTCGTTGAAAAGATATTCAATAAAAAATAGATATCGATATTCAATAAAGATGATTTTACTGCCGTTTTTTTTTATGTGTTATTCTGCCCATAACTTCTAAACGGCTTAAGCTACAGAAATGATGTAAGTACTGTTGTCTTCTGGCGTTAAATACGCAGCCAAAGACACCACATTCATCCCGATCGGATGCTCCGTTGAAAAGATATTCAATAAAGAATAGATATAGATATTCAATAAAGATGTTTTTACTGTTGTTTTTTTGTGTTATTCTGCCCATAACTTCTAAACGACTTAAGCTACATAAATGATGTAAGTACTGTTGTCTTCTGGCTTTAAATACGCAGCCAACGACACCACATTCATCTCGATCGGATGCTCCGTTGAAAAGATATTCAATAAAGAATAGATATAGATATTCAATAAAGATGATTTTACCGTTGTTTTTTTGTGTTATTCTGCCCATAACTTCTAAACGACTTAAGCTACATAAATGATGTAAGTACTGTTGTCTTCTGGCGTTAAATACGCAGCCAACGACATTACATGCATCCCGATTGGATGTTTCGTTGAAAAGATATTCAATAAAAAATAGATATCGATATTCAATAAAGATGATTTTACTGCCGTTTTTTTTATGTGTTATTCTGCCCATAACTTCTAAACGACTTAAGCTACAGAAATGATGTAAGTACTGTTGTCTTCTGGCGTTAAATACGCAGCCAACGACACCACATTCATCCCGATCGGATGCTCCGTTGAAAAGATATTCAATAAAGAATAGATATAGATATTCTATAAAGATGTTTTTACTGTTGTTTTTTTTGTGTTATTCTGCCCATAACTTCTAAACGACTTAAGCTACAGAAATGATGTAAGTACTGTTGCCTTCTGGCGTTAAATACGCAGCTAACGACACCACATTCATCACGATCGGATGCTCCGTTGAAAAGATATCCAATAAAGATGATTTTACCGTTTTTTTTTTGTGTTATTCTGCCCATAACTTCTAAACGACTTAAGCTACAGAAATGATGTAAGTACTGTTGTCTTCTGGCGTTAAATACGCAGCCAACGACACCACATTCATCCCGATCGGATGTTTCTTTGAAAAGATATTCAATAAAAAATAGATATCGATATTCAATAAAGATGATTTTACCGCTGTTTTTTTTTGTGTTATTCTGCCCATAACTTCTAAACGACTTAAGCTACAGAAATGATGTAAAAACTGTTGTCTTCTGGCGTTAAATACGCAGCCAACGACACCATATTCATCCCGATCGGATGCTCCGTTGAAAAGATATTCAATAAAGAATAGATATAGATATTCAAAAAAGATGTTTTTACTGTTGTTTTTTTTTGTGTTATTCTGCCCATAACTTCTAAACGACTTAAGCTACAGAAATGATGTAAGTACTGTTGCCTTCTGGCGTTAAATACGCAGCCAACGACACCACATTCATCACGATCGGATGCTCCGTTGAAAAGATATCCAATAAAGATGATCTTACCGTTGTTTTTTTTGTGTTATTCTGCCCATAACTTCTAAACGACTTAAGCTACAGAAATGATGTAAGTACTGTTGTCTTCTGGCGTTAAATACGCAGCCAACGACATTACATGCATCCCGATTGGATGTTTCGTTGAAATGATATTCAATAAAAAATATATATCGATATTCAATAACGATGATTTTACCACTGTTTTTTTTTGGGTTATTCTGCCCATAACTTCTAAACGACTTAAGCTACAGAAATGATGTAAGTACTGTTGTCTTCTGGCGTTAAATACGCAGCCAACACCACATTCATCACGATCGGATGCTCCGTTGAAAAGATATTCAATAAAGAATAGATATAGATATTCAATAAAGATGTTTTTACGGTTGTTTTTTTGTGTTATTCTGCCCATAACTTCTAAACGACTTAAGCTACAGAAATGATGTAAGTACTGTTGCCTTCTGGCGTTAAATACGCAGCCAACGACACCACATTCATCACGATCGGATGCTCCGTTGAAAAGATATCCAATAAAGATGATTTTACCGTTGTTTTTTTTGTATTATTCTGCCCATAACTTCTAAACGACTTAAGCTACAGAAATGATGTAAGTACTGTTGTCTTCTGGCGTTAAATACGCAGCCAACGACACCACATTCATCCCGATCGGATGTTTCGTTGAAAAGATATTCAATAAAAAATAGATATCGATATTCAATAAAGAAGATTTTACCGCTGGTTTTTTTGTGCTATTCTGCCCATAACTTCTAAACGACTTAAGCTACAGAAATGATGTAAGTACTGTTGTCTTCTGGCGTTAAATACGCAGCCAACGACACCACATTCATCCCGATCGGATGTTTCGTTGAAAAGATATTCAATAAAGAATAGATATAGATATTCAATAAAGATGTTTTTACTGTTGTTTTTTTTGTGTTATTCTGCCCATAACTTCTAAACGACTTAAGCTACAGAAATGATGTAAGTACTGTTGCCTTCTGGCGTTAAATACGCAGCCAACGACACCACATTCATCACGATCGGATGCTCCGTTGAAAAGATATCCAATAAAGATGATTTTACCGTTGTTTTTTTTGTGTTTTTCTGCCCATAACTTCTAAACGACTTAAGCTACAGAAATGATGTAAGTAGTGTTGTCTTCTGGCGTTAAATACGCAGCCAACGACACCACATTCATCACGATCGGATGCTCCGTTGAAAAGATATCCAATAAAGATGATTTTTACCGTTGTTTTTTTTGTGTTATTCTGCCCATAACTTCTAAACGACTTAAGCTACAGAAATGATGTAAGTACTGTTGTCTTCTGGCGTTAAATACGCATCCAACGACACCACATTCATCCCGATCGAATGTTTCGTTGAAAAGATATTCAATAAAAAATAGATATCGATATTCAATAAAGAAGATTTTACCGCTGGTTTTTTTTGTGCTATTCTGCCCATAACTTCTAAACGACTTAAGCTACAGAAATGATGTAAGTACTGTTGTCTTCTGGCGTTAAATACGCAGCCAACGACACCACATTCATCCCGATCGGATGTTTCGTTGAAAAGATATTCAATAAAAAATAGATATCGATATTCAATAAAGAAGATTTTACCGCTGGTTTTTTTTGTGCTATTCTGCCCATAACTTCTAAACGACTTAAGCTACAGAAATGATGTAAGTACTGTTGCCTTCTGGCGTTAAATACGCAGCCAACGACACCACATTCATCACGATCGGATGCTCCGTTGAAAAGATATCCAATAAAGATGATTTTACCGTTGTTTTTTTTGTGTTATTCTGCCCATAACTTCTAAACGACTTAAGCTACAGAAATGATGTAAGTACTGTTGCCTTCTGGCGTTAAATACGCAGCCAACGACACCACATTCATCACGATCGGATGCTCCGTTGAAAAGATATCCAATAAAGATGATTTTACCGTTGTTTTTTTTGTGTTATTCTGCCCATAACTTCTAAACGACTTAAGCTACAGAAATGATGTAAGTACTGTTGTCTTCTGGCGTTAAATACGCAGCCTACGACACCACATTCATCCCGATCGGATGTTTCGTTGAAAAGATATTCAATAAAAAATAGATATCGATATTCAATAAAGAAGATTTTACCGCTGGTTTTTTTTGTGCTATTCTGCCCATAACTTCTAAACGACTTAAGCTACAGAAATGATGTAAGTACTGTTGTCTTCTGGCGTTAAATACGCAGCCAACGACACCACATTCATCCCGATCGGATGTTTCGTTGAAAAGATATTCAATAAAAAATAGATATCGATATTCAATAAAGATGATTTTACCGCTGTTTTTTTTTGTGTTATTCTGCCCATAACTTCTAAACGACTTAAGCTACAGAAATGATGTAAGTACTGTTGTCTTCTGGCGTTAAATACGCAGCCAACGACACCACATTCATCCCGATCGGATGCTCCGTTGAAAAGATATTCAATAAAGAATAGATATAGATATTCAATAAATATGTTTTTACTGTTGTTTTTTTTGTGTTATTCTGCCCATAACTTCTAAACGACTTAAGCTACAGAAATGATGTAAGTACTGTTGCCTTCTGGCGTTAAATACGCAGCCAACGACACCACATTCATCACGATCGGATGCTCCGTTGAAAAGATATCCAATAAAGATGATTTTACCGTTGTTTTTTTTGTGTTTTTCTGCCCATAACTTCTAAACGACTTAAGCTACAGAAATGATATAAGTACTGTTGTCTTCTGGCGTTAAATACGCAGCCAACGACACCACATTCATCACGATCGGATGCTCCGTTGAAAAGATATCCAATAAAGATGATTTTAACCGTTGTTTTTTTTTGTGTTATTCTGCCCATAACTTCTAAACGACTTAAGCTACAGAAATGATGTAAGTACTGTTGTCTTCTGGCGTTAAATATGCAGCCAACGACACCACATTCATCCCGATCGGATGCTCCGTTCAAAAGATATTCAATAAAGAATAGATATAGATATTCAATAAAGATGTTTTTACTGTTGTTTTTTTTGTGTTATTCTGCCCATAACTTCTAAACGACTTAAGCTACAGAAATGATGTAAGAACTGTTGCCTTCTGGCGTTAAATACGCAGCCAACGACACCACATTCATCACGATCGGATGATCCGTTGAAAAGATATCCAATAAAGATGATTTTACCGTTGTTTTTTTTGTGTTATTCTGCCCATAACTTCTAAACGACTTAAGCTACAGAAATGATGGAAGTACTGTTGTCTTCTGGCGTTAAATACGCAGCCAACGACACCACATTCATCCCGATCGGATGTTTCGTTGAAAAGATATTCAATAAAGAATAGATATAGATATTCAATAAAGATGTTTTTACTGTTGTTTTTTTTGTGTTATTCTGCCCATAACTTCTAAACGACTTAAGCTACAGAAATGATGTAAGTACTGTTGCCTTCTGGCGTTAAATACGCAGCCAACGACACCACATTCATCACGATCGGATGCTCCGTCGAAAAGATATCCAATAAAGATGATTTTACCGTTGTTTTTTTTGTGTTTTTCTGCCCATAACTTCTAAACGACTTAAGCTACAGAAATGATGTAAGTAGTGTTGTCTTCTGGCGTTAAATACGCAGCCAACGACACCACATTCATCACGATCGGATGCTCCGTTGAAAAGATATCCAATAAAGATGATTTTTACCGTTGTTTTTTTTGTGTTATTCTGCCCATAACTTCTAAACGACTTAAGCTACAGAAATGATGTAAGTACTGTTGTCTTCTGGCGTTAAATACGCATCCAACGACACCACATTCATCCCGATCGAATGTTTCGTTGAAAAGATATTCAATAAAAAATAGATATCGATATTCAATAAAGATGATTTTACCGCTGTTTTTTTTTTTGTGTTATTCTGCCCATAACTTCTAAACGACTTAAGCTACAGAAATGATGTAAGAACTGTTGCCTTCTGGCGTTAAATACGCAGCCAACGACACCACATTCATCACGATCGGATGCTCCGTTGAAAAGATATCCAATAAAGATGATTTTACCGTTGTTTTTTTTGTGTTTTTCTGCCCATAACTTCTAAACGACTTAAGCTACAGAAATGATGTAAGTACTGTTGTCTTCTGGCGTTAAATACGCAGCCAACGACACCACATTCATCACGATCGGATGCTCCGTTGAAAAGATATCCAATAAAGATGATTTTAACCGTTGTTTTTTTTTTGTTATTCTGCCCATAACTTCTAAACGACTTAAGCTACAGAAATGATGTAAGTACTGTTGTCTTCTGGCGTTAAATATGCAGCCAACGACACCACATTCATCCCGATCGGATGCTCCGTTGAAAAGATATTCAATAAAGAATAGATATAGATATTCAATAAAGATGTTTTTACTGTTGTTTTTTTTGTGTTATTCTGCCCATAACTTCTAAACGACTTAAGCTACAGAAATGATGTAAGAACTGTTGCCTTCTGGCGTTAAATACGCAGCCAACGACACCACATTCATCACGATCGGATGCTCCGTTGAAAAGATATCCAATAAAGATGATTTTACCGTTGTTTTTTTTGTGTTATTCTGCCCATAACTTCTAAACGACTTAAGCTACAGAAATGATGTAAGTACTGTTGTCTTCTGGCGTTAAATACGCAGCCAACGACACCACATTCATCCCGATCGGATGTTTCGTTGAAAAGATATTCAATAAAGAATAGATATAGATATTCAATAAAGATGTTTTTACTGTTGTTTTTTTTGTGTTATTCTGCCCATAACTTCTAAACGACTTAAGCTACAGAAATGATGTAAGTACTGTTGCCTTCTGGCGTTAAATACGCAGCCAACGACACCACATTCATCACGATCGGATGCTCCGTTGAAAATATATCCAATAAAGATGATTTTACCGTTGTTTTTTTTTGTGTTTTTCTGCCCATAACTTCTAAACGACTTAAGCTACAGAAATGATGTAAGTAGTGTTGTCTTCTGGCGTTAAATACGCAGCCAACGACACCACATTCATCACGATCGGATGCTCCGTTGAAAAGATATCCAATAAAGATGATTTTTACCGTTGTTTTTTTTTTGTGTTATTCTGCCCATAACTTCTAAACGACTTAAGCTACAGAAATGATGTAAGTACTGTTGTCTTCTGGCGTTAAATATGCAGCCAACGACACCAAATTCATCCCGATCGGATGCTCCGTTGAAAAGATATTCAATAAAGAATAGATATAGATATTCAATAAAGATGTTTTTACTGTTGTTTTTTTTGTGTTATTCTCCCATAACTTCTAAACGACTTAAGCTACAGAAATGATGTAAGTACTGTTGCCTTCTGGCGTTAAATACGCAGCCAACGACACCACATTCATCACGATCGGATGCTCCGTTGAAAAGATATCCAATAAAGATGATTTTACCGTTTTTTTTTTGTGTTATTCTGCCCATAACTTCTAAACGACTTAAGCTACAGAAATGATGTAAGTACTGTTGTCTTCTGGCGTTAAATACGCATCCAACGACACCACATTCATCCCGATCGGATGTTTCGTTGAAAAGATATTCAATAAAAAATAGATATCGATATTCAATAAAGATGATTTTACCGCTGGTTTTTTTTGTGCTATTCTGCCCATAACTTCTAAACGACTTAAGCTACAGAAATGATGTAAGTACTGTTGTCTTCTGGCGTTAAATACGCAGCCAACGACACCACATTCATCCCGATCGGATGTTTCGTTGAAAAGATATTCAATAAAAAATAGATATCGATATTCAATAAAGAAGATTTTACCGCTGGTTTTTTTTGTGCTATTCTGCCCATAACTTCTAAACGACTTAAGCTACAGAAATGATGTAAGTACTGTTGTCTTCTGGCGTTAAATACGCAGCCAACGACACCACATTCATCCCGATCGGATGTTTCGTTGAAAAGATATTCAATAAAAAATAGATATCGATATTCAATAAAGAAGATTTTACCGCTGGTTTTTTTTGTGCTATTCTGCCCATAACTTCTAAACGACTTAAGCTACAGAAATGATGTAAGTACTGTTGCCTTCTAGCGTTAAATACGCAGCCAACGACACCACATTCATCACGATCGGATGCTCCGTTGAAAATATATCCAATAAAGATGATTTTACCGTTGTTTTTTTTGTGTTTTTCTGCCCATAACTTCTAAACGACTTAAGCTACAGAAATGATGTAAGTAGTGTTGTCTTCTGGCGTTAAATACGCAGCCAACGACACCACATTCATCACGATCGGATGCTCCGTTGAAAAGATATCCAATAAAGATGATTTTTACCGTTGTTTTTTTTTGTGTTATTCTGCCCATAACTTCTAAACGACTTAAGCTACAGAAATGATGTAAGTACTGTTGTCTTCTGGCGTTAAATATGCAGCCAACGACACCAAATTCATCCCGATCGGATGCTCCGTTGAAAAGATATTCAATAAAGAATAGATATAGATATTCAATAAAGATGTTTTTACTGTTGTTTTTTTTGTGTTATTCTCCCATAACTTCTAAACGACTTAAGCTACAGAAATGATGTAAGTACTGTTGCCTTCTGGCGTTAAATACGCAGCCAACGACACCACATTCATCACGATCGGATGCTCCGTTGAAAAGATATCCAATAAAGATGATTTTACCGTTTTTTTTTTTGTGTTATTCTGCCCATAACTTCTAAACGACTTAAGCTTCAGAAATGATGTAAGTACTGTTGTCTTCTGGCGTTAAATACGCATCCAACGACACCACATTCATCCCGATCGGATGTTTCGTTGAAAAGATATTCAATAAAAAATAGATATCGATATTCAATAAAGATGATTTTACCGCTGGTTTTTTTTGTGCTATTCTGCCCATAACTTCTAAACGACTTAAGCTACAGAAATGATGTAAGTACTGTTGTCTTCTGGCGTTAAATACGCAGCCAACGACACCACATTCATCCCGATCGGATGTTTCGTTGAAAAGATATTCAATAAAAAATAGATATCGATATTCAATAAAGAAGATTTTACCGCTGTTTTTGTTTGTGCTATTCTGCCCATAACTTCTAAACGACTTAAGCTACAGAAATGATGTAAGTACTGTTGTCTTCTGGCGTTAAATACGCAGCCAACGACACCACATTCATCCCGATCGGATGTTTCGTTGAAAAGATATTCAATAAAAAATAGATATCGATATTCAATAAAGAAGATTTTACCGCTGGTTTTTTTTGTGCTATTCTGCCCATAACTTCTAAACGACTTAAGCTACAGAAATGATGTAAGTACTGTTGTCTTCTGGCGTTAAATACGCAGCCAACGACACCTTATTCATCCAGATCGGATGCTCCGTTGAAAAGATATTCAATAAAGAATAGATATAGATATTCAATAAATATGTTTTTACTGTTGTTTTTTTTGTGTTATTCTGCCCATAACTTCTAAACGACTTAAGCTACAGAAATGATGTAAGTACTGTTGCCTTCTGGCGTTAAATACGCAGCCAACGACACCACATTCATCACGATCGGATGCTCCGTTGAAAAGATATCCAATAAAGATGATTTTACCGTTGTTTTTTTTGTGTTTTTCTGCCCATAACTTCTAAACGACTTAAGCTACAGAAATGATATAAGTACTGTTGTCTTCTGGCGTTAAATACGCAGCCAACGACACCACATTCATCACGATCGGATGCTCCGTTGAAAAGATATCCAATAAAGATGATTTTACCGTTGTTTTTTTTGTGTTATTCTGCCCATAACTTCTAAACGACTTAAGCTACAGAAATGATGTAAGTACTGTTGTCTTCTGGCGTTAAATATGCAGCCAACGACACCACATTCATCCCGATCGGATGCTCCGTTGAAAAGATATTCAATAAAGAATAGATATAGATATTCAATAAAGATGTTTTTACTGTTGTTTTTTTTGTGTTATTCTGCCCATAACTTCTAAACGACTTAAGCTACAGAAATGATGTAAGTACTGTTGCCTTCTGGCGTTAAATACGCAGCCAACGACACCACATTCATCACGATCGGATGCTCCGTTGAAAAGATATCCAATAAAGATGATTTTACCGTTGTTTTGTTTGTGTTTTTCTGCCCATAACTTCTAAACGACTTAAGCTACAGAAATGATGTAAGTACTGTTGTCTTCTGGCGTTAAATACGCAGCCAACGACACCACATTCATCACGATCGGATGCTCCGTTGAAAAGATATCCAATAAAGATGATTTTTACCGTTGTTTTTTTTGTGTTATTCTGCCCATAACTTCTAAACGACTTAAGCTACAGAAATGATGTAAGTACTGTTGTCTTCTGGCGTTAAATATGCAGCCAACGACACCACATTCATCCCGATCGGATGCTCCGTTGAAAAGATATTCAATAAAGAATCGATATAGATATTCAATAAAGATGTTTTTACTGTTGTTTTTTTTGTGTTATTCTGCCCATAACTTCTAAACGACTTAAGCTACAGAAATGATGTAAGAACTGTTGCCTTCTGGCGTTAAATACGCAGCCAACGACACCACATTCATCACGATCGGATGCTCCGTTGAAAAGATATCCAATAAAGATGATTTTACCGTTGTTTTTTTTGTGTTATTCTGCCCATAACTTCTAAACGACTTAAGCTACAGAAATGATGTAAGTAATGTTGTCTTCTGGCGTTAAATACGCAGCCAACGACACCACATTCATCCCGATCGGATGTTTCGTTGAAAAGATATTCAATAAAGAATAGATATAGATATTCAATAAAGATGTTTTTACTGTTGTTTTTTTTGTGTTATTCTGCCCATAACTTCTAAACGACTTAAGCTACAGAAATGATGTAAGTACTGTTGCCTTCTGGCGTTAAATACGCAGCCAACGACACCACATTCATCACGATCGGATGATCCGTTGAAAAGATATCCAATAAAGATGATTTTACCGTTGTTTTTTTGTGTTTTTCTGCCCATAACTTCTAAACGACTTAAGCTACAGAAATGATGTAAGTAGTGTTGTCTTCTGGCGTTAAATACGCAGCCAACGACACCACATTCATCACGATCGGATGCTCCGTTGAAAAGATATCCAATAAAGATGATTTTTACCGTTGTTTTTTTTTGTGTTATTCTGCCCATAACTTCTAAACGACTTAAGCTACAGAAATGATGTAAGTACTGTTGTCTTCTGGCGTTAAATACGCATCCAACGACACCACATTCATCCCGATCGAATGTTTCGTTGAAAAGATATTCAATAAAAAATAGATATCGATATTCAATAAAGATGATTTTACCGCTGTTTTTTTTTGTGTTATTCTGCCCATAACTTCTAAACGACTTAAGCTACAGAAATGATGTAAGAACTGTTGCCTTCTGGCGTTAAATACGCAGCCAACGACACCACATTCATCACGATCGGATGCTCCGTTGAAAAGATATCCAATAAAGATGATTTTACCGTTGTTTTTTTTGTGTTTTTCTGCCCATAACTTCTAAACGACTTAAGCTACAGAAATGATGTAAGTACTGTTGTCTTCTGGCGTTAAATATGCAGCCAACGACACCACATTCATCCCGATCGGATGCTCCGTTGAAAAGATATTCAATAAAGAATAGATATAGATATTCAATAAAGATGTTTTTACTGTTGTTTTTTTTGTGTTATTCTGCCCATAACTTCTAAACGACTTAAGCTACAGAAATGATGTAAGAACTGTTGCCTTCTGGCGTTAAATACGCAGCCAACGACACCACATCCATCACGATCGGATGCTCCGTTGAAAAGATATCCAATAAAGATGATTTTACCGTTGTTTTTTTTGTGTTATTCTGCCCATAACTTCTAAACGACTTAAGCTACAGAAATGATGTAAGAACTGTTGCCTTCTGGCGTTAAATACGCAGCCAACGACACCACATTCATCACGATCGGATGCTCCGTTGAAAAGATATCCAATAAAGATGATTTTACCGTTGTTTTTTTTGTGTTATTCTGCCCATAACTTCTAAACGACTTAAGCTACAGAAATGATGTAAGTACTGTTGTCTTCTGGCGTTAAATACGCAGCCAACGACACCACATTCATCCCGATCGGATGTTTCGTTGAAAAGATATTCAATAAAGAATAGATATAGATATTCAATAAAGATGTTTTTACTGTTGTTTTTTTTGTGTTATTCTGCCCATAACTTCTAAACGACTTAAGCTACAGAAATGATGTAAGTACTGTTGCCTTCTGGCGTTAAATACGCAGCCAACGACACCACATTCATCACGATCGGATGCTCCGTTGAAAAGATATCCAATAAAGATGATTTTACCGTTGTTTTGTTTGTGTTTTTCTGCCCATAACTTCTAAACGACTTAAGCTACAGAAATGATGTAAGTACTGTTGTCTTCTGGCGTTAAATACGCAGCCAACGACACCACATTCATCACGATCGGATGCTCCGTTGAAAAGATATCCAATAAAGATGATTTTTACCGTTGTTTTTTTTTGTGTTATTCTGCCCATAACTTCTAAACGACTTAAGCTACAGAAATGATGTAAGTACTGTTGTCTTCTGGCGTTAAATATGCAGCCAACGACACCACATTCATCCCGATCGGATGCTCCGTTGAAAAGATATTCAATAAAGAATCGATATAGATATTCAATAAAGATGTTTTTACTGTTGTTTTTTTTTGTGTTATTCTGCCCATAACTTCTAAACGACTTAAGCTACAGAAATGATGTAAGAACTGTTGCCTTCTGGCGTTAAATACGCAGCCAACGACACCACATTCATCACGATCGGATGCTCCGTTGAAAAGATATCCAATAAAGATGATTTTACCGTTGTTTTTTTTGTGTTATTCTGCCCATAACTTCTAAACGACTTAAGCTACAGAAATGATGTAAGTAATGTTGTCTTCTGGCGTTAAATACGCAGCCAACGACACCACATTCATCCCGATCGGATGTTTCGTTGAAAAGATATTCAATAAAGAATAGATATAGATATTCAATAAAGATGTTTTTACTGTTGTTTTTTTTGTGTTATTCTGCCCATAACTTCTAAACGACTTAAGCTACAGAAATGATGTAAGTACTGTTGCCTTCTGGCGTTAAATACGCAGCCAACGACACCACATTCATCACGATCGGATGATCCGTTGAAAAGATATCCAATAAAGATGATTTTACCGTTGTTTTTTTTGTGTTTTTCTGCCCATAACTTCTAAACGACTTAAGCTACAGAAATGATGTAAGTAGTGTTGTCTTCTGGCGTTAAATACGCAGCCAACGACACCACATTCATCACGATCGGATGCTCCGTTGAAAAGATATCCAATAAAGATGATTTTTACCGTTGTTTTTTTGTGTTATTCTGCCCATAACTTCTAAACGACTTAAGCTACAGAAATGATGTAAGAACTGTTGCCTTCTGGCGTTAAATACGCAGCCAACGACACCACATTCATCACGATCGGATGCTCCGTTGAAAAGATATCCAATAAAGATGATTTTACCGTTGTTTTTTTTGTGTTATTCTGCCCATAACTTCTAAACGACTTAAGCTACAGAAATGATGTAAGTAATGTTGTCTTCTGGCGTTAAATACGCAGCCAACGACACCACATTCATCCCGATCGGATGTTTCGTTGAAAAGATATTCAATAAAGAATAGATATAGATATTCAATAAAGATGTTTTTACTGTTGTTTTTTTTGTGTTATTCTGCCCATAACTTCTAAACGACTTAAGCTACAGAAATGATGTAAGTACTGTTGCCTTCTGGCGTTAAATACGCAGCCAACGACACCACATTCATCACGATCGGATGATCCGTTGAAAAGATATCCAATAAAGATGATTTTACCGTTGTTTTTTTTGTGTTTTTCTGCCCATAACTTCTAAACGACTTAAGCTACAGAAATGATGTAAGTAGTGTTGTCTTCTGGCGTTAAATACGCAGCCAACGACACCACATTCATCACGATCGGATGCTCCGTTGAAAAGATATCCAATAAAGATGATTTTTACCGTTGTTTTTTTTTGTGTTATTCTGCCCATAACTTCTAAACGACTTAAGCTACAGAAATGATGTAAGTACTGTTGTCTTCTGGCGTTAAATACGCATCCAACGACACCACATTCATCCCGATCGAATGTTTCGTTGAAAAGATATTCAATAAAAAATAGATATCGATATTCAATAAAGATGATTTTACCGCTGTTTTTTTTTGTGTTATTCTGCCCATAACTTCTAAACGACTTAAGCTACAGAAATGATGTAAGAACTGTTGCCTTCTGGCGTTAAATACGCAGCCAACGACACCACATTCATCACGATCGGATGCTCCGTTGAAAAGATATCCAATAAAGATGATTTTACCGTTGTTTTTTTTGTGTTTTTCTGCCCATAACTTCTAAACGACTTAAGCTACAGAAATGATGTAAGTACTGTTGTCTTCTGGCGTTAAATATGCAGCCAACGACACCACATTCATCCCGATCGGATGCTCCGTTGAAAAGATATTCAATAAAGAATAGATATAGATATTCAATAAAGATGTTTTTACTGTTGTTTTTTTTGTGTTATTCTGCCCATAACTTCTAAACGACTTAAGCTACAGAAATGATGTAAGTACTGTTGTCTTCTGGCGTTAAATACGCAGCCAACGACACCACATCCATCACGATCGGATGCTCCGTTGAAAAGATATCCAATAAAGATGATTTTACCGTTGTTTTTTTTGTGTTATTCTGCCCATAACTTCTAAACGACTTAAGCTACAGAAATGATGTAAGAACTGTTGCCTTCTGGCGTTAAATACGCAGCCAACGACACCACATTCATCACGATCGGATGCTCCGTTGAAAAGATATCCAATAAAGATGATTTTACCGTTGTTTTTTTTGTGTTATTCTGCCCATAACTTCTAAACGACTTAAGCTACAGAAATGATGTAAGTACTGTTGTCTTTTGGCGTTAAATACGCAGCCAAAGACACCACATTCATCCCGATCGGATGCTCCGTTGAAAAGATATTCAATAAAGAATAGATATAGATATTCAATAAAGATGTTTTTACTGTTGTTTTTTTGTGTGTTTTTCTGCCCATAACTTCTAAACGACTTAAGCTACAGAAATGATGTAAGTACTGTTGTCTTCTGGCGTTAAATACGCAGCCAACGACACCACATTCATCACGATCGGATGCTCCGTTGAAAAGATATCCAATAAAGATGATTTTACCGTTGTTTTTTTTGTGTTTTTCTGCCCATAACTTCTAAACGACTTAAGCTACAGAAATGATGTAAGTAGTGTTGTCTTCTGGCGTTAAATACGCAGCCAACGACACCACATTCATCACGATCGGATGCTCCGTTGAAAAGATATCCAATAAAGATGATTTTTACCGTTGTTTTTTTTTGTGTTATTCTGCCCATAACTTCTAAACGACTTAAGCTACAGAAATGATGTAAGTACTGTTGTCTTCTGGCGTTAAATATGCAGCCAACGACACCACATTCATCCCGATCGGATGCTCCGTTGAAAAGATATTCAATAAAGAATAGATATAGATATTCAATAAAGATGTTTTTACTGTTGTTTTTTTTGTGTTATTCTGCCCATAACTTCTAAACGACTTAAGCTACAGAAATGATGTAAGTACTGTTGCCTTCTGGCGTTAAATACCCAGCCAACGACACCACATTCATCACGATCGGATGCTCCGTTGAAAAGATATTCAATAAAAAATAGATATCGATATTCAATAAAGATGATTTTACCGCTGGTTTTTTTTGTGCTATTCTGCCCATAACTTCTAAACGACTTAAGCTACAGAAATGATGTAAGTACTGTTGTCTTCTGGCGTTAAATACGCAGCCAACGACACCACATTCATCCCGATCGGATGTTTCGTTGAAAAGATATTCAATAAAAAATAGATATCGATATTCAATAAAGATGATTTTACCGCTGTTATTTTTTGTGTTATTCTGCCCATAACTTCTAAACGACTTAAGCTACAGAAATGATGTAAGAACTGTTGCCTTCTGGCGTTAAATACGCAGCCAACGACACCACATTCATCACGATCGGATGCTCCGTTGAAAAGATATCCAATAAAGATGATTTTACCGTTGTTTTTTTTGTGTTTTTCTGCCCATAACTTCTAAACGACTTAAGCTACAGAAATGATGTAAGTACTGTTGTCTTCTGGCGTTAAATACGCAGCCAACGACACCACATTCATCACGATCGGATGCTCCGTTGAAAAGATATCCAATAAAGATGATTTTAACCGTTGTTTTTTTTTGTGTTATTCTGCCCATAACTTCTAAACGACTTAAGCTACAGAAATGATGTAAGTACTGTTGTCTTCTGGCGTTAAATATGCAGCCAACGACACCACATTCATCCCGATCGGATGCTCCGTTGAAAAGATATTCAATAAAGAATAGATATAGATATTCAATAAAGATGTTTTTACTGTTGTTTTTTTTGTGTTATTCTGCCCATAACTTCTAAACGACTTAAGCTACAGAAATGATGTAAGAACTGTTGCCTTCCGGCGTTAAATACGCAGCCAACGACACCACATTCATCACGATCGGATGCTCCGTTGAAAAGATATCCAATAAAGATGATTTTACCGTTGTTTTTTTTGTGTTATTCTGCCCATAACTTCTAAACGACTTAAGCTACAGAAATGATGTAAGTACTGTTGTCTTCTGGCGTTAAATACGCAGCCAACGACACCACATTCATCCCGATCGGATGTTTCGTTGAAAAGATATTCAATAAAAAATAGATATCGATATTCAATAAAGATGATTTTACCGCTGTTTTTTTTTGTGTTATTCTGCCCATAACTTCTAAACGACTTAAGCTACAGAAATGATGAAAGTACAGTTGTCTTCTGGCGTTAAATACGCAGCCAACGACACCACATTCATCCCGATCGGATGCTCCGTTGAAAAGATATTCAATAAAGAATAGATATAGATATTCAATAAAGATGTTTTTACCGTTGTTTTTTTTGTGTTATTCTGCCCATAACTTCTAAACGACTTAAGCTACAGAAGTGATGTAAGTACTGTTGCCTTCTGGCGTTAAATACGCAGCCAACGACACCACATTCATCACGATCGGATGCTCCGTTGAAAAGATATCCAATAAAGATGATTTTACCGTTGTTTTCTTTGTGTTATTCTGCCCATAACTTCTAAACGACTTAAGCTACAGAAATGATGTAAGTACTGTTGCCTTCTGGCGTTAAATACGCAGCCAACGACACCACATTCATCACGATCGGATGCTCCGTTGAAAAGATATCCAATAAAGATGATTTTACCGTTGTTTTTTTTGTGTTATTCTGCCCATAACTTCTAAACGACTTAAGCTACAGAAAGGATGTAAGTACTGTTGTCTTTTGGCGTTAAATACGCAGCCAACGACACCACATTCATCCCGATCGGATGTTTCGTTGAAAAGATATTCAATAAAGAATAGATATAGATATTCAATAAAGATGTTTTTACTGTTGTTTTTTTTGTGTTATTCTGCCCATAACTTCTAAACGACTTAAGCTACAGAAATGATGTAAGTACTGTTGCCTTCTGGCGTTAAATACGCAGCCAACGACACCACATTCATCCCGATCGGATGCTCCGTTGAAAAGATATTCAATAAAGATGATTTTTACCGTTGTTTTTTTTGTGTTATTCTGCCCATAACTTCTAAACGACTTAAGCTACAGAAATGATGTAAGTACTGTTGTCTTCTGGCGTTAAATACGCAGCCAACGACACCACATTCATCACGATCGGATGCTCCGTTGAAAAGATATCCAATAAAGATGATTTTACCGTTGTTTTTTTTGTGTTATTCTGCCCATAACTTCTAAACGACTTAAGCTACAGAAATGATGTAAGTACTGTTGTCTTCTGGCGTTAAATATGCAGCCAACGACACCACATTCATCACGATCGGATGCTCCGTTGAAAAAATATTCAATAAAGAATAGATATAGATATTCAATAAAGATGTTTTTACTGTTGTTTTTTTTGTGTTATTCTGCCCATAACTTCTAAACGACTTAAGCTACAGAAATGATGTAAGCACTGTTGCCTTCTGGCGTTAAATACGCAGCCAACGATACCACATTCATCACGATCGGATGCTCCGTTGAAAAGATATCCAATAAAGATGATTTTACCGCTGTTTTTTTTTGTGTTATTCTGCCCATAACTTCTAAACGACTTAAGCTACAGAAATGATGTAAGTACTGTTGTCTTCTGGCGTTAAATACGCAGCCAACGACACCACATTCATCCCGATCGGATGCTCCGTTGAAAAGATATTCAATAAAGAATAGATATAGATATTCAATAAAGATGTTTTTACCGTTGTTTTTTTTGTGTTATTCTGCCCATAACTTCTAAACGACTTAAGCTACAGAAGTGATGTAAGTACTGTTGCCTTCTGGCGTTAAATACGCAGCCAACGACACCACATTCATCACGATCGGATGCTCCGTTGAAAAGATATCCAATAAAGATGATTTTACCGTTGTTTTTTTTGTGTTATTCTGCCCATAACTTCTAAACGACTTAAGCTACAGAAATGATGTAAGTACTGTTGCCTTCTGGCGTTAAATACGCAGCCAACGACACCACATTCATCACGATCGGATGCTCCGTTGAAAAGATATCCAATAAAGATGATTTTACCGTTGTTTTTTTTGTGTTATTCTGCCCATAACTTCTAAACGACTTAAGCTACAGAAAGGATGTAAGTACTGTTGTCTTTTGGCGTTAAATACGCAGCCAACGACACCACATTCATCCCGATCGGATGCTCCGTTGAAAAGATATCCAATAAAGATGATTTTACCGTTGTTTTTTTTGTGTTATTCTGCCCATAACTTCTAAACGACTTAAGCTACAGAAATGATGTAAGAACTGTTGCCTTCTGGCGTTAAATACGCAGCCAACGACACCACATTCATCACGATCGGATGCTCCGTTGAAAAGATATCCAATAAAGATGATTTTAACCGTTGTTTTTTTTTGTGTTATTCTGCCCATAACTTCTAAACGACTTAAGCTACAGAAATGATGTAAGTACTGTTGTCTTCTGGCGTTAAATATGCAGCCAACGACACCACATTCATCCCGATCGGATGCTCCGTTGAAAAGATATTCAATAAAGAATAGATATAGATATTCAATAAAGATGTTTTTACTGTTGTTTTTTTTGTGTTATTCTGCCCATAACTTCTAAACGACTTAAGCTACAGAAATGATGTAAGAACTGTTGCCTTCTGGCGTTAAATACGCAGCCAACGACACCACATTCATCACGATCGGATGCTCCGTTGAAAAGATATCCAATAAAGATGATTTTAACCGTTGTTTTTTTTTGTGTTATTCTGCCCATAACTTCTAAACGACTTAAGCTACAGAAATGATGTAAGAACTGTTGCCTTCTGGCGTTAAATACGCAGCCAACGACACCACATTCATCACGATCGGATGCTCCGTTGAAAAGATATCCAATAAAGATGATTTTAACCGTTGTTTTTTTTGTGTTATTCTGCCCATAACTTCTAAACGACTTAAGCTACAGAAATGATGTAAGTACTGTTGTCTTCTGGCGTTAAATATGCAGCCAACGACACCACATTCATCCCGATCGGATGCTCCGTTGAAAAGATATTCAATAAAGAATAGATATAGATATTCAATAAAGATGTTTTTACTGTTGTTTTTTTTGTGTTATTCTGCCCATAACTTCTAAACGACTTAAGCTACAGAAATGATGTAAGAACTGTTGCCTTCTGGCGTTAAATACGCAGCCAACGACACCACATTCATCACGATCGGATGCTCCGTTGAAAAGATATCCAATAAAGATGATTTTAACCGTTGTTTTTTTTTGTGTTATTCTGCCCATAACTTCTAAACGACTTAAGCTACAGAAATGATGTAAGAACTGTTGCCTTCTGGCGTTAAATACGCAGCCAACGACACCACATTCATCACGATCGGATGATCCGTTGAAAAGATATCCAATAAAGATGATTTTACCGTTGTTTTTTTTGTGTTATTCTGCCCATAACTTCTAAACGACTTAAGCTACAGAAATGATGTAAGTACTGTTGTCTTCTGGCGTTAAATACGCAGCCAACGACACCACATTCATCCCGATCGGATGTTTCGTTGAAAAGATATTCAATAAAGAATAGATATAGATATTCAATAAAGATGTTTTTACTGTTGTTTTTTTTGTGTTATTCTGCCCATAACTTCTAAACGACTTAAGCTACAGAAATGATGTAAGTACTGTTGCCTTCTGGCGTTAAATACGCAGCCAACGACACCACATTCATCACGATCGGATGCTCCGTTGAAAAGATATCCAATAAAGATGATTTTACCGTTGTTTTGTTTGTGTTATTCTGCCCATAACTTCTAAACGACTTAAGCTACAGAAATGATGTAAGTACTGTTGTCTTCTGCCGTTAAATACGCAGCCAACGACACCACATTCATCCCGATCGGATGTTTCGTTGAAAAGATATTCAATAAAGAATAGATATAGATATTCAATAAAGATGTTTTTACTGTTGTTTTTTTTGTGTTATTCTGCCCATAACTTCTAAACGACTTAAGCTACAGAAATGATGTAAGTACTGTTGCCTTCTGGCGTTAAATACGCAGCCAACGACACCACATTCATCACGATCGGATGCTCCGTTGAAAAGATATCCAATAAAGATGATTTTACCGTTGTTTTTTTTGTGTTTTTCTGCCCATAACTTCTAAACGACTTAAGCTACAGAAATGATGTAAGTAGTGTTGTCTTCTGGCGTTAAATACGCAGCCAACGACACCACATTCATCACGATCGGATGCTCCGTTGAAAAGATATCCAATAAAGATGATTTTTACCGTTGTTTTTTTTTGTGTTATTCTGCCCATAACTTCTAAACGACTTAAGCTACAGAAATGATGTAAGTACTGTTGTCTTCTGGCGTTAAATACGCATCCAACGACACCACATTCATCCCGATCGAATGTTTCGTTGAAAAGATATTCAATAAAAAATAGATATCGATATTCAATAAAAATGATTTTACCGCTGTTTTTTTTTTGTGTTATTCTGCCCATAACTTCTAAACGACTTAAGCTACAGAAATGATGTAAGAACTGTTGCCTTCTGGCGTTAAATACGCAGCCAACGACACCACATTCATCACGATCGGATGCTCCGTTGAAAAGATATCCAATAAAGATGATTTTACCGTTGTTTTTTTTGTGTTTTTCTGCCCATAACTTCTAAACGACTTAAGCTACAGAAATGATGTAAGTACTGTTGTCTTCTGGCGTTAAATACGCAGCCAACGACACCACATTCATCACGATCGGATGCTCCGTTGAAAAGATATCCAATAAAGATGATTTTAACCGTTGTTTTTTTTTGTGTTATTCTGCCCATAACTTCTAAACGACTTAAGCTACAGAAATGATGTAAGTACTGTTGTCTTCTGGCGTTAAATATGCAGCCAACGACACCACATTCATCACGATCGGATGCTCCGTTGAAAAGATATTCAATAAAGAATAGATATAGATATTCAATAAAGATGTTTTTACTGTTGTTTTTTTTGTGTTATTCTGCCCATAACTTCTAAACGACTTAAGCTACAGAAATGATGTAAGAACTGTTGCCTTCTGGCGTTAAATACGCAGCCAACGACACCACATTCATCACGATCGGATGCTCCGTTGAAAAGATATCCAATAAAGATGATTTTACCGTTGTTTTTTTTTGTGTTATTCTGCCCATAACTTCTAAACGACTTAAGCTACAGAAATGATGTAAGTACTGTTGTCTTCTGGCGTTAAATACGCAGCCAACGACACCACATTCATCCCGATCGGATGTTTCGTTGAAAAGATATTCAATAAAGAATAGATATAGATATTCAATAAAGATGTTTTTACTGTTGTTTTTTTTGTGTTATTCTGCCCATAACTTCTAAACGACTTAAGCTACAGAAATGATGTAAGTACTGTTGCCTTCTGGCGTTAAATACGCAGCCAACGACACCATATTCATCACGATCGGATGCTCCGTTGAAAAGATATCCAATAAAGATGATTTTACCGTTGTTTTTTTTGTGTTTTTCTGCCCATAACTTCTAAACGACTTAAGCTACAGAAATGATGTAAGTAGTGTTGTCTTCTGGCGTTAAATACGCAGCCAACGACACCACATTCATCACGATCGGATGCTCCGTTGAAAAGATATCCAATAAAGATGATTTTTACCGTTGTTTTTTTTGTGTTATTCTGCCCATAACTTCTAAACGACTTAAGCTACAGAAATGATGTAAGTACTGTTGTCTTCTGGCGTTAAATATGCAGCCAACGACACCACATTCATCCCGATCGGATGCTCCGTTGAAAAGATATTCAATAAAGAATAGATATAGATATTCAATAAAGATGTTTTTACTGTTGTTTTTTTTGTGTTATTCTGCCCATAACTTCTAAACGACTTAAGCTACAGAAATGATGTAAGTACTGTTGCCTTCTGGCGTTAAATACGCAGCCAACGACACCACATTCATCACGATCGGATGCTCCGTTGAAAAGATATCCAATAAAGATGATTTTACCGTTGTTTTTTTTGTGTTATTCTGCCCATAACTTCTAAACGACTTAAGCTACAGAAATGATGTAAGTACTGTTGTCTTCTGGCGTTAAATACGCATCCAACGACACCACATTCATCCCGATCGGATGTTTCGTTGAAAAGATATTCAATAAAAAATAGATATCGATATTCAATAAAGATGATTTTACCGCTGGTTTTTTTTGTGCTATTCTGCCCATAACTTCTAAACGACTTAAGCTACAGAAATGATGTAAGTACTGTTGTCTTCTGGCGTTAAATACGCAGCCAACGACACCACATTCATCCCGATCGGATGTTTCGTTGAAAAGATATTCAATAAAAAATAGATATCGATATTCAATAAAGATGATTTTACCGCTGTTTTTTTTTGTGTTATTCTGCCCATAACTTCTAAACGACTTAAGCTACAGAAATGATGTAAGAACTGTTGCCTTCTGGCGTTAAATACGCAGCCAACGACACCACATTCATCACGATCGGATGCTCCGTTGAAAAGATATCCAATAAAGATGATTTTACCGTTGTTTTTTTTGTGTTTTTCTGCCCATAACTTCTAAACGACTTAAGCTACAGAAATGATGTAAGTACTGTTGTCTTCTGGCGTTAAATACGCAGCCAACGACACCACATTCATCACGATCGGATGCTCCGTTGAAAAGATATCCAATAAAGATCAGTTTAACCGTTGTTTTTTTTTGTGTTATTCTGCCCATAACTTCTAAACGACTTAAGCTACAGAAATGATGTAAGTACTGTTGTCTTCTGGCGTTAAATATGCAGCCAACGACACCACATTCATCCCGATCGGATGCTCCGTTGAAAAGATATTCAATAAAGAATAGATATAGATATTCAATAAAGATGTTTTTACTGTTGTTTTTTTTGTGTTATTCTGCCCATAACTTCTAAACGACTTAAGCTACAGAAATGATGTAAGAACTGTTGCCTTCTGGCGTTAAATACGCAGCCAACGACACCACATTCATCACGATCGGATGCTCCGTTGAAAAGATATCCAATAAAGATGATTTTACCGTTGTTTTTTTTGTGTTATTCTGCCCATAACTTCTAAACGACTTAAGCTACAGAAATGATGTAAGTACTGTTGTCTTCTGGCGTTAAATACGCAGCCAACGACACCACATTCATCCCGATCGGATGTTTCGTTGAAAAGATATTCAATAAAAAATAGATATCGATATTCAATAAAGATGATTTTACCGCTGTTTTTTTTTGTGTTATTCTGCCCATAACTTCTAAACGACTTAAGCTACAGAAATGATGAAAGTACTGTTGTCTTCTGGCGTTAAATACGCAGCCAACGACACCACATTCATCCCGATCGGATGCTCCGTTGAAAAGATATTCAATAAAGAATAGATATAGATATTCAATAAAGATGTTTTTACCGTTGTTTTTTTTTGTGTTATTCTGCCCATAACTTCTAAACGACTTAAGCTACAGAAGTGATGTAAGTACTGTTGCCTTCTGGCGTTAAATACGCAGCCAACGACACCACATTCATCACGATCGGATGCTCCGTTGAAAAGATATCCAATAAAGATGATTTTACTGTTGTTTTCTTTGTGTTATTCTGCCCATAACTTCTAAACGACTTAAGTTACAGAAATGATGTAAGTACTGTTGCCTTCTAGCGTTAAATACGCAGCCAACGACACCACATTCATCACGATCGGATGCTCCGTTGAAAAGATATCCAATAAAGATGATTTTACCGTTGTTTTTTTTGTGTTATTCTGCCCATAACTTCTAAACGACTTGAGCTACAGAAAGGATGTAAGTACTGTTGTCTTTTGGCGTTAAATACGCAGCCAACGACACCACATTCATCCCGATCGGATGTTTCGTTGAAAAGATATTCAATAAAGAATAGATATAGATATTCAATAAAGATGTTTTTACTGTTGTTTTTTTTGTGTTATTCTGCCCATAACTTCTAAACGACTTAAGCTACAGAAATGATGTAAGTACTGTTGTCTTCTGGCGTTAAATACGCAGCCAACGACACCACATTCATCACGATCGGATGCTCCGTTGAAAAGATATCCAATAAAGATGATTTTACCGTTGTTTTTTTTGTGTTATTCTGCCCATAACTTCTAAACGACTTAAGCTACAGAAATGATGTAAGTACTGTTGTCTTCTGGCGTTAAATATGCATCCAACGACACCACATTCATCACGATCGGATGCTCCGTTGAAAAAATATTCAATAAAGAATAGATATAGATATTCAATAAAGATGTTTTTACTGTTGTTTTTTTTGTGTTATTCTGCCCATAACTTCTAAACGACTTAAGCTACAGAAATGATGTAAGCACTGTTGCCTTTTTTTTTTGTGTTATTCTGCCCATAACTTCTAAACGACTTAAGCTACAGAAATGATGTAAGTACTGTTGTCTTCTGGCGTTAAATACGCAGCCAACGACACCACATTCATCCCGATCGGATGTTTCGTTGAAAAGATATTCAATAAAAAATAGATATCGATATTCAATAAAGATGATTTTACCGCTGTTTTTTTTTGTGTTATTCTGCCCATAACTTCTAAACGACTTAAGCTACAGAAATGATGTAAGAACTGTTGCCTTCTGGCGTTAAATACGCAGCCAACGACACCACATTCATCACGATCGGATGCTCCGTTGAAAAGATATCCAATAAAAATGATTTTAACCGTTGTTTTTTTTTGTGTTATCCTGCCCATAACTTCTAAACGACTTAAGCTACAGAAATGATGTAAGTACTGTTGTCTTCTGGCGTTAAATATGCAGCCAACGACACCACATTCATCCCGATCGGATGCTCCGTTGAAAAGATATTCAATAAAGAATAGATATAGATATTCAATAAAGATGTTTTTACTGTTGTTTTTTTTGTGTTATTCTGCCCATAACTTCTAAACGACTTAAGCTACAGCAATGATGTAAGAACTGTTGCCTTCTGGCGTTAAATACGCAGCCAACGACACCACATTCATCACGATCGGATGCTCCGTTGAAAAGATATCCAATAAAGATGATTTTACCGTTGTTTTTTTTGTGTTATTCTGCCCATAACTTCTAAACGACTTAAGCTACAGAAATGATGTAAGAACTGTTGCCTTCTGGCGTTAAATACGCAGCCAACGACACCACATTCATCACGATCGGATGCTCCGTTGAAAAGATATCCAATAAAGATGATTTTACCGTTGTTTTTTTTGTGTTATTCTGCCCATAACTTCTAAACGACTTAAGCTACAGAAATGATGTAAGTACTGTTGTCTTCTGGCGTTAAATACGCAGCCAACGACACCACATTCATCCCGATCGGATGTTTCGTTGAAAAGATATTCAATAAAGAATAGATATAGATATTCAATAAAGATGTTTTTACTGTTGTTTTTTTTGTGTTATTCTGCCCATAACTTCTAAACGACTTAAGCTACAGAAATGATGTAAGTACTGTTGCCTTCTGGCGTTAAATACGCAGCCAACGACACCATATTCATCACGATCGGATGCTCCGTTGAAAAGATATCCAATAAAGATGATTTTACCGTTGTTTTTTTGTGTTTTTCTGCCCATAACTTCTAAACGACTTAAGCTACAGAAATGATGTAAGTAGTGTTGTCTTCTGGCGTTAAATACGCAGCCAACGACACCACATTCATCACGATCGGATGCTCCGTTGAAAAGATATCCAATAAAGATGATTTTTACCGTTGTTTTTTTTGTGTTATTCTGCCCATAACTTCAAAACGACTTAAGCTACAGAAATGATGTAAGTACTGTTGTCTTCTGGCGTTAAATATGCAGCCAACGACACCACATTCATCCCGATCGGATGCTCCGTTGAAAAGATATTCAATAAAGAATAGATATAGATATTCAATAAAGATGTTTTTACTGTTGTTTTTTTTGTGTTATTCTGCCCATAACTTCTAAACGACTTAAGCTACAGAAATGATGTAAGTACTGTTGCCTTCTGGCGTTAAATACGCAGCCAACGACACCACATTCATCACGATCGGATGCTCCGTTGAAAAGATATCCAATAAAGATGATTTTACCGTTTTTTTTTGTGTTATTCTGCCCATAACTTCTAAACGACTAAAGCTACAGAAGTGATGTAAGTACTGTTGCCTTCTGGCGTTAAATACGCAGCCAACGACACCACATTCATCACGATCGGATGCTCCGTTGAAAAGATATCCAATAAAGATGATTTTACCGTTGTTTTCTTTGTGTTATTCTGCCCATAACTTCTAAACGACTTAAGCTACAGAAATGATGTAAGTACTGTTGCCTTCTGGCGTTAAATACGCAGCCAACGACACCACATTCATCACGATCGGATGCTCCGTTGAAAAGATATCCAATAAAGATGATTTTACCGTTGTTTTTTTTGTGTTATTCTGCCCATAACTTCTAAACGACTTAAGCTACAGAAATGATGTAAGTACTGTTGTCTTCTGGCGTTAAATACGCAGCCAACGACACCACATTCATCCCGATCGGATGTTTCGTTGAAAAGATATTCAATAAAGAATAGATATAGATATTCAATAAAGATGTTTTTACTGTTGTTTTTTTTGTGTTATTCTGCCCATAACTTCTAAACGACTTAAGCTACAGAAATGATGTAAGTACTGTTGCCTTCTGGCGTTAAATACGCAGCCAACGACACCATATTCATCACGATCGGATGCTCCGTTGAAAAGATATCCAATAAAGATGATTTTACCGTTGTTTTTTTTGTGTTTTTCTGCCCATAACTTCTAAACGACTTAAGCTACAGAAATGATGTAAGTAGTGTTGTCTTCTGGCGTTAAATACGCAGCCAACGACACCACATTCATCACGATCGGATGCTCCGTTGAAAAGATATCCAATAAAGATGATTTTTACCGTTGTTTTTTTGTGTTATTCTGCCCATAACTTCAAAACGACTTAAGCTACAGAAATGATGTAAGTACTGTTGTCTTCTGGCGTTAAATATGCAGCCAACGACACCACATTCATCCCGATCGGATGCTCCGTTGAAAAGATATTCAATAAAAAATAGATATAGATATTCAATAAAGATGTTTTTACTGTTGTTTTTTTTGTGTTATTCTGCCCATAACTTCTAAACGACTTAAGCTACAGAAATGATGTAAGTACTGTTGCCTTCTGGCGTTAAATACGCAGCCAACGACACCACATTCATCACGATCGGATGCTCCGTTGAAAAGATATCCAATAAAGATGATTTTACCGTTTTTTTTTTTGTGTTATTCTGCCCATAACTTCTAAACGACTAAAGCTACAGAAGTGATGTAAGTACTGTTGCCTTCTGGCGTTAAATACGCAGCCAACGACACCACATTCATCACGATCGGATGCTCCGTTGAAAAGATATCCAATAAAGATGATTTTACCGTTGTTTTCTTTGTGTT
>JAECXS010000054.1:0-26551 GCA_018153105.1 Drosophila rufa | reverse complement strand
TGACCAAAGATCTCAACCCCGCATAAAAAAGAGTAGCAATTAGAATGACTTTCGATATCAACATCCTGATTTGCTGTGTAAATAGTGTTTTGATGTAGGGAGCTGACGCAAATTATGAGCCATATTTCAGTCCAGTTGTTTGGAAATATGTTTACCTGTGCTCAAGATATTACTTATAGTAATACCAAATTTTGTTGCTGACTCTCATATTTTATAGGCTTTCTACTAATCGCAAGGCTTTCTAAAAATCTGGTTTCTATTGGTTTCTTACTAATTACTATAAATTTCGATTTTGAAGGATTTATGCCTAAGCCATTTGCCCAGTTGTCAATAAGATAAAGGACATAATTACTTAATTTACACAAACATTTAATTGATTGGTTAGGGCCGACTTGAGTCATTTGATTAACACGGAAGAAAATCAAGAATAGCCAATGTGGTATTGCTCTAGAAAAT
Organism: Drosophila rufa; assembly: GCA_018153105.1. NCBI lineage: Eukaryota > Metazoa > Arthropoda > Insecta > Diptera > Drosophilidae > Drosophila > Drosophila rufa. The sequence goes on along the minus strand of JAECXS010000054.1, from coordinate 26,095 downwards.
CAACACGGGCAAAATTGCACAACAATTTAGCTCTGACAGATGACGGCTTTTTTTTTCCAAATTGAAGGGAAAATGAACGTTGTAATGGTAGCATTAAAAATATAAGTTATATATACTGTAATACTGGTTAATAGTGTCTATACCTTCGGCATTTGATGTTATTTTGAGGATACTCTCTGTTGAGCTAGTGAGCTTTCTCACTAACTTAAGTAAAACAAATGCGATTGTTCAATTAATTGCAATTTGTTTATTCGGCCGCACAGGGCAATAGGTAATGTTATGTGCCAACTAGGCAACTATGCCTTCCGAGCAAGATTAGCGAACATACGCTCACTAAGTAGCTTCTCTTTTCGAATTAATGAGTAAGCGAACAAAAACTATGCTGCGCCCGATAAGAAGATAAGCGAACAACAATTCTGGCAGCGCTCGAATTGAACTCTCGTATTAACGATCGAATGACAACTGACTGATAGCTTCGGCAAAATAGGCGGACAAAGCTGTGGTTAGGGCAGCGGGCGGAGGTTGAGCATAGATAAATCCAGATAACTATGCGTGCATTATTCGGCTGCTGCTGGGCCATCACTTGGAGAGGGCGTGACCAAACACTCTCTAAGACATCACATATATTGACGCACAAAGCGAAAACTATTATCAAAGGTAGGGTTGATACACTGCCGATCAACGAAATAGACTCACGTCGTTTTTAAGAAAATTGAGCTTATTATATAGATTAACAACACATATATTGAAATCAAATTTTTTAACTATGGGTTGTTAAATTCCTTAATTAAACGGCAAAATGAGCGCTCTAAGTTAAAATGGTTAAATTTTAAATTTTTGTTTTAGGAGTAAACCTTAAAAAACGGTCACTTTTTATCGATCAACGAAATAGACTCAAGGTCCTACAATTAATATAAATCACAACTAATTGAAAAATGTATTATAAAATAGGTTTTTATAATGTTTTAATACTATTTAGTAATGCGTATAGCCCATTTTTGAGCAATTTACCAGAAATGGGACGTGGAACAGCATTAACTTTGTAAAAAGAGGCAAAATATGTGGCATATCGAGACAGAAAATCTTTCAACTAGGAGAAATCGCAAGAAACATTTCTAGAAGTCAGTCTGTTGTTTGCCATTTTCTAAGGAAATCCATCAACCCATGGAAAAAAATATGAAGAAACCCTCCTGGAAAGCACTGACGCCTTGCCACGGAGCTGAAGGATTCTTCGAGAAGCTTCAAACTCAACATGTTTCTGCAGCTAAAATTCGTCAAAAAATTTGGAAGTTAATGCGAAGTGTCGCGCTACCGTAAGACGAGTAATTCGAAGGCAAAACATCTAAAGAGACTAAGACTAAAAAAAAAAACACCGCTGACCGACGTTCGAAAGCGAGCTCGCTGTCTTCTTTTCTAGAAGCCACATAGCTTGGAATTGGGAGTGGCATCAAGTTGTTTTTCCGGATGAAAAACGCTTTAATTTGGATGGACCAGATGTAGTCAATTACCACTTTCACGATATAAGAAAGGAAGAACACTATTTGACCCGTCACCATCGTCGTGAGGGGGGTATAATGGTGTGGGGGTGCCATATCCCATTATGGTACATTTGATTATTAATTCGTTCCATCTAAGATGAACGCAGTACAATACAAAGAGCTACTTCAAAATGCATTTCCCCATTTTTCTAACCTTTTCGAGCCATTATCTTGGACGTTTCAACAAGATAATGCCCCAATCCACACGGCTCGAGTGGTAAAGAAGTGATAAGTGACCAAAATGTAATCTTAATGGAGTGGCCTCCGTATTCTCCTGACCTCAACATTATAGAGAACTTGTGGGGATGGCTTTTCGCGTAAAAATTTATCAATCTGGTCGACAATTCGAGGATGTTGAATCGTTGAAATCTGCCATAAAGACCGCTTGGGGCTAAGTGTCCTTGGATTATCTAAAGGCTCCCTTCGATTCTATCCCTGACCGAAATTATGAAGTGATTTCAAACAGAGGTGGCTATACGCATTACTAAATAATATTAAAACATTATAAAAACCTATTTTATAATACATTTTTCAATTTATTTGTGATTTGATATTAATTGTAAGACCTTGAGTATATTTCGTTGATCGATAAAAAGTGACCGTTTTTTAAGGTTTACTCACAAAACAAAAATTTAAAATTTAACCATTTAACTTAGAGCGCTCATTTTGTACCGTTTAATTAAGAATTTAACAATACATAGTTAAAAAATTTGATTTCCAATATATGTGTTGTTAATCTATATAATAAGCTCAATTTTCTTAAAAAAACGACGTGAGTCTATTTCGTTGATCGGCAGTGTATGTAAACTAATTATTGCATCTAGCCTCAGGTACATCAAGATGGAAGAATCCATCATCACACAGTGGTCAGCCATTCGTCTAGATTTCCTATTCTTAACTTATTAATTTCCATCCAAGTTTGTTTTGTAGATGCAGCGTGTTAAAATTTATTTTTAATATGTTCACATTTTGCAGATTTTATTTTTTTCGAAACTTTGGCTCTAGCCAATTTGTACAGTTCTCTGTGAGTTTCAGTTTAATAGCGCTTCCACTTTGTGAAGGCTTGATCACGCTTATATATAAGGCTCTTAATTTAAATACTAAACCAGTGCTTTTGTCTAAGTTTTAGGACTTTTCTTTTAAGAGGCACACATTTATTAAACATACTTGTATTGCAAATTATTATTTAAGGCATTCAACTGACATTCAACAAAAGGACTTTGATAAATAGGAAACCAATCACAAGCATTGTATTCTTCCTGCAAGTCATTGAATTAATACTATTATAATCTCTATAATTAAACGATTATAGTGTTAACGATGTTAGGGTTGGGTAAATTCAGTTCATTTGGATGAACATGTTTACTTGTTCTTTTTTTAAACAGTCAATTCACTCATATTGCTCACTTGTTAATTGATCAGTTGCTTACTTGTTCACTGCTCATTGACCAGTTGCTCATCTTGTTTACTGTACATAACTCAGATCACTGAGCACATTTTAACGCCAAGAAAACCCACAAGTTATATATAGTATTAATTTTTGTTAAAGTTTTGTTTTTAGATTAAGCAAAGATATATAATCGTCAGAGCGAATTTGAAATAAAGTAAAGACAAAGATTAGGGAGAACAATGAGCAATTAATACATTAATACAAACAAAAGGAGTTACTTATCAAAAATTAGCAAAACAGTTTAGCTGAACAAAATTAAACAACTGAACAATAGTGAGAAAAAGAGCAAACTTGAGCAAGTGAGCAAAAATGAACAAGTAAACAAAAAAGAGCAATCGAACAAAAAGAACAAATAGGAAGGAACATGTTCACTCACTCAGTGAAAAACTTTTTTGTTCACTCACTCATGAGCAACCTAACAATATTTTATGTCATACGAGGTGTGTTCAAAAAGTATCGCGAATTTGGAATTTTCGCGGGTTACGTATATTCGAATTTCGATTTTTTTGTGGCGTTATGTTGGTACTCATGTCTTTCACTTATGCCGACAATCTCGGCCATTTTGAATGTTCACTTAATTGTTGACAGCTGCTTTGCTTGCACGTGTTTTGGATCGTCTTCGATTTTTACCAATTAAAAAAATGGATCAAAGAACCTGTATCAAATTTTGTGTGAAACACGAAATAAAGTGCGCGGATGCATCATTCCGAATGTTGACTGTGGCATACGGAGAAGCTACCTTGGACCGAAACAACGTTTATCGGTGGTACAAAATGTTCTCAGAAGGCTGAGATCTGAACGACGAAGAGCGTGCCGAACGCCCGAGCACTTCAACAACAGACGAAAAAATTAATGAATCATCGAATCACCGTTAGAGAAGTTGCTGAGGACCTAAACATATCGATTGGCTCGTGCCATTCGATTTTTATCAATGATTTGGGTATGAGACCGAATTATGTTGAATAAAGTTTGACTTTTGTTTGTTTATTTGTTTATTGTTTTTTCTCACAAGTATAATACTTATTATTTACTGCGCTAGTCACTTTTGACATTAAATCTTATTACTGCAAGTAAATATTTTGAATAGTCAATGTCTGATCCAGAACTCTTAAATTTTTTAAAGCGTCTATTTTTTATGTTCTTCAAATATGAGAGTTGACAAGTAAACCAAGGGGCTTGCATGAAGTCACCACAGAATTCGAAGACGGAACAAACAAGTCTAGAGCTGAATTAAGCAGACTGTAGAAACTAGTTATCAAAATTGAGAGTTCAGAAGCGGAATCAAGAAAGGTACAATCAGATTCTTGGAGGTAGTGATTTAATTCAGCGAAGTTGGTTTTTCTGAATAAGCGAGTGGATCTAGGTCCGTTATCAGCTGGAGGTAATGATGATAGATGCCATCCTACGTTGACAGACTGCGGCGCAAGGATCGCCGGACCTCGGAGTGATGTTCCTGCATAAACTAATCACGGGGCAAATTCTGTTCGCCATACCTGTAGAGCCGTCCCGTTCTTGTCGGGCTATTGTCTTAGAGCCTTGGATTTTCGCGTTTTATGTTCGTTGTACAATAGGCTGCATTTCTTTGTTATGTGTTGAAATGTGTATGTGTATTTTTTTATACACGGTACGCATGGGTACAAAGGTTAGTAGGGTTCGATCCTAAAAATGTAGTCGATTTAGCCATGTCCGTCTGTCTATCTGTCCGTCTGTCTCTCAGAGACTATAAGAGCTGTAGTTACCAAAATTGGTGAAAACATTGGAACCTGTTGCACGCAGATCAAGTTTGTTTTATAATTTGGCCACGCCCCCTTGTCTTTTTGGGTGTTTCTCAAATGTTTCCAAGCAACATTTGTCAACATTTTCATTTTTCCATGCTTATGTTCTATTTCATTTCACCTACAATGCTTTGAGTACAGTCGGTCACACACGACTGTAGCTTTCCCACTTGTTTTTATTTTTATACCCGGTACCCACCCATACCAACCGATAATGTATCTAACAGGCCGAAGGAGGCATATCCGACCCCATAAAGTATATATATTCTTGATCAGCCTCACCAGCCGAGTCGATTTAGCCATGTCCTTCTGTCCGTCTGTCCGTCTGTCCGTCCGTGTGAAACAACAGATCTCAGAGACTATAAGAGCCAGAGATACCAAATTTGGTGACAACATTGGAATCTGTTGCACGCAGATCAAGTTTGTTTTAAAATTTGGCCACGCCTACTTCCGCCCTCAAAAATCATAAAAACTTTAAATAAGCTATACTCGTTTTTCGGGTAAAAGTTAATAAATACAAAAAATGAATAAAACAGAGCGGACGTTTCCTGAAAATTTCAGTAAAATCGGATGATAAACATGGGAGATATTAGCAATAAGGTTAGAATTTTAACACACCGCCCTAAGGCACAGCTGTTGCAATCTATAGCTGACAGGTGGGGCATTAGAGCCTTGGCCGTGCGATATAATGGCGCCAGCTGCAGAAGAAATGACAAAAGAATATAGCAAGAAATGACAAACGTTTAGGTACCGGGTATCTCACAGTCGAGCACAGTCGACTGTAGCTTTCTTACTTGTTTTATAATCAAATTCGTTTAATTTGATTTTCTATCTTTGTAGTTTCATGTTTGGTTCTTTGATGACCTAGGAATTCTCGCATTTATCCAATTGTAGTTGTAAGTTTGCGTCTCTAAGTTTTCCAAAAACTTTCTTTAGAGATAAGATGTGTTCCTCCAATGAAGTGGAAAATTATTATATCGTCTAAATAAACTAAACAATCTTTGTAGATTAAATCTTCCAAAAGGTTGTTCATACATCTTTGAAAAGTTGCGGGGGGCATTCTTAAGGCCGAATGGCATTCGAGTGTACTCCTACTAGGAATTGGAAATTTATCATTGATAGTGATTTCGTTTAAATTCCTATAATCTAAAACCATCCTAAACTTTTCTTGCCAGACGCGTCGGTCTTCTTTGGAACGACCCAAATAGGTGAACAGTAAGGAGATTTCGACTTACGAATTATTCCCTGCTCTATCATTTCTTTGATTTGCTTATTTACTTCTTCGTCAACGCTCTGGGGGTATTTATATGACTTACGATAAACTGGGTCTTCATGCTAGATTTACCAAATTGCGCACGCAGATCAAGTTTGTTTTAAAATTTGGCCACGCCCACTTCCGCCCTCAAAAATCATAAAAAACGTAAAATAAGCTATACTCGTTATTTTCGGGTTAAAGTTAATTGATAAAATAAATTAACGTTAAATAACGGACGTTTTCTGAAAATTTCAGTAAAATCGGATGATAAACATGCGAGATATTATCAATAAGGTTAAAATTTTATCACATTCCCCTAAGGCACTGCTTTTGCTGTTGCAAGCTGTAGCCGACAGGTGGCGCATTCGAACCTTGGCCGCGCGATATAATGGCGCGAGATGAAGAATAAGTGTGTCATATCTTATATTAATAGCCTAGAGTTATATAGCCCTGAAAATTATTGGAAGGTCGTTTCGTTGTAGGCGGGCTCTGCTGGAAACCCGAGTCAAACCTCTTGCCAGATGATTTGGGTGCACAGAAAGCTTTTATTGTATCATCTTTTACTGCAAGAATGTCGAGATCCCTGTAGATGTTTTCGTTGCGAATATACCATGGTGCCCCAGTGATAGTTCTCAGGATTTCCGATTGTGCGTGCTATATGATGTATGTTGCTGCTGCTTGCGTTCCCCCACAGCTGGGAGCCATTTCTTTAAATTGGCTTGAGAGTTGTAAAGCAGAACCTTATAGTCCGGATGGAGTGCCAATCGGGCTTTAAAAATCCAGTGGAGGCTGCTCGCTTTTAGCTTGAGTTTTTATTGCATCGCAGGTTAGTCGTCTGTCGAGGTGGATGCCGAGATAAGTATTAAAACTATAGGAACAATGTAATCTCTACTTTGTAATATGTATCGATAGTTTAGTTTTGCAGTCTCTAGAAGTATCGAATAAAAACTTCATTCCTTTTCTTGTAACTTTTTTTTTTTTTTTTTTTACATAGTTCCAATAGTTTTAATTTCCGATTTCCACTATAAGTCTTCTTAATGAAATCGCCTCCTTGCATGCGGATGATAACGCCATGTATTCCGCTTCCGTACTACTGAGAGCTACGCTGCGTTGCTTTTCAGATTTCCAAGATATCGGTCCTCCAGCTAGATAGAAAAGGTATCCTGTGTATGACTTTCTATCTGTTTTGTCGCCTCCCCAGTCAGCATCCACATATCCACTTAAAGGCTCATTGCAAATCTTGTAATGCAATTTTAGGTCTTTTGTCGATGCCAAATATCTGAGTATGTGTTTTACTCCTGTCCAATGCTCAGTGTGGGGATTCTTGTTGCGTTGCGCCAGTTTAGACACGGAATGTAGAATGTCTGGCCTTGATGATAGCGCCAACCACATCAGTTCACCTATGACCGCTTGATATGCCTTCTCGTTGACATTTTCGCATCCCTCTTTGTCGCATGTGATTTGGAATCCTGCATCCAGTGGAGTTGCAGCTGCTCTACACTCCTTAATGCCGTGCCGCTGAAGCAGATTCTCAATATATTGGCTTTGACTCAGCATTATCTCGCCTAATTCACCATCTCGTTGAACTTCCATACCAAGAAACATGTGCAACTGCCCGTGATCAACACATTCGAAAGATTGAGCTATTTTGCTTTTGATGCTCATGAGATCACTTTTATCTTGGCAAGCTATGATCAGGTCGTCGACGTATACAAGAATAAGTGCGAGATGCGGTCCACTTCTGTTCATGTATAGACAAGGCTCGTTTTTACATGGACTAAAGCCAATGCTACGCAGAACTCCACCTAATTTACAGTTCCATTCTCTGCCAGACTGTTTAAGGCCATAAATTGCCTTCTTTAACAAGAGCACGCCGTCCGCATGATCTTTGGCTAGAAATCCGCTTGGCTGTTTCATGTAAACAATGTCTGTTAAATCGCTATTCAGATAAGCTGTACAGACATCCATCTGGTGCAAATATAATTTTAACTGTGCAGCCAGGGCAAGTATGAAACGAATGCTTTCCATTCGACAGACAGGTGAAAAAGTGTCAAAGTAATTAATTCCATACTGCTGCGAGCAACCCTTGGCTACTAGTCGTGCCTTATATCGCTGTACTTGTCCGTTGGCATCTCTCTTCACAGTGAAAACCCATTTGCAGCCAATAACGCGTTCTGTGTTAGGAAGATCTACTATCTGCCATGTATGGTTGTTCATAAGAGCCTCGTACTCTCGATTCATTGCTTCCAACCATAATTCTGAATCTGGACATCTAATTGCTTCCTCGTAGCTCACCGGAATATACACGTCGCTGTTGATTGCTGCTCCTAGGACATTGTATTGCTTCCGTGGGCGTCCAGGTTTGCCCGTGCGTATTAGTTTAGGTCTACCAGGACCCACTTTGGTTCCATCCTGCGCGTTGTCCTCATCCTCTCCGGTGTCCACGTCATCTGCACTGATGAACTCGTCGCTGCTGTGACCATTTTTTATGCCGACCTTGTCTTGGTCGTCTGAGCTTTCATCGTCGGTATTACCGTACAAATTGGGGTTGACTTTGCCATCTGAGCTTCCATCGTTGCTGCAGTTGTCCCTCTCATCCTCCAATTGGCCGTCTGAAACACCACCGCCTTGTGGTAGGTCAAACAACACGTATCCAGCATCCTTCGACACGTAATCAGCTCTCTCATCGAAAAGCACATCCCTCTTTTCGATAACTTGTCCTTTTTGTTGGAATTTGCTCCTTGTGTGACCCTTATCCAGTGCAACTGCGAACGAATCAAAAACTTTAAAATGAGTTATTGATGGTTTTTTATCGTTCCACGCTTCCATCGGCGTCATATCTCTCAGCGCGTTCGTAGGCGCTCTGTTCCGCAAATACACGGCTGTGTATATAGCTTCTCCCCATAAGGACTCCACTAGGCCACATTGCGTCAGCAAGCATCAGGCCATCTCGACCAACGAGTTCCTTAAATTCCACAAACTTTGAGAATACCTCGTCTTTGCCTTTCAGAAAGTAAACAAAGATGCGTCGTGACTTGTCATCGATGAACGTAAGAAAATATCGATTGCCACCAATTGATCTTGAACTAAAAGGTCCGCATACATCGGTATGAACTAGTTCCAAAATCTCACTAGCTCTGCTTTCAGTTTTGTGTGGAAATGGCTGAACATGTATATTGCTCAACATACAGGTTTTACAGGATGTATTCTATTCCACGAACCATTTTCTTTTTAACGATATCAGCCAGGCTTCGATAATTAATGTGACCGTATCGCATATGCCACAAAATCCCATCGGCACTGGAAACAGCAAAACACTGATTCGACTTTCCTTCGAATGTATATAGATTTCCAGTTTTGTTTACTTGAAATATGCACTCTCCGTTCTGGATAATCTTGCATGCCTTTCGTTAAAGTGCACCAAATTTCCTTTCCAAACGGTTTGACTTACGGACATGAAGTTTCCCTTCATCGTGGGAACAAATAGTACGTCGCTCAGCACAAGGGGTGTATCGATCTGTGATTAACTTGACCACTGCTTTTCCCTCCGCCTGCAGAAATCCGTCTCCTGCCAATCCAATTGACTCGGTGTGCTTCTCCAGTGTTGAGAACATATTTTCATCACAGCACATGTGGCTCGTAGCTCCGCTATCCAAGCACCATTTTGTGCGACCAAAACCGTCTGCGTCTAGGGCTCCCAATAAGCTGCACTGCTTTTGAACAATTGGAGTCTGCTTATTCTTCTGAGATCCATCTGACCGACATTCGGCCTTAACATGTCCACGCTTGCCACAGTTATAACATATGACATTCTTCCAAGCCTTTTTGGAAATTGGCTTTGTATTGCTTGCCACAAACGCCTGGGCGCGCATGTCGCTCGATCCAGATTGAGACCTTCCTCTCCCTCTTCTTTGACTTTGATTCGCAGTACCTCGAACTCCGGCAGTGTGTCGCGCGTCTCGATGGCAACCACGAAATTCTCGTACTCCTTGGGTAGACTCGATAGTAGGATTATAGCTCGAAGCTCCTCACTTATGTCAATTCCCACCGACGATAGCTGATCCAACACTTCGCTGAGCTCATTTAGGTGACTGGAAACATTTTGGCCGTCCTCAATTTTTAAACTAGCAACGTCTTGTAGAGCGATACTTTCCTGACTGGCCCACTCGGTCGATGTGTCTCCTTCAATTTTGTCCAAGCCTCAAACGATGTATCACACGTTTTTATGTAAGTCAGCTGCGATGTTTAACGCTGAGGGTAATCATGGCAAGAGCCTTACTCTCTCGGCTTGACCAATTCGAATTTTCGGCAGCATCTTCCTCCTTTAACTCGCCTGACGCAACGTCCCATAGCTCAGCGTGTACCAGTACGCTCCGCATCTGTATATGCCAAGAATCATAATTCTTTTCTTCCAGTTTGTCAATTTGGTATAGCGCACTCATGCTGAAGCTTTCTATGTAGCGATCCGATTCCAATTCCACTGCTTGCACTCGTAATGCAAGAGCCTATTTCACAACTTCTCGAAATTTCTTTACTCAAAAACCGCGTGGCCCATACATGTGTATGTGTGTGTGCCCCCGGGCCCATAACCTTTTGGTATACAAGAAAAGGAAGGGCAAATTATGTTAAAGTATCTTTCAACAAATCAGATGATTGCAGATATATTAACGAAGAACCTTCAGAAACAAAAGCATTGTGAGCTTACTAAAAAGTTAAGTTTGTATTAAAATTAGAATATGTAAGCTTACATTGAGGAAGGGTATTAAAACTATTGGAACAATGTAATCTCTACTTTGTAATATGTATCGATATTTTAGTTTTGCAGTCTCTAGAAGTATCAAATAAAACTTCATTCCCTTTCCAGTATTTTTTTTTTTTTTTTTTTTTTTTACATTGTTCCAATAGTTTTAATAATAAGTTACTTCGTTGACTTGGGGAACCTGCGTACATGGAGAGCATGTTTGCCCTATTGAGGGTAGACGTTATTTGTTTACATATTTGTTCGTTTATTTTATTACGCGAATTAGATGGCCACTTCTCAAGCTTCTATGAGGTGATTAGCCAGTTGGGTAGTTCCTTGGGATGGGCACCTCGAGCGACTTAGGATGGCAGTGTCGTCAGCGATGCGATTGCAAGGACGAACAGAGTAGGCCCAAGCTCGCTTCCTTGTGGAACTCCAGCTGTGATAGTGTAGTCGTCAGATCTTGTTTCGTCGCACTTTACTGCGAAGCCTCTGTTGTAAGGATACGACTCAAGAAGCTTATAAAGGTATGTAGCAAGCTTGAGACACATCGATAAATATTGCGCTGAAGTTATCCCAGATGCTCAAAGGCTGTGCGGATCTCTTATTCTTTCGTCTTGTTCGATTGTTCTTTGGTTTTGACGGATTGATGAGCCAGGATAACGTTGAGTGCTCCCAGTTATGGAAACGCATTTTTTGTTCAGTTTGGACAGACACGGATATAAACTTATTGGTCTGTAGGATTACGGAATTTTGTGGTATCCAGGCTTCGGTATAATTATGATAATAGATTTTATCTATTTCCTTGGCTAGTAGCCGAGACATATAATCCCATTAAAGAGTTTATGATAGACGTTTATGCACTATGGTCAGTACACTCAAGTGGTCCTTCGAAACCAAGCACGTGCTTGTTAGGGTTAGGTGTTAACAGACGCGAAAGAAAAGTATAGGTAAAAGAATGCGAGGTATATAGACTACTATCAGCAGCTCGATTGCTATCTTCCATGTGTACTAAGTGGGACAAGGTTACTGTTTTTACTTTAGGAAGACTATCTACAGATGAGGTAATTTTGTACAAATCATTATAATTTTGCACACTAATAGTCTAAAGGGGTTCATGCATTTCATATGATGTTCTGCAGTGGTGCAAAACTAAATGAAGGTAGGATCTACTGGTTCTACATGGTACGTGGAAATTCAACTGACCCAATAGATCGCTGCTTTCAACGTCATCACGGATCAGGTTATACATAAAGACAATGCCTAGCATCGTTCTACGGTTTGCTAAGGAGGGTAGGTTAATTAGAAGAAGTCTATTAGAAAAAGAGAGCAACTTTAAGGTTTGCATCCCAGCTTAAGCCACGAAAGTAAAAAGTTCTTTTGAACTGACTCGATGCTTTTGTGGACGTCCCACTGGGGACTCCAAAAGCAAGATCCATATTCAAAAATAGGACGAACTAATGAAATGTATAAATTCTTCGTGACGTAGGGGTCATCGAATTCTTTCGACCACCGTTTAATAAATCCAAGCACACCCCTGGCTTTATTCACAATGCTCGAGATATGATCAATAAACTCCAGTTTAGGATCCAAGCGGATACCGAAATCGTCAACTAGAGGGATCCTTTCCAGAGAGCAGCAGTTGAGCGTATAAGTCGCAAGCTAGGGAGAGACACGTGAGAATGTCATCAGCTTGCATTTGGAGCCATTTAGGTTTAATAAGTTTGCAGTGCACCATTTCTGAAAGTTATTAAGATCTATTTGTCTGTTTGTCTTGAGTTAGTCAAAACTTTGGGAAAGTCGTTAATAAATAATGTAAAAGTAAGGGACCCAGGTGCCTCCCTCGTGGGACACAAGATGTCACCCGGAGAACATTTGACAAGCTATTTCTAAAGAGGACCTTTTTGCATCCTGCCATTCAGATAACTTGAGGATCCACTAAGAAGATCGACAGGAAAACCCATTAAGTAGAGTTTCCTAACAAGAAGGGAATAATTAACGGAGTCAATCTGCAATCTATCTGCAAGTGTTGTGGAAAGCCCCTTATAGTGAAAAAAAGTGAGATCCAGAAGGTTAGATGTCGTTGATCTTCGTTTAATAAATCCATGTTGGCATGGAGAAATTACTGATCTACAAAGGTGCTGCAAATGGGGAGTAATAACGTTTTCGAAAAGTTTTGGGATGGCTGACAACTTAGAGATTCCTCTATAGTTTTTAGCATCCACTTTGCTACGTTTTTTGTGGAGAGGAATGACGAATGATTCCTTCCAAATAAGGAAAAATTGTGATGTTTCTAAAGATAAGGTAAACAATTGTAGAAGTGACTGCACAGGGTATTCCATCGGGACCTGGCGAATAAACCGACTTGACACGTTGAAGATTCAGAAGAAGGGAGCTTTCGTGTAAGCTAGGACTAAATATTAGGTTGGACATGTTATAAGAGTAGGTCTGGGTTGAATCGGATGGCAGAGAATAAGTAGCTTGCAAAAACTGAGCAAAACGATCGGCGATTGCTGATCATTACTGTCTTATTTTCAAATGAAAGCGAGGAAGGATGTGTAATATGCTTACGTTTAGTGTTGACAAAATTATAAAACTGTTTTGGGTCCTGCGCGAACTGAACCCTACAATGAGTCAGAAAGTTTCTATAACACTGCGCGTTAAGTACGGTAAACTTTGACCAAGTCAACTCTTTACTAAACCAGGGGGCTTATTTGAGTTTTTTTTTTTTTTTTTAATTTATTTTGCTGTTATTTATTGAATCTTATCCATTTAGAGACTAACAATAAGTTGTATGGCCCTGACAATTATTGCTGGGTTGGAAGGTCGTTTCGTTGTAGGCGGGTTCTGCTGGAAACCCGAGTCAAGCCTCTTGCCAGATGATTAGGGTGCACAGTAAGTTCTTTATTATAGGTCGTCCTTTGCTTGTCTATTTCACCCAGTGATAGTTCTCAGGATTTTTGATTGCGCGCGCTGTATGATTTATATAAAAATGTAAAATTCTACACTTTTTTTTTTTTTTTTTTTATTATACTTTGCTGTTATTTATTGAATCTTCCCATTTAGAGACTAACAATAAGTATGTCAAATCTTATATTAATAACCTAACTAACAGTCATATGACTGGCACAAAGTTGTATGGCCCTGATAATTATTGCTGGGTTGGAAGGTCGTTTCGTTGTAGGCGGGTTCTGCTGGAAGTCAAGCCTCTTGCCAGATGATTAGGGTGCACAGTAAGTTTTTTATTATAGGTCGCCTTTTGCTTGTCTATTTCATCTTTTACTGCAAGAATGCCGAGATCCCTATGGATGTTTTGGTTGCGAATATACCATGGTGCCCCAGTGATAGTTCTCAGGATTTTTGATTGCGCGCGCTGTATGATGTCTATATTGCTGCTACTCGCGTTTCCCCACAGCTGGGAGCCATATGTCCAGATAGGCTTTAGCGTGGAGTTGTAGAGCAGGACCTTGTAGTCCAGACGCAGTGGCGATCGGGCGTTTAAAATCCAGTGGAGGCTGGCTAGCTTTTAGTTTTAGATGTAGTTTCTTGCATTCGATGTGTCTTCGCCAGGTTAGTCGTCTGTCGAGGTGGACGCCGAGATACGTTACTTCGTTGAATTGGGGAATCTGCGTACTATTCAAGGATACTGGGGAGCATGTTTGCCTGTTAAGAGTAAAAGTTATGTGTTTACATTTTTGTTCGTTTATTTTAATACGCCAGTCAGATAGCCACTTCTCAACTACCATGAGGTGACTTGCTAGTTGGGATGTTGCTCGGTTTGGGCACTTCGAGCGACTTAGGATCGCAGTGTCGTCAGCGAACGTGGATGTTGTTACTGCTCGTTCGTAGGTATATCCGCTGTATAAAGGACGAACAGGGTGGGCCCCAGTGCGCTGCCTTGTGGAACTCCGGCTTCGATAGTGTACTCGTCAGATGTTGTTGCGTTGCACCTTACTGCAAAGACTCTGTTGTAAAAGATACGATTCAAGTAGCTTATGAGTGTATGTAGGCAAGTGTGTTTTGATTTTTTTATGCATGAGGCCATTTAACCAGACTCTATCGAAAGCTTGAGATACATCGAGAAATACTGCGCTGCAGTATTCCCGATGCTCGAAGGCTGTGCGTATCTCTGATGTTATTCGATTGACTTGTTCGATTGTGCCATGGTTTCGACGGAAGCCAAAGTGATGAGCCGGAATAACATTGTGTGCTTCAGGTATGGTATTATGTGTGTTAGAAGACATTTCTCGAACAGTTTGGACAGACACGATAATAAACTTATTGGTCTGTAGGATGACGGGATTGTGTGGTCTTTTCCGGGTTTCGGTATCATTATGATGATAGATTTTATCCATTTCCTTGGGTAGTAGCCAAGGCATATAATCCCATTGAAGATTTTACAAATGACTTCAATAGCAGAGTTTGGAAGTTCAAGTATCATTTTGGAGTTTTTAAGTCACCGCCCGGAGCCTTTTTTGGTTTCAGTTCACCAATGACTTTGCGATCTCATTCATCTGAAACAATGTTGGTAAATACATAGTAGTAGTTTCGGTTTGTGGTAGGACAAATGGGCTAGTGGCCTGGTTGGGCTGGAAGACGCTTCGGAGATGTGAAGCAAATGTTCCGGCCTCTATCTTCATCGCTGCGGGCCAGCAACCTGTAGAGTTTCTTATCGGGGTGACTGTTTCGATTGGAGAGCTTAGATTTGGGTGAGCCCTCCACAAAGGATGCTTTGTACTGGTTGGCGTAAGTTTTTCGATGTGCCGTGGTTGTGCCTTTTCAGCGTCTTGTTTCGGAGCTCGGTTAAGTAAGCGAGTGACTTGTTTAAGACGTTGTTTTGAAGATGGCGATCTGTTGGTTTGCCAAGCAGTCGCAGACGCTTCTCTTTCAGGACAAGCTGTTCATTTTGTTGATTAACTTTGACTTTGTTGGATTGTACGTCCTTCCCTTGTGATGTTAAAATAGTGGCTGCTGTAGTGAGTACGTCCTCAAGAGCATCAGTAGAGCAGTCTATATCCGCTTCGATGTTGAGCTGCGGGGTTAGTTCTATGTGGGAACTTACATATTTCTTATATTTAAGCCAGTTAGTTCTGTGCGACGTCAGCCTTTGGGGTTGATCTGCAGTTTCTGGGCTTTGAAGAAGAGTTATTAGTACTGGCGAATAGTCTGATGAAAGATCCGAAAGCGCTTTGGCACATATAATGTTGCGTGAGATATTTTTTTTCACCGCTTAAGTCTGGCATCTTTCCGGGGTCTGCTGGCCAATATGTGGGGCTACCAGGGGAAACATAGTCAAATTTTTTTGCTCAAGTTTATTATTGAATTATATAATTGCCTTCCTTTGGAGTCACGAGACGCGATCCCCAGTACGTATGCTTGGCATTATAGTCTGCTGCAGCTATGAAGCACTTGGAGATCGCTTCATTGTAAAAATCCATAAATTTTCCTTCCGAGATTGTCAAGCGAGGCGGGCAGCAGACAGCGGCTATGAAAATGTTGCCGTTACCTGACTGCACTTTAATAGACGAAGCCTGCCAGTAATTAGTTGAATATCTTTTGCTAAAAGTGGTGCTTTATACGTTCTCTGAGTAGGACGCCGGTTCCACCGTGGGCTTTACCATCTGGATGATCTGTGCGGTAGAAGGCGTAACCTCTTATTTGGAAGTTGTATTTGCTTGTAAGGTGCGTCTCTCCAAACATTATAACGTCGATATGATTTTCATTCAGGAACTGTGTTATTTCAAGTTTATGCCGTGAAACGCCATTGGCGTTCCACATAATTATTCGTAGATTAGACATCAGTTATTTGGACTGCTGAGCTACAAGCAACTGTATCACCATGTTCTGGTTTTGAACAAGTGTTTGCATGGTCGTTTTCATGAAGGATATTAATTCTGTTAGACGTTGTTGCATGGTAAGCATCATAGCTTCCATTGTGCTTTGTGGCTGTCCTGGGGCTTTCTGAACGTTTTCTAGATTAGACTGGAGGGGGTTTTCCATATCTGTTCGGAGGTCATCGGCGTAGGAGAAGCCCTTCTGGGTATTCAGCGGACCAAATGAGGATCTTGCGGCCTTGGCAAAGAATACTTCCGGCGTCGTTTGTGAGCTAGTGTACACGTTTCGTGTATTCTGATGGCGCGTTGCTGTCACTCTTCTCATGCGACTCCTTGTAGACCACATAGCCCCTGTAGTTTGCGGTATGATTTCCTCCGCAGTTCCCACATTTTTTCTTGTGATGGTCATCCTTGTTAGCAGGGCAGCTAGCGGAATTGTGGAAGTCTCCGCAAACTACACAGACTGATCGAAGTGTGTGCAGTATGTCCTGGTGTGCCCATACTCCTGGCAGTTTGTGCATTGCACTGTGCCGTTTTTTTTATGTGGCTCTTCCACAGTAATTCTTTGGTGCAATAGGAATTGCATGTTGTAAATGGGGTGCACTTCAATTTTCTTCAAGGCTCTGCTGTCTGGCTCCAGCTCGACCTTAAAAACCATTTTCTTTAAGGCCATCTATAATTTCGTTTTGAGTTTTGGGGGAATGTAGGAACATATAATAAAAATAAAACTAATTCAGACGTGAGGTTGGTGTTAACCGCAATGAGGATCCCGCCCTGGCCTGGAAGGCCGATCTAGGCTGTACGTTGTGTACACAGCTGGAAAAACTTCGGAGCTTAGGATATCCGGCTTCAACCAGGTTTCTGTGAACCCAATCACCTGGGATGCAAACGATAAACTTTTAGAATACAAATTAGGAAGCTAACTCTTGCATCCTGATAGGAGAGAAGGAGAGAACTTGTTAGTTTTTTGAAGCGGACGAGGTAGACGGCACAATGGAATATTCCGGCATGGGTAAACTAACTCCTACAGGCCGTCTTCCTTTTTCTTCGCTTCGTTCTCCTTAACAACAATGAGCTTTTGCCAGAAGTTCTCTGAGCACATTGTTTTAAAAAGTTATTTTGAAAGATTAAATATCCATAGCATTAGAAAATTTGAATTTTTCAACCTTAATCTTAGATTTTTCGGCTTTAATGCTACCTAGAGGGAAAGCCGAGAAACAAATATCTGTTTCGTTGGGGGAATAGCAATAAGGGCTTTTGACAATATATTTGTTGTACCAATTTCTGCTGACATTCCAGGTCTGTTACCCTGGGGAGTGTTCTGGATGGGGTTCTATGGGGGTCATTAATGTGACCCTTCAGCGGACTCAACGGATATAAGTGGAGGCACTGCCCCTCCCGCGGTACATTCGGAGACCGAATCTTTTCTCGCCCCCGATCATAATATCATTGGAGTTAGATATATTGCAGTCGGGAACTGTGCCGAGGGAGTGAGCTGTTGAGAAACCGTCACGAATTGTTGGGATCCGCCCACAAACGGTGTGCCAGGAGCACATCATTAGTTTTACGAAAACTAACACGTAACTCCTTAAAACCATTTTTGGTTTGCCCCATAAAAGACACCATTTCCTTTTCAACTTTGCGAAACTTTCACAGCAGTAGCGCATTCCAATGTTTTAAATAATTTCAGCCACCCGGCCTATGCAATCAATGCACTTGGCGTGCACAACATTCTCACAAAGCCAGCACCGATATTAGAGTCATCATTTGAGATTACCTTCTTGCAGGCTTTAATAGCGCAGACTTACCACTGTACCAATCAGAAGTTAAGAGTAAATAAGAGTAGTTACGTGCACTAAGAGAGAGAGTGAGCGAGAGCGAGCAAGAGACCGATAGTTAGGATATTAAGCCGTCAAGCTGTAATATCGGCGTAACGGATAATGCACAAAAGGAATGCAAAAATGAAGATAAGCAATCGCTGGAAACTCCATTATTTCTTACATTTAAGCCAGTTAATTCTGAGCGATGTCAGCCTGTGGTAATGAACGGTCATTTCTGGGCTTTGAATATAATTATAATGTTGCGGGAATGTTTTTTGTCACAGTTTATTAAGTCTGGCATCTGTCTGGTCTCTGCTGCCCAATATGTGGGGCTACCAAGGGAAACATAGTCCAATTTTTTTTTTTAAGTTTATGATTGCATTATATAATTGCCTTCAATGTCTTTATGATTGGCATCATAGTCTCCAGCCTTCGAGCCGTGGAGACATTTGTGCCTCGGCTTGGTTATGTGGATGACTGAGTGTCGCTTCAAGTTATATTTGGTCTTGTATGAGCGATTGCCGGTTGTGAAGCTATCATTCCGCCAGAAAGCTTTCGAGCAGTGGAGACATTTGTGCTTCGGCTTGGTTAGGTGGGTGACAGAGTGTCGCGCAACGGGACTAGCTCCAGCCACTTTCTGAATGCGTCAAAAATAATAGGAGCATGGTATTCCACTGTTTCGAGCGAGGTAACGGACCTACGTAGTCCGCGCAGAGCACTTTCTGCAGCATCGACTTGTAAGGAATTGTTAAGATCCCTTACAGAAGCGCTAAGAGAACTCAGGATCAACAGAAGAGAAAGCAGTATAAGAGATTGAGTAGGAGCGGAGAAATTGAGAGAAAGCTTTCGGCAGAGCGGGTATTCATCGCATAACGGGACATGGATGCGCTGAGCAAGGAGTTTTGCCGGGAAAGAGGGGCTGCTGAATGGCATCTGAAGTTCATGACGCAGTGGATATAGGGAAAGTGACTCCTTGGGAATCGAGCCAAGGATCACTTCAAGGACAGTCAGTTGGGGAGTTTTGTAGCAGTGGCCGCAAAGGCTGCAGCGGCAGTCAAGAAGGCAGCACAGGAGGCAGCGGAGGAAGCACTAGAAGCGGCAGCGGATGTGGAGCAGGTCGTGGGCAGTTAGTGGTGATGTTTATGTGGATATAGAGAGTGAGCAGTGTTAGTGAAAGTGACTTCTTGGGAAACGAGCCAAGGATCACTTCAGGGGCAGTTAGTTGTGGAGTTTATGTCACAGTTGATTTTGTGAGTTACCAGTGACCAGTGCTAGTGAAAAGTGGCTCCTTGGGGAACGAGCCAAGGATCAACTCAGGAGACCGCAGAACAGAGCAGTTTTATCAGCAGCAATCACGAAGTAAGTCTTTGGGAGGATGTCCTTTGACCAAGCGAGTCCAGTCTTCACTACTTCCTTTCACTGCCTACTTCCTAAGTCCCCAGGCGGGCGGTGAGTTTGCCAGCGCGTCAGCTTAACGGGAACATCTGGAGCGTGCAGCACCAGAGTATCTAGCGGAGCGAAACTTAGCGAGAGTAGCCGAGTGCGGGTAGCACCGGAGTATCAAGCGGAGTGTAGGCGGCGTGATTACCCAGACGGCGTTGGCCGGCGAGTCGGGCGTGATCCGTGATGACCTCGGAGCGGTACCCCTCGAGGTAACACCTCATCTTTCTGATGCTCCGTACGTTGGCGAGGCTCAGCTGTGTTCAAACGACGGCTGGCGTAAGCCACTACTTTCTCCTGTCCCTCGATGTTCTGGGTCAGCACTGCTCCTATCCCATAGTCGCTCGCGTCGGTTTGCAGCACGAATTTCTCGTCAAACCTCAGACATGCCGGAATGGGTGCCTTCGTCAACACCGTCGCCCGCTCTTGTCCTGGTCCCCACTCCCACTTGTGGTTCTTCTTCAGCAGCGACGTCATGGGTTCCCGACGTCGGCGAACTTTGGGATGAAACGGCGATATCACGAGGCGATCCCGAGGCATCGACGGAGCTCCTTCAGGTTCGTCGTTAGTGACAATCCACGAATCCCGACGATCGTCTTCGCCGATGACATGCCCCAGGTACGTAATCCGACGCTGGAAGAAATGGCATTTTCCCCGGTTCGCCTTTCGCAGTCGTCGGAATACCTTGCGCAGGTGGGCGACGTGTTCCTCCAGGGTTGGCCCGACGACGATGATATCGTCTAGGTACGCGAACGCGTGCGGTTCCATGTCCGGGCCGGGATCACAGTGTCCAACGCTCGTTGGAAAGTGGCCGGAGCCAAGTGCAACTCAAATGACATCACCTTCCAGTGGAACAGTCTTCGCCCCGGACTCGTGAATGCCGTGCACTCCCTGCTGTCACGGGTTACCGGGATCTGCCAGTACCCGTTCTTGAGGTCCAGCGTCGATATGAGCTTCGCGGTGCGGAGGCGCTCCAGGATATGGTGAATCCGCGGGAGGACGTACGCGTCTGGTACCGAGTTCGCGTTTAGCTACCGGTAGTCCACACACATGCGAACGTCTCCGTTCTTCTTGGCCGCGATGACGATCGGGGTACTGTGTGGGCTTTTCGAGGGCTCGATGCGTCCGTCATTCAACAGCTCGTCGATCTGCTGGTCGATGATGGCCCTCATCGCCATTCCGAGGGAAGTATCACTGTTTGATCGGCCGGTCCGTGCGCATGATAATCCGATGCTCAGCGATGTGCGACACCCCAGTTAGGGATTCGAACTCCTCCTTGAAATCCTTGATCCATGGCTCCGGATATTCATGGCCTTCGGATTCTTTCACAACGTCGGCCCCGGGACTGGGATGGCTTGCCGAGTTGACCGTGCCGCACCGAGGTGCCTCTTGTGTCGGTCCTCCCTCCGACTCAATGCGCTTGTGGAAGCGCCGCGCGGAAAGGGTTTCGCCGGATGGCGTTATAGTCTGCCGCCGGTAGTACTCCGGCCCAGCTCGGCCTCTTGTCGTGAGGATGAGCTAGAGTTGCCCCGTCATACCTCGGGTCCTGGCGCAGTTGCAGCCAGTTGTGCCTCCGGTGGGTTCGGCCGTGCCGCCGCTTGGTGAAACTCCAGGTCAGGGTTTCCGGTCGGAGTCATTGGCGCAGTCGGGAGTGTTCGAGGGCCGGCCTGCGCAGAGACTCGCGGGGCAGAACAGGAGAAGCTGCTCACTCGAGGCCCGTACCCGTTTTCCCGACGTCGAACGTCGGCAGCAGTCAAGGGTCCTCACTCCTCGTCGACCACAGTCACAACAGAACAAGCGGCGGGGATTCCGGCAATCGGCTGCGAAACGCTCCGTCTGGCTGCAGTTCAGGCAGGCCCGACGTAGTTCTCATTGGCTCCTCGTCGACCTATGTGGCTGAGAGTTTCTGGGTGTTTGGTGGCATGGTACGGGGTGTGGGGCTGGTGGTGCACCAGGCATCCTTCCAGGGTTCCCTCCGTAGCTGGTGCCGGCTATTTGCCTCTGAGTAGGCACGCGGTACTCCGTGTGTCCTGAACTTCTTCGGCTCCTCACCTCCTCGTAGTTGACTACTATCCTGCCTACTATCCTGCCGACGGATGAACAGCTGGTACTCCGGCAGCATGTTGTCATATATTCTCTCGAGCTCGCGCTCTGTCGAGAACCCTGCTCTCCGCATCTGGAGTCGCCGGTCCACCAGATACTCCTTAAAGGGCTCATTCGGCCACTGGAAGTGGGTCCGGATTTTGAAGTACCGATGTGGCAGGAAGAACTCCAGTAACTCGCGCCTCACCTCGGCCCAGCAGGCTTCCTAGAGCCCGCTGGTTCGATACCAGCTCTCGGCCCGTCCGGCCAGCAGCATCACCAGGGCGTGGGCCAGATACCTCCGATCGATCCGATAGGTATCGGCCCGCTCCTCGATGTGTTCGATGAAGCTCAGCGCATCAGTCGTCCCGTCAAACGAGAGACCCCACTTGGTCATCTTGTCGGCCAGGGTAGCACAGATGCCCGACGCCGAGCTTACGTCTACGGGTAGCGGCGACACCGGCTAGTCCTCGCTGGTGGGGGCGTTCCCCAACCTGCGTTCCAGCTCTTCAAGCCAAGCCTGAATACTATACGTCTATCCGGGCTGTCGCACGAACGCGGTAAGCCGGGCCCGTAATTCGTCGACCGTCCCGGCACGCTCGAGTCCAAACTCGACGAGAATGGCCTCCAGCTCATGCTTCTTCCGGTATCAGATCCAGATGGTTGCCGTCCTCCCATAAGCGAAGGATTAACGAAGGCTTGGAAGGATTATCGATGGCTTGCATGGGTCCTTAAGGACTCGCGAAGGATTGTCGATGACTTGGATGAGTCCTTGAGGACTCGCGAGAGATTGTCGATGAATTGTATGGGTCCTTGAGGACTCGCGAAGGATTGTCGATGGCTTGTATGGGTTTTAACGAGCTGATTTGCTTGGTTTGCTCGCAACTAATGTCTGCGGCTAGCTCAGTAGATATTGTGTGCTCGCCCCACCCAATTTGTATTGCGTGATTGCCCGCCCAGAGAGAACGCTTTGGGTTAAGTTATTCTTCAGGTTGTTTATTTCACGTTGTTTATCGTACTTCGACTGCTGCTGCTGCGCCCTGATCGCCCCGCGGTTGCGGCTGCGCTCCTTCCTAGCGTATCGACTGGCAGGTTGAACTTTCGTCCCTCCTTATCGCCACTGCCACACCTATCGCCCGCTTTGCGGCCTCACTACAAAGCTAGCAGAGTGTATCGCCTGGCAGGATGATCTATCATCCCTCCTTATCGCCACTGCCACTCCGAACGCCCGTTTTGCAGCTTCAAGCACATAGCTAGCAGGATGTATCGCCTGGCCTAAGCCTAACCACCCTTATCGCCTGCTCCACGCCTTGGCCTAGGATATCGTCGACACGGTGTATCGCCCGGCCTAAGCCTCCAGCTACGAGCGCAACTCCCACAGTTTGACGCCCTCGACCGTCGCTTTCCTCGGCTGGTCTTTGCCGCACAACCTCGCTGTTCCTCGAATTTTTGTTTCTTTCTGGACTTCTCGAATGACTCCTCTCTCCTCTCCTTGACTCCTTGAAATGCGACGGATCTCAGCGTTGAAGTCTCTGTTCGAAAGGCTTGCCACTTCAAGCTCCGAACTTCTTGACTTTGCTTCTCGATCTTTCGCGGACTCGGTTTAACTTTGACTGCTCAGTTGACGCACTCGCTTGGATTCTCGCACTCGTATTAGTTCCCGTGCGCACACGTCCCCGCCTTTCATAGGCTTCGCCAGTCCCATTGCTCCTGCCGGCGTCGGTCACGCCACTGGATCCAAAAATCCGTCGAATGTCGCGTAATCGGGTCCAAAGTCTGGCTTGTACCGTTATTCCTCCTTGACGACCAAAGTCCAACGCCGCCCATCACGCCACCGAGTCCAAGGTCCGCCTGAGTCCCGCTACATTAGCGGGATACCGATGCCCCAAAAAATAAATATGTGCATATATATATAGATATATATATATATATACTGGGAAAAACCCGGCGAACTCCGTTTCGCCACCAGATGGCTTCGTTTTATGTAACATTTCGTTTGGTGATTAAAAGATGAAGAAACATTTTTTTTTTTTTTTGTGAAAGGGAAAAATTTTATTTTATGTCACAACAGTAATTAATTCATTTCGATTACAAAAATGAAGTGTTTTAGTTGAACTTCTCTAATTAAATGAAAGTGAATCCAAAGTAAATACTAAATCGAAGCGTTATACGTGTCCGCAAATTATCCGTTTCATTGAAGTGCTCTTTGGTAAACCACATTTTTTGTTTTTTGGTCTGACGTTAACACAAACAAAGCGGATGGTTTCCCAACTCGTAAACACGCAACGTATAACTGCCCATGTGAAAAAATGATTTTCTAAAATTGTCTCCCAAACACTAAGCGATTTGCCTTGCGACTTGTTAATTGTCATTGCGAACTGGAAATTGCAATCGTTTGAAATCAAACGGATGATCAGTAGGAATCATTGCTATTCGAGGAATACATACATTTTCACCTCCGTACATTCCGTTAATAATGGTTGCCTCAATCAAATTCGGCATAAGTCTTTTTACCAAAGTCGAGTACCGTTGCAAAGTCGCGGTGGATTCAAATTACGCAATATCATAGTAACTGTACCAACTTTGGTTTGCAAGTTAAGTGGTGGAAATCATGGTAACTCCAGAGAGTTCAAAACTTCGTTGGATAATTTACTACATCGTTGGGATTTGTTATGGAATCAACGCATTTGTATGTCACCAAATCGCCAGCAATTTTTGATTTAATGGTGAAATTCAGTACGTGTACCTCATTATTCTTTGCGGCAAGAATGGATCGTTGACTTAACCAAGCATAATTCTAATAATTCTCACTAATCTTTGGGAAAACATTTTCAATAAGAGCTAAATGAGAGTCTAAAATTCGGCTGAAGTCGTTGGTAAGAGTAATCTTCACATATGTCGTCTTTGTATTTCTTCCATAACTGAAGTGGTTGTGAAGGAAAATATGTTGTGATGATAATTGCAAACAGCGTTCGTATATGGTAGGCATTTGATGAACAACTGATTTCGCAAGTGTTAAATTAAAATGATAATCGTTCTCCAGCAAACCCAAAAATTGACATGCTTCTCTACCAACACATTTGCCAACAGCAGTCGCAAATAAAAACATTCATAATTTCTAGGATGAACAGTATATGTTCAAACAGAACACGTTTTAACATATACGTATATATATATATACTAGCGGACCCGGCCCAGACTTTAGCCTAGCCTAATTCGGTTTTTTCATTATATAACCCCAGGGGTAATAGTCAAACACTGCATTTCTTTATTTAGTAAAGAGCGATATGATATACTATGTTTTTGTGTTTTATTTTCCGGCGCAAAAACAAACAATGAAGACAGCTTACCAACATGCAGACATGCAACGTACAGCTGGCCGTGCGAAAAACGCGGAAATTCTGAATTTATCCCGCAGACTTCTAACGATTGTACTTGCGATTTGTTGATTGTCGCTATTGTAAATGCAATCGGACGGGGAACTGAATCCTCTTGAATTGGAATGGTAGATCAGTTGGAATAATCGGAATTCGTGGTATCAGGACTGCCTCTCCTTTAAATGTTCCCTTGATGATCGTCGCCTGAATCACGTTATTCATCAGTTTCTTGACGGACAACCGCGTACCGTTGCACAATTTCGGATGATTTAGATTCCGCAGCATTATAATAATTGATCCCACCTTCAGTTGCAAATTATGCGGTGGAGTTCCTGGCACATCTAGCGAGTTCAAAAATTCTGTCGGATAGTTCGTCGCTTCATCCTCGTCGGTCACGCTGTCAACAGATCTGTATGAATACAGTTCTCCATCGATTTGATTTTGAATAGTATAATTCGGATTATCTACGTCCCTTGTTCTTCGCTGCTAGTATTGCCCGTTCACTAATCCAGTCGATATTTTTTATAATTTTGCGCAATGTCGAGGAACACTTTGTTAATGAGTTCCTCCTTTGATGATGAACACGCAAAAATTTGCCGGGAAACGATATTGATCCAGTCAGAAACATCCAGCAGGAATTTCGCCATTGCCAAGTGCCAGCGGTTGTCTCGAGAATTCAGCGGCGGACGGGTCATTCTGCAGTGTGACTCTCATTGTTCGTGGTTAATTTCAGCTTTTTGACATATCTCCCACAATGAAGACGATTTAAGGCATGCATTAACT
>JAECXS010000053.1:1200000-1547264 GCA_018153105.1 Drosophila rufa | reverse complement strand
AACATAAGTAGCTGGGAGAATGGTCAAACAACCAATGTTTGCCGCGTGCCTATCATTAGCGATGGCGTCACGCAAGTGGAAGTACTCGTCAGATCGTAACTTTGACTGATTGTTACCAATGAAATTGAGACGCTCCGTTTTTACATTTACATACATTACACCGCTAAATCAAACGGCGGTATCTTAACATCAAGTCAAATCATCAATCGATATGCGTAAAAATGCATTGAGCTGACTTTCTTATTTGTTTTTGTTTCCTATAAAATGAATTCCAATTTACGTGCAGAATGAAAAAGAAGTGATTAAACAAACCTGTCGTTGGATTGACCATCTTTATGTTGAAGTGATAGCCATCTTCTCCACGACAGAACATCAACGGATATTGAAGTGCATCATATGACCGATGAGTCTCATAAACGCGTTGCAATTGTCCATCATCCCGACGCTTGAGAACAATATCGCGTGATTCCACATTCTCGCCAACAATCACCACTGCGACTTCATTGATAGTGGGCGCATTGAATTGTCTTGAATGGCTTCCTGCTGGTCTTTTATCTGCTCTGATAATGATTTTGTGGTCGTCAGAATGCATTGTATCCAAAGCTGTTTTGAACAATCTGACCAATTCATTACACTCATGAAGAAGATTTTGCAATTGTTGTATTATTTCACGTTTAGTTGCAGTGAAAATTGCACAACGCTGATTAAGTTCAACTGCCGAATCACCAACGAAATAGATCTGAAGGAATTTATGATCTTTGTTTGGTGGTGGTAACAAAGCGCCCGCTCGATGGTGAATTTGCCCTTGAATCTGAATTTTGTGATGCAATTTCGTGAAAAATTATAGTTGTTCATGTTGATAAAAGAGTGACGCTATTACCTTATAACTCGGATTGTAGCCTGGTTGTTGAACAACCTCTGCTCCAAATGACGTCATTTGAAAACATCCGTTATATTTTTGTGCGTGCAACAGGAAATGGTTTGATTTGCTTGTATTTCCATATAGAAGCGAAAACAATGGCTCTGGTGGATGAGTCAAAACCGGCAATTTTACCTTGCCACCTGCGCAGCATAAGCCGGGAGCTTCCAATCGAAACTTCAGTGCATTGCAGTGCTGACATACCACAGACAATAAACCGATAACAACGCAGCTATGGTCTTTGTAGGACGTTGAGAAATTGTATGCAAATGCAGCGCGATTCAAGTCTGTTCTTGGTACTCTTTGTGTACAGCGAATCTGTGCTAAACGGGTTCGTCTCGATTCATTTCTTTCTGCACGTTCGTCTTGCGTTTGACTTTAATGGACATTCCGACTATATGTTGCTCGACGTGTACGTCGTCCAATGTTTGGCCGTCTTATAGCAGGCATTATTCCTACAAATCACAGGAAGAAATTAAACAAATCCGGACGTCTGATAAAAACGAATAAGAAACCGAATAATATTGAAACGATTTGTTTTTACTTTGACATATATTTCGATACACTACTCTTTTTATATAATTTGATATTTTAATTATTTGTTTTTCACCATTACCCTGGAGGATTTTCTAAAAATTTTATTACGTTCTGACCTTCTCCTGTTAGTTACCTACAACTGAAAAAAAATTTGAACCAAATCGGCCCAGCCGTTCTCCAGTAGTTTTTTACGACACATTTTTTGGGCTCCATTTTTATATATATAGATAGATAGAAGATAGATAGAAGATTAATTAATATAATTTGTGTTTGAGTGTGTGTTTAATATTTTTTCTTGTTGGAAGGCAAAGAGCAGTTTAGTGACGGACGTGATGTGTGTATGTGAATGTGAACTTGGATGTATGGATGTAATAATATATATATGTATATGTACATATATATATGGACGCCAGCGGATCACAGTGAGACGAAGTAGGGGGCCGAAATTGGCAAAGCACTTTTGCACTTTAAAAAGAAGAAAAGTTCACTGCGGCTGAATGTACATATGTAATATGTATGTACATATATATATTATAAAATAATTCACTTTCACTTTTGGAATCGGAGGGAAAGAAAAACGCCGTCGGAAACGGAAAATGGCGACCACGGACGAATGGATTTTGGAATTAGTCGTACTTATCTTTAAAACTCCGAAAGGGGCGCTGGTAGATCAGGATAGATCTGAGGGGCGTCGGTGGCGATCGGTGGCTGCGGAGAAATCCCAGAATATCCCGTAGAAGAAGTAGAGTGGTGGCGGCGTTGGCTTCACAAATAGGTTTATTCACTTCAAGTGCTTGCTTAAGACTAACTTAGCCTAATAGAACAAAGTGCACCGCTGCCGCCGGTGGAGAGGCGCCCTTTCCCGGCTGGAACGAAGGGAGCGGGAAAACGGCCGATGAGAGGGAGAGCGGGCGAGCGCTAGAGCGAGGATGCTCGCTCCCACACTGCCGCTGAAAACTAAGCGCCCTGTGGCGCGAAAGAGCCGATCAACTGGTAGTTGGTAGTGTTTAAGTAGATAGAAATTACTAACCCGGTAGTAGTAGCAGAGCAGGGCTCTAGCAGTCTACGCCGCACAGCCCAAGGTAGCATAGGGTATTAAACTCGGGGTCCAAAGTCTGGCTCATGCTAGTCGACTTTGACGAGCACAGGGTAGCAGAGAAGCTTCTAGTAACCCACTCCTCATAATCAAGGTAGCACAGGGTAGCAAACTCGGGGTCCAAAGTTTGGCTCATGCTAGTCGGCTTTGACGGGCACAGGGTAGCAGAGCGGGTTCTAGTAACCCACTCAGCATAATCAGAGGTAGTAGAGGGTAGCAGGTACGGGTCCTAGGTCTGGCTCATGATAGTCGGCCTGGACGAGCACAGGGTAGCAGAGCCGGTTCTAGTAACCGACTCCGCCTAACACAGCCTAGCACAGTTTAGCCGAGGATGGTTCAAGCAATCACCTCGGCATAGCATAGCACAGGGTAGCAGAGGGCTGTTCAAGTAACATCCTCTGACGAGGACAGGGTATCATAGCGCAGGGTATCAAAGCACCCTGGGCAGAATCAGGGTATCGACGAGACACGGGGTATCAAAGGTGCGAGTCATCTATTTCTCCCGTAACATGATGCTGGCCACTTTTGCGGATGACACAGCGGCAGCGTGCAGATCATCTTGCATATACACAGCCACTGACAGGCTTCAGTTATACCTCAAGAAATTTGAAAACTGGGCTTGTCGGTGGAACATCTCTGTAAACCCCTCAAAGTCTGCAGTAGTGACACACACACTCAGAAAGGACAAATGCCCAGGATTATTTTTACACGGAGAACTACAGGATCAGAAAAGGGAACACAAATACCTGGGTGTGACCCTTGACAGAAGATTAACACTAGCAAAGCACACTACAAATGTCAAAAACTCACTCGAAGCCAAGGCTAAGAAGCTTTCTTGGCTGTTAAAACCAAGCAATCACCTTAACCTAACAAACAAAATCAAAATTTACAAAACCACACATGCCCCCACATGGAGATACGCCATACAAGTATACGGAATTGCTACCAAAAGCAACTTAAACAAAATCAGACTATTCCAAAGCAAGACACTACGCAGACTATCAGGAGCTGAGTGGTACATACGGTACATTGACCTGGCCAGGGACTTCAAAGTCCCTCTTGTTGGGGACGTTATCAACTCTCAAGCGGAAACATACTTCAAGAAACTGACAAACCATCCGAATATACTCTCCAGAAGACTCACGGAACATAGAACCAGAAGAAGACTCAAAAGAACCCATCCCATCGATCTAGCACACAGAACTTAAAAAAAAAAAAACCTCCACATGACCTAAAACACTCCACATATTCGTAACCCATAACACTTTTCTACAACTACAAAATATTTTAAAATCCATTGAACACCTGCCTACACTATTGTAAAAGTTACTATATATAGTAACAGTATACAATATACACTGTGTAAATTAACACAGTAATAAATCACAAAGAAAACTATAAAAAAAAAACCCTAAAGTTTTAGTTGTGTTCTTCCCCGATTCCCCCATAGATATTATGTTCATCGTATTAATCAGAGTTTTTACTTAATAAAAGTGTTTAAGTCAGCTGCAGAAACTTGCAGATGTGTGTGAAACAATCAATAATCTAACGCATCTTTTTATTTCTTCAAGGTCAAACTTGTCCAGCAGAGCCCCTGTGTTTGTTTTGTGTGTTTGTCTTCGTCTTTACTTGTGGTTTACATTGTGTATAAAAACTTCGTAATTGTTAATGTGGCCTTAGGTGCCTGGCATACAGTACATAAACTGTCTGCCTTGTGTCGCCGCAACTAGAACATGAACCAGTTGGACTATAGATGGTGCACATGAGGGTCTGAAGACTCTGCGACAGCCTCTGTTAAATGCAATCAAATGAGTAAAGCTCGCGTTGTGGTCAAAACAATTACTGATTCTATTGAGGAAACTTAACGGTATTTATAGCTAAGCAAAGTATAAAGAATATGCTTATGTCAACGAAATTGTGTGTATGAGTCTGATTTGCTGACTATAACGGAGTCAATTTTATTGAAAAATACAAAAAATGTACCCCAAGGAAAATGCGGAAAGTGCTCCACGCGGGCGTAAAAACTAAATTTTATGGAGTCTTCAACGAGGACTAAGCGTCGGCGTATAGCTCAGCTGGTCGAAATTGATGAGACCGCTGTCTCTGCATTACGCAACGAAAACCAAACCCAAAATGTATTGCCAGCGGATCCCACAGAAGTCATTTCTCTTTTAATGGAGACCGGAATGACCAAACACCAATGTTTGTTAATTTGGAATTTTGTAAACAGCAAAATATTATTAGATTTTTTTCCTAGCTATCAATGCATTTTAAGTTCTAAAAAAGATAGATATCCTGACAACATATCTGTAGACGAATCCTACGCAGAAGTCGAATTTCAAAGCTTGTTAAATAACACAGCCTCGAGCATACTTGAGCTTCAATCTAATGTTATTGAAACAATTGCAGATGATTCTGTTGCTCATCTGTTATTAATTGGAAAATGGGGGTTTGATGGAAGTACGGGCCATAGCGAGTACAAGCAAACGTTTTCCAATAATGATGTAGACGACAAAAGTTTATTCGTTACATCTTACGTGCCTCTTCAACTTATTTTAAAAACTGATCAAAAAGTAATTTGGAAAAACCCTCTGCCTTCGTCAACTCTTTATTGCAGACCAATTCGATTCCAGTTTAAAAACGAGACGACCGAAGTATCCAAATCAGAGGAGAAATACTTTAAGGAGAAAATAAATTTTCTAATACCTACAGAACTATGTGTCCAAAAGAGAAAAGTATTCGTTGAGCATAGCTTACAATTAACTATGGTAGATGGAAAAGTTTGTAACGCTTTAAGTGAATCGCATTCCACTAAATGTTATATTTGCGAAGCAAAGCCAACGGAGGTGAACAATTTGAATGAATGTTTGGACAAAAAGGTATCAACAAAATATTTCGAGTTTGGCTTATCTCCACTGCATGCAAAAATAAGATTCTTTGAATACTTTCTTCACCTTTCTTATAAGTCAGTCATAAAAATGTGGCAGGCCAGAGGGCCCCAACAAAAACAAAAAGTTTTAGAAAGAAAGAGAGAAGTTCAACGGGATTTTCGAGATAAAATGGGCTTAATAGTGGACCAGCCTAGAGATGGTGGCAAAGGAACATCCAACGATGGCAATGTAGCGAGAAAATTTTTTCGAATCCTCGGTTGTCTGCAGAAATTACAGACCTTAATGAAAATTTGATTCATCGTTGTTCCACCTTACTGCAAGCTTTGGCATCGGGACACAAAATCAACGTACACAAATTTAATGAATATGCCCTCGATACTGCCAAAGGGTTAATCAAGGAGTATCCCTGGTACTATTTGCCTGCGACGGTTCACAAGGTGCTTCTTCACGGATCTGCTATTATAGAGCACGCAATGGTTTCAATTGGAGAGCTCTCGGAGGAAGCTGCACAGGCGAACAACAAAGAAATAAAGAAATTCAGACTGAATTATACCCGCAAAATGTCACGAATACTTACAAATACAGACATATTGAATTATTTGCTTTTACGGTCCGACCCATATATTACTGGGCAGAGAAATATCACTGTGGACGGCAGTCCACGTAGTGACGATGAGCACCGAGACTGTGGTGCGCAAGGAGACTACTATATACAGCCGTAGAATTGAAAATCTGCTACGATAGTCCGATTGTAAACCTCTTTGAAACTGCATACTAAGATTTTTCAAAAACGGATTAGTTTAGGAAAAATGGGAGTGAAAGTGCGAAATTGAAAATTTTGAAAATTGGAGCCATTGGGGCCGGTGGAGCAAAAATTCCAAAATTTTTAATGTTGTTGTGATCTAGCTTTAAATACGCGTCGAATGACACCTCGATCATCCTGATCCGATACTCCGTTCAAAAGATATTCCATAAACAAGATTTTAACGGCCTTTCCGAAATGAAAACGTTTGTCCTGTTGTTTGTCTGTGTGTCTGTCTGTCTGTGGATTTTTTTGTTTTAGAGTCCTGGAACCACTTTTATTTTAATTAACTACTCGAGCTGAACATTTTTTGTTCTACGACCTTTTGGGTTTCCCACTAGTTTGGGGGAAAACAGCTAAAAAACCAGATTTCCCGCGCCCATAACTTCTAAACGACTAAAGCTACAGAAACGTGTTATATGTCGTTTGAAAGGTATTTTAAAATAATAATAGCTTTGCCTTGACATAATTTATCTAAATATTATATTTAAGAATTTATAATTAAAATTATTTTTTTTTTTTAAGTTTTTGAAGTTTTCTTAAAAATGGCT
The DNA here is from genome assembly GCA_018153105.1 of Drosophila rufa. Lineage (NCBI taxonomy): Eukaryota > Metazoa > Arthropoda > Insecta > Diptera > Drosophilidae > Drosophila > Drosophila rufa. The sequence goes on along the minus strand of JAECXS010000053.1, from coordinate 1,540,468 downwards.
CTAACGATTTTGATAGTCACTCAAAGCCATATAGCCCTTGAGATTGCTCAACTTTTGGTATATAACACATATCTGGGAAAATTCGCTTTCTCCAGATATTACTCATTAAATTTAGTAGCAAAAATCCCATATACCTAACCTATTACATGCACTATACATACATTTATGTAAAAAATCATGTAGAGTCATAAATAGACGTGCACAATGCAATAAAATTTAAAACCATCGAAGGAAATCTATTATTATTATTATTATTATTATTACGAAATTATCGCGCAATTACAAATTGCGCGTAACTTAACTATAGCTATAGCGACTAAGGCCTTAAGCTAATGGTATTTATACATGGACATAATTCAAATTTTGGTGCGTGTATGGTTATAACTTAATGTAGGTTAGGGTTTGTATATGATTTTGTATTGTTAAATAGAGTGGTATAAATTGGCGGATTTAAGGAATTCAATTGTTTGGGGAGCGTTACTGTAGGATAATGTTTCGTTTATTGTTGGCTTAAGGAGGTTTAACTTCTTTTCTAGATGTAGTGGGCAATCTATGAGTATGTGGGTAATAGTAAGGGTTGTGTTGCAGGTTGTACATATCGGTGGGGGGTTTTATTTATGATAAAGTTATGGGTTGCTTGGGTGTGACCCAGACGAAGTCTTAGGAATTTTATCGTATCGATTCGTGTAAGGTTTTTGGTGGGGAGGTTGTTTATTGTATTATTTTACTGGTGCGGATGATTGGTAGGAGATGATGTCTGTTTCTGTTGTTACACTGTACGCAACATTGCTTATTGACTTGGACCCGTCTGTGTATAGAAATGTTCGGTTGCCTGAGCTGTTTTTAAGGTCAAGAAATTTCTGCTGGTAAACTGTTGGAGGGGTGTCGGATTTTAGTGAAGTGTGTAGTGATGTGTTCAGGTATTTGTTATTAAATAGCCAGGGCGGTTGTGTTTCTTTATTGAAGTTTAAAGGTGCTATGTTGGTTTTGAGGTGTTTAAATTGCATTATTGTTTCGTACAAAGAGGTGGGAATTTTTGGATTTTTTTTTATTTGTTTATGCTTTTAAATATTTTTCCTACTGGTGCGTGTTTGGAGTTCATTATAATTTTGAAGTTTTTCAGTGTGGTGTGTGTCATTCTGTTTTCGATTGGTAGGATACTTGCTTCGTATAATAAATTATCTATTGGGGTTGTGCGTAATGCACCAAATGCAAATCTTATAGCCGAATGATATATAGTTTTAAGTTTGTTAAGCTATGATTTGGGGGCTCTGCCGTATAGGTATATACCGTAGTCTATTTTGGTCATTATAAGGGATTTTATTACGTATATAATTGTTTTTGTATCGCACTCGAATTTTCTGCTAGACAAGCATTTAATTATATTAAGTCTTTTGGAAAGTTGTGTTGTAAGGTTATCTATGTGGCCATTCCATCTGTATCTTTTGGTTAACGTGATTCCGAGGATTTTAAGGGATTCTACATTTTGTAGAGAGAAGTTTGTCGATTGGAGCTGAAAGTTGCATTTAATTTTTCTACAAATATGTAGGTGTTTACATTTGGGTACAGAGAGAGATGCACCCGAATAATTGCACCAGTCGTTGATATCGTTAAATAATTGGTTTGTGTTTAGACTAGATTGTTTCTTTTTAATGTTGTGTATTAATGTGTAGTCGTCAGCGTATGCAGTGAAGTCGATGTGTCTGTGGTTTGCCATTATTTTGTTAAGTTTGTTGAATGCAATTGAAAAGGGTATTACGGATAATGGGGAACCCTGAGGTATTCCGTTTTCTAGTGGTTTTGGGTTTGAGAAAGTCTGGTTGCTTTGGGTGATTATTTTCCTGTTAGTTAGAAAGTTATATATAAAATTGTATATCCTTGGTCCTATTTTCCATTCTATGAGTTCATCCATGATTGTATGGATACCTACTCTGTCGAAGGCTTTGGCGAAGTCGAGGGATATGACTGAAGAGTGATTTTTGGTTGAGAGGGATGTGGTGATCCGGTGATCTAGCATGGCTAGAGAATCGGACACCGATTTTCCCTTTCTAAACCCTATTTGACGACTACCGAGTAGTTTGCCGTTAGATGCTAACCACCATAGTCGTTTAGATATAATTTTGTCAAGCACTTTCGAGATGCATGGGTTGAGAGATATTGGGCGGTATGCGTTAATGGATGTTTTATCACAGCCAGGTTTGTTTATAAGAATTATATTACTAATTTTAAATTGTTGGGGAATGTAGGCTGTAAGAATGTTGTTGAAGAGGTTGAGGATTCTCTGTAGTAGGTTACTTGGCAGATTTTTTAGCATAGGGTAACTTATTCGGTCTCGACCAGGAGTTTTGCCTTTTAATTGGTTTATTGCTGCTATTAGTTCTACCAGTGTGATGTCTTTTTCTAGATATAGTGCTGATGTGGATGGAGCGTGCGGAGGTGTGTGTACGACGCTTGTTTTGTGTGATCTAAACGTGCTATGGAAATTATCGTCTAGTGAGGCTTTTGACCAGTGGGTGCATAGTGTATTGGCAATTTCGCTATTATTTACTATGTTCTGTGTGGGGTCATTAGGATTTGAGAGGCAGTGAATGCCGTGATGCGTTTTTAGCAGCAAAGTCGGTTGATGTTTGACCAGATTTTGGAAATGGGGCTATTAGGATTAATTTCTGCTGTGAATTGTTGTAAGGATGTTCGTTTTCGTATTTTTATTTCCCGTTTGAGTAAAGCGTTATCCTTCTTATAGTTTATAATATTGGTCGTGTTAATGTTTCTATTCAGTTGTTTCCATGCTGAATTCTTCTCATTTTTTAGTTTTTGGAGTATTTGGTCCCACCAGGGTACGTTTTTGTGGGGTCTAGTCTTTTGAGATTGCGGTATGGTTTGGCTTGCAGCTTGAATGATTATTTTTACTATGTTGGCTGTTTCTTGGTTTATGTTAGTGCTAATAGGTCTATCGTTAGAGAGTTTTTCTGTTAGATTGTTAAATTTATGCCAGTTTGCTTTGTTTAGGTTGAATCTGGGTCTAGGAGTCTGGGTTATTGAAGAAGAAAGGGTTTGCTCGAATAGTTCAATGTGTATCGGATAGTGGTCGCTACCGGAAAGGAAGGTGTCTGTATTCCATTTCGTATGGATGGCTAGGTGGTCTGATGCAATTGAAAGATCTATGTGTGTGAATGTGTGGTGGGTGGTAAAATGTGTTGGGGATCCTGTATTCAGAGTGATTAAGGAGGACTAATTTATGTACTTAAAGATAGTATTTCCTCTACTATTGTTTGTGGGTGAGCCCCAAGATTGGTGCCAGCTGTTAAAGTCCCCTGTAAGAAGTAGGGGGTTGGATGTTATTGAACATGTTTCTTAGATTTTGAAGTTTGAATTGTTTGTTTGGAGGGATGTATGAAGAGACTATAGTAAAATTTATCTTTGAGTTGATTCTGACTGCTATTGAGTCAAAGTCAAAAGTGTTAAGAATAACTTCTTGTTGTTGTATCGAGTTATGGATAAGGAGGGCGACCCCACCGTATGCATTGGTGGCGGTGTTTTGATGGTAGAAGGTATAGTTGATCGGGATAGGGATATTTTGAGTGGAATGGAGATGGGTTTCTTGGAGAGAGATTATTTTTGGGCATTGAGTTTTAATGAGGATTTGTAGGTGACTGTAATTATTGAGGTAGCCGTTAAGGTTCCATTGAAGGACTTTTAACATATTTTTGTATAAAGTTAATATATAAATTTGTTGATTTTACAAACTATCGTGTTCAGTGAGGTCACATAGGGTTTTGTTTTTGTTTTTGGTCTTGGTTTCATTTTTATCTTTTGATTTAAGGGGTTTGGAGAGAGTGCTTTGTTTGCTGCTGAATATTCTGAGTTTGAGCTCGTCTTTCATGCTTGCTAATGAGCTGGATGGGTTGTCCATTGATGAGGTGGTGTCCATGGGTGTTTCGAGGTCTGCGTACGCTGAGAGTCTTCTTGTTTGTGTTTGTTGGATTGCAATCTGTTGTTGTTTGGTTTTGGCGTTGGTTGAGTTGTCGCTGGCGTTTGGTAAGGGCTTTGTTGAGGTTGTGTTTTGATTTGCAGTGGTTGTGGCGGGTTGCTAAGATACTATTTTTGCGGTTTTGTGGTCGACTTTTTCTACTGTTTTTATAGTTGTTAGTTCTTTTTGTTTGATGAATTGCGGGCAAGCTTTATCCATAGGGCTATGTTTGTTTTGATTGATTGGTTCGTTTCTGCAGTTTATACAAGATTTTTCATTAGTGTAGTCTTCGGGTTTAGTTGTGTGTTCTTCGACGGATCAGTTGGTGCATACTTTCGGGCTTTTGCAATTAAGTATGTGGTGTCCAAATCTAAGGCAGTTTCGGCACCTTAGTGGGAGTGGGATATATGGACGTACATGTGTACGTTCATATCCGAGCATTATCGTTTCTGGTAGGGATAGTGATGCGAAGGTTAATGTGATTAATCCGGTTTCTTTAAGTGTGTCGTTTTCCTTTCTATGTATTTTCCTAACTTCTGTGACGTTTTGCGATTTTAGCTCGTGTAAAATGATTTCTTCATCGATGTTGCGAAGTTCATTTGAGTATATAACTCCTTTGGAGAAGTTTAGGGTTTTGTGCTCGTTGGAAATGACTGGAAAATCGTGAAAGATTGTAAGTTTAAGGAGTCTATGTGCTTGTAGGATATTCTTCGTTTTTATAAGGAGCGAGCCTGCTCTTGTTTTTTTGCATGTCTCAACTTCACCGTTGCATGTGAAGTCTATGACTTTTTTTATGATGAAAGGTGTTATTTTTTCAAAAGTGTTTCCATCCGTTCTGGTTATTGTAATAAATTTGGGGTCGGCTGTTGTGTGTTTATGTCTCGCGAGAATATGATCAATGTCTGGTGGACGGTTCATGGTTGCTGCTTTTTATGGGCACCGCCCCGTTGCAGTTGTGTTTAACTGTTCAATTGCAGAATTGTTTTTGCTTTTTTTTCGGGTTTGCTTTGTTATGATGTTGTTATTGTTGTTGTGATTGAACTGATAAGAACTGCACTTGCACTTGCACTTCCACTTGCAGTAGGAGCTCGTAGTCGCACGTCTTTACTGATCGGAGTTAAGAGTGATACTGCGAAGGAAATCTAATATAATTTAAATTTAAAAGAAATCGTTTAAATTTTTTTTTTTTTTAAATTTAATCTAATTTTTGCGTTTTTCACTACTTTGGCGGGAAAAAAGGAAATTTCTCGCGCCCATAACTTCTGAACGACTAATGTTGTAATTAGTTTCAAAATCGGCACGCTGCCTGTTTTGCCTTTTTAAATTTTTCAGCTAAGTGCCGATTTTGAAACTAATTAAAAACTTTTTAAATATTTTTGTTTAAATAACTATTAATCGTCGCAAAATTTGGTATCAGAAATTTTTTGGGTTGAATGTGCCATCGTCACTTTAATCTCACCTCGTTAAGAGGTGTTTTTATTTGATTGAAAAAAAGGACAATTTAAAATTATTTCCCTCAGTTTATTTTAGTACTTAAATGGCTCATAAATTGTTATTGTTTAATTATTTGTTAAATTTTATTGTTTGGGGTTCATTGGTTGGCAGATTTTTTCAACTACAAACACTATTTACGAAGCTTGGTAAAACTTTCAGCCCTATAATGCCATTAAAAGCATTTTTGGCCGCGCTTCCATACAAGCGGAACCACTGCAGTAGTTAGTCACTAAAATGTCTTCTAAAATTGTCAGTGTAATTAAAACCAGCAGGAAGGTAATTTCTGATGCAGATTTTTATCGGTTGCTAACTTTGTGATAATATAATGCAAGCCAAGTGCATTGATTGCACAGGCCGGGTAGCTTATATTATTAAAACCATTGAATTGCGCTACTGCTGAGAATCAGGCCTGGAATACCGGTCGAATTTGGTACTACAAATTTGGTATTGCCAAAATCCCTCATTACAATACAACCAACGAACCAGATATTTGTTGATATTCTATGTCACATTAAAACCGAAAAATCTAAAATTAATGTGGAAAAATTCAAATTTTCATCTGCTAAGGATTTTTTTTTTTTTATTTTAAATGTCCCTGACGAACTCTTAAAAACAATGTGCTCTGAGAACTTTTGACCAAAGCACTTTGTTGTTTAAGAGTACGAAGCTAAGAAAAAAAACAGACGGCAAAAACTAAACAATCCTTTCCTTCTTTCTTATCAGAATGCAAGAGGTTTACATTGTAAACTTTCTAAATAATATTTTAAAAAAATTGGCTTAACTTGGTCTTGCATCGCCTAACGCAAAATCGAAAATGAAATGCGTACATTTATGTGGCAGATCAGAAATGGTTCTCTTAATGTACGTAAGGATTTCGTAGCCCTAGACGAAAAATTTATTGCCGTTGAGTCTCAGTTTCTTGGCCTCAAACTCTTAAGTGAGTCGCCCAAAAGAAAATGACCACATGTGGCCTGTATGAATCTCATCGGAACACCTATTGCAAGCACGTTGCCTATGTTTCCCCTAACAGGCTCAGTCGGGCCCAGTTGCTGCCCTCCCGCAATCTGAACCTAACCTGAACCGGACTTCAGAGTTTTGCGGGAATTTCTTTACCGGAAGCAAATGGATTTTTTACACCAAAGAACTTGTTTAATTCTCCAGCCGTGATCGATAACCGACCGACTCCCGCACCTGCTGCAGTGGAAGCAGTTTCATTTGTCTTACTAGCGGCCTCGTCGCTGACTACACTGGCTTCGATCGTGGCTACTCCTAGTTATGGCGCTAAACAACTAAATGGATTTGCTCAACGCACCTCAAGGCCGATTGATGTAGAGGCTCCGACTAAATCGGTGTTTGTGTCACCCGGATTACCGGATTACCGGATTACCGGATTACAACACATGCAACACTTATCACATATCCAAGAGATATTCTCTTTGCTTGGTGATAATGATCACCTTGTCCCATTAGGGGACTCTAATCTCCCTGGTCTTTCATGGTTCTCATCCATCCGTTCCTAGCACGCCTCACGAGTTTCTTTAGGGTGTTTTGGTTTTGTCATTGGTTCAGCTTAACTCAGTGGGTAATTGCAAAAACAAATTTCTTGATCTGGTTTTCGCATCCGAATTTGCTAATGGTTTCGTTTCACGAATACAACCATTATCATTGCCGGAAGACAAGTATCATCCAACTTTGGAGATTCTTTTAGAGTCTATATCGCCTGAAACGATATTACCTGCAATCGAAACCAGAACTTTTCCCTGCTTCAGAAGAGCTGCGTTTACTGAACACAGTTCTCTCTCAAACTGACTGGTCTTTCATGAACTCGGAAGATTCACCTCCAGTCATTTTGGGGATGCTTTACGACTTGCTGTACTCAGCAATTAATATGCATGTTCCGTCGTTTCCTGTCGCGGAACCCTCTAACAAGCCTGAATGGTTTTCGCGCAGGTTATCTTATCTCAAGAACACCAAATCTAGGTTGCTCAAAAAATAACAAAGATCCGGTCTTCAACTGGACCATTCCAGGTAATTGATTTTTCGTTCCGAATTTTTGGCTCATAACACTACATGTTACAATAACTACCTGAGCCGTTGCAAAAGAGAGTTTTTCGACAACCCTAAACAATTCTTCGCTGTTGTAAATTCTAAACAAAAATCTTCTCTGTTTCCTTTATCTCTTCATTATAATAATACAAAAGGCTTTAATGATCTAGACAACTCTAATTTATTTGCTAAGTTCTTCCAATCAACATACTCCTCTCATAATTATAATTCTTTCACCTATCTGTATTCGCTCCCACACTCAAATTCTATCTACATGCCTATAAACCACGTAGACGACATTTACCAGTGTCTAATGAACATGAAATCGTAATTTTCTGCCTGTCCAGATCTCATTCCTAGTTGTCTCCTGAAAAAATGCGCCATTAGCTGGTCAGGTCCATTGGCTAAACTCTTTCAAATGTCTCTCGACAAAAGCTTCTTTCCTGATTTGTGGAAGGAATCGTTTATCATTCCTTCTATAGGAAGGGCAGTAGGTTGGATATTTCTAACTACCGAGGGATTTCGAAGCTCAGTGCCATAACCAAATTATTTGAAATATTAATAACTCTCAGCTGCAGCATTAATGTTCTTCAATAATGAGCCCTTCTCAGCATGGATTTATGAAGCGTCGGTCGACGACAATCAACCTCCTGGAATTTATTTCAATCATACGAGATGGTTTTAATAACAAAGTGCAGTCGGATGTTATCTTAACCGATTTTAGTAAGTCCTTTGATTCTGTCAATCATTCGCTACTGCTTATGAAACTTGAAGTGTTAGGATTTCCATATAATTTATTAGATTGGCTTCCAAATACCTACTTCAACGAACACAGAGAGTTTTATTCAACAACACATTGTCGAATGTTGTCATTGTTACATTAGGTGTTCCCCAAGGCAGTCACCTTCGTCCTGTCTTGTTTGGTCTGTTCATAAACGACCTGCCAAATTTTATTTATAATTCACAGGTGCTTATGAACGCGGATGATGTGAAGCTGTGTTTAAATCTTACGAGCCCCTTGTCGCATTTACGGCTTCAAGAGGACTTAAATAACCTTCACACATGGTGCAATGATAGCATGTTGTTCCTTAACCATTCTAAATGCAATTTCATGTCATTCTATCGTACAAAAACTTTCCTTACAAATAACTCATTGGGAAAAGCGGGTTGGAACGTATTTATAAGGTTTACGATCTTGGAGTATTATTTTGCCACGACCTAAACTTTGCTGAGCACATTACCATAACAGTAAACAAAGCTAGGGGTGTACTTGCTTTTGTTAAGCGTTGGTCAAAGGAATTTGATGATCCCTACATAACCAAGCACCTTTTTTCTTCTTTATTCCGGCCCATACTTGAGTACTGTTCATGTGTATGGTCTCCCCAATATCAGGTTCATCAAGCTCTACTAGAGTCAGTGCAGAAACAGTTTCTCTTGTTTGCTCTGCGTGGGCTATTCGTGGACCCTCAGCATCATCAACTACCACCGTACGCCGCGAGTCTGGGGCTCTTAAGCATTCCGTATCTCCTGGATCGGAGAACTTGCCACGGAGCTCTTTTCCTGCATAAACTTATTTAGGGACAGATTGATTCTGCTACACTGCTAAGCCGAATACAGTTTTGTGTTCCGGCCAGAACGTCACGACAATTCCGGCCGATATTTTAGGAATCATAATATGCAGGACAAACTTTGATTGCCATAGTCCGTTTCGCGTTCTTTGTACACATTATAATGAATTGTATCGTCTTTTGTCTTCCGATTGTCTGACTATTGGACATATTCTAAATGCGTTGTATGTATAATTTTGTTATAAATGTAAAATTTTAGTTGTATACCATTAGATTAAGCCTTATATACTAGTAGATTTTTGTTCGAAAGCCTTACTGAAGTCTGTAAAAATAACGTCAGTTTGGGCATTCGTTTTAAACGCATTCCTTATAACAGAAATAAACTCAAGAAGATTTGTGGACGTTGATCTACGTTTCATAAAGCCGTGCTGCGAGGAGAACATTATCGAGCTGCATTGGTGCTGTAGCTGACCAGTAATTAATAACTCGAATAACTTGGGAATCGAAACTAACTTATTGTCGAAACTAACAGATGAATATGTAGATATTGAACGAGCTGTTAAATAATTTGAAAGCCCTGTTCTCTTATATTTCTTAAAAAGTCTAGACTTATAGTTTTTTAGATAAGAGAGTCTGCGAGAGAACCAGGGGGGCTTATGGAACACGTTGGATGAGGAAAATGAAGGCACATACATCTCAAAAACCGATTCCAGTATCCGGGAAAACCGTTCTACAATGTTAGATGGACTTTCAGGTGAATCCATAAAGGACCAGTCCACAGTCATTTCAATGAAATTGGCTTTGCGAAAGCAACGAAACGTTGCTGGCTCGACTTCAGGGCATGGAAATAATGGAGCTGAAGCTTCTAAAATTATTTCAAGAGTAGGATGATAAGCGTCTTCGGGGCTGGAGAGAGGGTCAATTCTAGAGACATAGGCATTAGCAAACTCTGAAGCAAAAAACCAGATCTAAAATTTTACTAGAGCAGTTCCTCACAGCGTTTAATTGTGCCAATAAAAGGTCAATAAGGCCATGTACCAGATCGTGGGGTACAGTGGGAACAAGATTGTTCGATTTTTCGCTGTTACACTTGTCGCTGTTGGACGTGCCTTTTATCGCTCTACCTTCATACAAAGTTTTCTCTGTGAAAATCTATTCTATTAAGCCCAAAGTTTTGGCAATCGGTCAGTGATTCCGTGATCTGTGTCAATCGGAAACAATTGATTCGTGTTAATCAAAGACAGTGTTTTTAAACACGCAAATCTATTCTCAGTTTTAATAACTTTCGTATTACGCTTTGCTGCCCTGTTCTTCTTCGGCACAGCGTTTACCGCTTAAAATTGCACCGTGTGGTTGTTGTTGCTGCTGAGCATTGCGTTTACCGCTTCTTACCGTACCGTGTGGTTGTTGTTGTTGCCGAACAACTACACGCTCTTGTAATTTCTCTGAGCTTGGACAAAAGCTTTTAGTCGCGCTCTCTGCTTTTTTGTTTTGTTCGGTTCTTCTCCGCAAAATATTTAAAATAATTTCTTTATTTATTAACCAATATCTTTCGTTTGTGCTGCCATTGCATTTATTTGATTTGCATTTTTCTGCACACAAGAAAAATGAGTACCTGCTGCTTCCCTACTTGCACGAATGGCCGCAAATTTACCGCGCGGCAAATGGAACCACCAACAACGTTTTGACAGTAGCTGACGGCTCCGATGACGAAGACGATATTGCAAATGTATCTGGAATCGTACAAAGCGCTGGCCCAAGCTCGAGGTTAACTGAGTCCAGCATGTCTCCTAGTTTGGAACCAGTAAACTATGCCCAACCATCAACGTCGCAAGCCGCTGCATCTAAAAACGCTTCGCTTGCACCCGCCCGATCGGCTGCAACTTCGGATCTTACTGACGTTCCAAACTCGGTTTATGCCAACCCCGTATTACCTCCGACAGTCATTATTTCGGCACCATCGTCTGGACCTCTGAATTCAAATGCAGCATTATCTGGAGTGGCACCAAGGAAGCCTGCACCTTTAGCTGGCGTTACCCGGAAAAAGTTCGTGTTTGTCTCCAGACTCAACCCAGACGCTTCTGAATCCGATGTTAAGACCCATTTGAGCAGCAAACTGAATGTCTCTAGCACCGAATTTTCTGTCTCCAAGTTCAGTTTTAAGCAAAGACGTGATATATCTTCGTTTAAGATTGGACTTTCTGATATTCTCCTTGATAAGGTTCTTGATATTTCTGTATGGCCGGAGCATGCTATTGTTCACGAGTATGTAAACAAGATGAATCCTCAGGTTCGCGGGCCTCAGACTCCTTCACTTAGGACTCCAAAAAACTAAGCGACTCATTTTCCATACACTACCAGAAGGTTCGTAGTTTACTCGGCAAACTGAGTAAGCTGCATGTCAATAGTGTCTCCTTTGATGCCAATGTGATTGCCTTTACTGAAACGTGGCTCAACTCTTCTGTCTCTGACTGCGAAATATTTGCTGGCAACTATGCTATCTATAGATGTGATCGTGCAACGCGTATTGGCGGCGGTGTCCTTATTGCCGTTAAGTCTGATTTAGTCTCCGAACCTATTCCCATAATGAGCATGGAGTGCATGTTAGAGTTTGTGGCTGTTCGAATTAGAGTTCACGATTATTTTGTCTACGTCTCATGTTCATATATTCCACCTAGGTCGGATATCAACATATACCAACAGCATTTAGCTTTAATTCAGAGTATTCAATCAACCCTTGGCAATAATGACCATCTTATTGTTATGGGAGATTTCAATTTGCCTGCCATTTCTTGGCGGCCCTCATCTGAATCTTTTATTTTATTTTATTTTATTTTTCATTTTATTTATTTCAATAGCAAATTTCTGCTAGTATCACAATACCTCCACCCAATTTGGAGTAATTTTTAATGATATGCTCCGACTCACATCAAGTGGGCGGAGGCAAGGATAAATGGGTAATAATATTATTTACATTAAACTCAAGGGACATTTCAACATATAACAAAAAGTACAGATCATTGTACGACGAACATAAAACGCGAAAAGGATCATGAATCTCAAAGTTCGATTTACAAAATTTCAAGGCAATAGGCCGAAAATTACGAGACGGCCTTATACGTATAGCGAATCGAATTTGGCCAAGAACGTGAGACGAGTTGATGTGTCCAGTGATCAACTTGTGCAGGAACATCACTCCATGGCAGGTCCGGCGATCCTTAAGCGAGGGCAGGTTCAGTAGGCGTAGTCTGTCAGCGTAGGATGGCAGGTGACGATGAGGTTCCCAGTTTAATCCCCGTAAAGCAAACAAAGGGAACTGTTTCTGTACCGATTCGATAAGGTCCTGATATTTTGCATATTGAGGCGACCATACGCAAGAGCAATATTCCAGAATCGGGCGAACCAGCGAAATATAAAGAAGTTTAGTCGTGTAGGGATCCTCAAACTCCTTCGACCATCGCTTGACAAAAGCAAAAACTCCTTTTGCTTTCCCGTCAATGATGCCAATGTGATCGGTGAAGTTTAGATTATGGTTAAATAAGACTCCAAGATCTGTCACCGTATAAATGCGCTCAAGCTCGCACGACCCTATAGAGTAATTAGTCAGGAAAAGATTTCTCCTATAAAAGGACATGAAACTACACTTAGAGTTGTTTAGGAACAGCGAATTTTGGACGCACCAAGACTGAAGGTTGTCCAAGTCAGACTGTAAAAGTGTATGGGAGTCAGACTGCGTGAGTGGCAAACAAAGTTTTACGTCATCCGCATACATCATTACGTGTGAATGCTGAACTACCTGAGGTAAATCATTTATGAAGAGGCCGAACAGCAGAGGTCCAAGATGGCTCCCTTGAGGAACACCAGAAGTCACAAGGACAAGGTTTGAGAAAGAACCCTTGAAGGCTACCCTCTGCGTTCGGTTCGATAAATAAGTCGAAATCCAATTGATCAGCGTTATTGGGAATCCTAAAGGAATAAGTTTTTTTAACAGTAAATGGTGGTTCGCGGAGTCGAAAGCCTTACTGAAGTCTGAAGAAATAACGTCAGTTTGGGCATTCGTTTTAAACACGTTCCTTATAACAGAAACAAACTCAAGAAGATTTGTAGACGTTGATCTACGTTTCATAAAGCCATGCTGCGAGGAGGACATTATCGAGCTGCATTGGTGCTGTAGCTGAGCAGTAATTAATAACTCAAATAACTTGGGAATCGCACTGAGTTTTGCTATCCCTCGGTAGTTTTCGATGTTAGCTTTACTTCCCTTTTTATGAAGCGGAATGATAAAAGATTCCTTCCAAAATGAGTTCTGAAGGGATAATTGAAAAAGTTTTGCCAGAGGTTTACTCAGAGCTTTAGCGCAATTTTTTAACACGCAGCTTGGTACCAGATCTGGACCAGAGGAGAAGGAGGACTTAATAGTTTGAAGATTTTAAAGAACTTCATCTTCACTAATCAATGGCATAAAAATAATAAACAATGGCAAATACATTTGCAATATCGGACTCATTAGAGGCGGAAATAGTATTGAAATGAAGACAAGATGGAAATTGTTGTGACTTATGTTTTGAATTAACGAACGCATAAAACTGTTTAGGGTTATCCTGAAACTCATTCTTACAGCGAATCAGGTAATTTTTATAGCATTCGGAATTGTGGGTTAAGAAATTTGAACGAGCTGTTAAATAATTTAAAAGGTCAACTTGCAGCCCTGTTCTCTTATATTTCTTAAAAAGTCTAGACTTATAGTTTTTTAGATAACAGAGTCTGCGAGAGAACCAGGGGGGCTTATGGAACACGTTGGATGAGGAAAATGAAGGCACATACATCTCAAAAACCGATTCCAGTATCCGGGAAAACCGTTCTACAATGTTAGATGAACTTTCAGGTGAATCCATAAAGGACCAGTCCACAGTCATTTCAATGAAATTGGCTTTGCGAAAGCAACGAAACGTTGCTGGCACGACTTCAGGGCATGGAAATAATGGAGCTGAAGCTTCTAAAATTATTTCAAGAGTGGGATGATAAGCGTCTTCGGGGCTGGAGAGAGGGTCAATTCTAGAGACATAGGCATTAGCAAACTCTGAAGCAAAAATCAGATCTAAAATTTTACTAGAGCAGTTCCTCACAGTGTTTAATTGTCCCAATGAAAGGTCAATAAGACCATGTACCAGATCGTGGGGTACAGTGGGACCAAGAATATTCGATTCAGATGAGGGCCGCCAAGAAATGGCAGGCAAATTGAAATCAATAAGATGGTCACTGTTGCCAAGGGTTGATTGAATACACTGAATTAAAGCTAAATGCTGTTGGTATATATTGATAACCGACCTAGGTGGAATATATGAACATGAGACGTACACAAAATAATCGTGAACTCTAATTCGAACAGCCACAAACTCTAACATGCACTCCATGCTCATTATGGGAATAGGTTCGGAGACTAAATCGGACTTAACGGCAATAAGGACACCGCCGCCAATACGCGTTGCACGATCACATCTACAGATAACATAGTTGCCAGCAAATAATTCGCAGTCAGAGACAGAGGAGTTGAGCCACGTTTCCGTAAAGGCAATCACATTGGCATCAAAGGAGACACTATTGACATGCAGCTTACTCAGTTTGCCGAGTAAACTACGAACCTTCTGGTAGTGTATGGAAAATGAGTCGCTTAGTTTTTTGGAGTCCTAAGTGAAGGAGTCTGAGGCCCGCAAACCTGAGGATTCATCTTGTTTACATACTCGTGAACAATAGCATGCTCCGGCCATACAGAAATATCAAGAACCTTATCAAGGAGAATATCAGAAAGTCCAATCTTAAACGAAGATATATCACGTCTTTGCTTAAAACTGAACTTGGAGACAGAAAATTCGGTGCTAGAGACATTCAGTTTGCTGCTCAAATGGGTCTTAACATCGGATTCAGAAGCGTCTGGGTTGAGTCTGGAGACAAACACGAACTTTTTGCGGGCAACGCCAGCTAAAGGTGCCGGCTTCCTTGGTGCCACTCCAGATATTGCTGAATTTTAATTCAGTGGTCCAGACGATGGTGCCGAAATTATGACTGTCGGAGGTAATACGGGGTTGGCATAAACCGAGTTTGGAACGTCAGTAAGATCCGAAATTGCAGCCGATCGGGCGGGTGCAAGCGAAGCGTTTTTAGATGCAGCGGCTTGCGACGTTGATGGTTGGGCATCGATGACTGGTTCCAAACTAGGATACATGCTGGACTCAGTTAGCCTCGAGCTTGGGCCAGCACTTTGTACGATTCCAGATACATTTGCAATATCGTCTTCATCATCGGAGCCGTCAGCTACGGTCAAAACGTTGTTGGTGGTTCCAATTCCCGGGCTGAACAGCAAAAGGGGGTCTGCAGGGTCTGTAACTTGTAAATCTTTGTTAGTAATTATACACCTTTTTATGTTTGATGAGTCACTTAGCAGCTTCAATGTTTTAAAATGAGATTCCGTCGTCTGGAAACGTCTTAATAAATCCTTGAAACCGTCCGCAAGAGACTGAAACTCTAGGTGAGTCTGCCTCATAAAAGCTCTCATTTCCTTTTTTATATATGCATGCAGCTCGGGCACGTCCAATCCAAACCGTCATGAGCTCGAACACGATCCGCAACTCGTGCACCAGTATGCCCCATCTCGGCGCATACAGGGTGTCCAACATTGTCACAGAGCCAACAATAAACAGTAGATTGCCGCGCGGTAAATCTGCGGCCATTCGTGCAAGTAGGGAAGCGCAGGTACTAATTTTTCTTGTGTGCAGAAAAATACAGATCAAATAAATGCAGTGGCAGCACAAACGCAAGATATCACTGTGGACGGCAGTCCACGTAGTGACGATGAGCACCGAGACTGTGGTGCGCAAGGAGACTACTATATACAGCCGTAGAATTGAAAATCTGCTACGATAGTCCGATCAGAACCATTTATATCTTGATCGAAAGGTATTGTAAACCTCTTTGAAACTGCATACTAAGATTTTTCAAAAACGGATTAGTTTATGAGAAATGGGAGTGAAAGTGCGAAATTGATAGATTTTCCCAAAAAAATTATGTTGTTGTGATCTAGCTTTAAATACGCGTCGAATGACACCTCGATCATCCTGATCCGATACTCCGTTCAAAAGATATTCAATAAACAAGATTTTAACGGCCTTTCCGAAATTAAAACGTTTGTCCTGTTGTATGTCTGTGGGTCTGTGTGTCTGTGTGTCTGCCTGTCGACACTGAATTAAAGCTAAATGCTGTTGGTATATATTGATAACCGACCTAGGTGGAATATATGAACATGAGACGTACACAAAATAATCGTGAACTCTAATTCGAACAGCCACAAACTCTAACATGCACTCCATGCTCATTATGGGAATAGGTTCGGAGACTAAATCGGACTTAACGGCAATAAGGACACCGCCGCCAATACAGATAACATAGTTGCCAGCAAATAATTCGCAGTCAGAGACAGAGGAGTTGAGCCACGTTTCCGTAAAGGCAATCACATTGGCATCAAAGGAGACACTATTGACATGCAGCTTACTCAGTTTGCCGAGTAAACTACGAACCTTCTGGTAGTGTATGGAAAATGAGTCGCTTAGTTTTTTGGAGTCCTAAGTGAAGGAGTCTGAGGCCCGCAAACCTGAGGATTCATCTTGTTTACATACTCGTGAACAATAGCATGCTCCGGCCATACAGAAATATCAAGAACCTTATCAAGGAGAATATCAGAAAGTCCAATCTTAAACGAAGATATATCACGTCTTTGCTTAAAACTGAACTTGGAGACAGAAAATTCGGTGCTAGAGACATTCAGTTTGCTGCTCAAATGGGTCTTAACATCGGATTCAGAAGCGTCTGGGTTGAGTCTGGAGACAAACACGAACTTTTTGCGGGCAACGCCAGCTAAAGGTGCCGGCTTCCTTGGTGCCACTCCAGATATTGCTGAATTTTAATTCAGTGGTCCAGACGATGGTGCCGAAATTATGACTGTCGGAGGTAATACGGGGTTGGCATAAACCGAGTTTGGAACGTCAGTAAGATCCGAAATTGCAGCCGATCGGGCGGGTGCAAGCGAAGCGTTTTTAGATGCAGCGGCTTGCGACGTTGATGGTTGGGCATCGATGACTGGTTCCAAACTAGGATACATGCTGGACTCAGTTAGCCTCGAGCTTGGGCCAGCACTTTGTACGATTCCAGATACATTTGCAATATCGTCTTCATCATCGGAGCCGTCAGCTACGGTCAAAACGTTGTTGGTGGTTCCAATTCCCGGGCTGAACAGCAAAGGGGGGTGTGCAGGGTCTGTAACTTGTAAATCTTTGTTAGTAATTATACACCTTTTTATGTTTGATGAGTCACTTAGCAGCTTCAATGTTTTAAAATGAGATTCCGTCGTCTGGAAACGTCTTAATAAATCCTTGAAACCGTCCGCAAGAGACTGAAACTCTAGGTGAGTCTGCCTCATAAAAGCTCTCATTTCCTTTTTTATATGCATGCAGCTCGGGCACGTCCAATCCAAACCGTCATGAGCTCGAACACGATCCGCAACTCGTGCACCAGTATGCCCCATCTCGGCGCATACAGGGTGTCCAACATTGTCACAGAGCCAACAATAAACAGTAGATTGCCGCGCGGTAAATCTGCGGCCATTCGTGCAAGTAGGGAAGCGCAGGTACTAATTTTTCTTGTGTGCAGAAAAATACAGATCAAATAAATGCAGTGGCAGCACAAACGCAAGATATCACTGTGGACGGCAGTCCACGTAGTGACGATGAGCACCGAGACTGTGGTGCGCAAGGAGACTACTATATACAGCCGTAGAATTGAAAATCTGCTACGATAGTCCGATCAGAACCATTTATATCTTGATCGAAAGGTATTGTAAACCTCTTTGAAACTGCATACTAAGATTTTTCAAAAACGGATTAGTTTATGAGAAATGGGAGTGAAAGTGCGAAATTGATAGATTTTCCCAAAAAATTATGTTGTTGTGATCTAGCTTTAAATACGCGTCGAATGACACCTCGATCATCCTGATCCGATACTCCGTTCAAAAGATATTCAATAAACAAGATTTTAACGGCCTTTCCGAAATTAAAACGTTTGTCCTGTTGTATGTCTGTGGGTCTGTGTGTCTGTGTGTCTGCCTGTCGATTTTTTTGTTTTAGAGTCCTGGAACCACTTTTATTTAATTAAACAGCTCGAGCTGAACATTTTTTGTTCTACGACTTTTTGGGTTTCCCGCTAGTTTGGCGGGAAAACAGCTAAAAAAGCTAGATTTCCCGCGCCCATGACTTCTAAACGACTAAAGCTACAGAAACGTGCTATATGTCGTTGGAAAGGTATTTTGAAATGATAATAGCTTTGCCTTGACATAATTTATCTAAATATAATACTTAAGAATTTATAATTAAAATTAATTTTTTTTTTAAGTTTTCTTAAAAATGGCTCTAACGACTTTGATAGTCACTCAAGGCCATATAGCCCTGGATATGCCTCAACTTTTGGTATATAACACATATCTCGGAAAATTCGCTTTCTCGAGATATTACGTACTCATTAAAATTAGTAGCAAAGATCCCATATACCTATACACTATACATACATTTATGTAAAAACTCATGTAGAGTCATTTAGAGACGTGCACAATGCAATAAAATTTAAAGCCATCAAAAAAAATTTAATATAATTTAAATTTAAAAGAAATCGTTCGAACTTTTTTTTTTTGTGAATTTAATTTAATTTTTGCTTTTCCACTACTTTGGCGGGAAAACAGGAAATTTCTCGCGCCCGTAACTTCTGAACGATTAAAGTTACAGAAACGTGCTATATGTCGTTGGAAAAGTATTTTGATATGATAATTACTTTGCCCTGACAACAATTTTCTAAATATTATAATTAAGATCTTAGAGTAAATATATTTTTTTTTAAGAATAAATTTTTTTTTAATAGCTTTTACGATTTTTATTGTCACTTCAGGCCGTATAGACCTTGAAATATTTCGGGGTATAACACATCAAAATTAGTAGCAATGATCCCATAAAGCTAACTTCGTATATGCATTTTTTTTGTTAATTTTTCCCATTTGAGTTTCAAACCAAAACTTATAACAACAATGGAAGACCTATGTATGTACATACATATGTCATTTAAAAAACTTCTGATATAAAATAAAAACACCTCTTAACGAGGTGAGATTAAAGTGACAATGGCACATTCAACTCCAAAAATTTCTGATACCAAATTTTGTGACGATTAATCGTTATTTAAACAAAAATATTTAAAAAGTTTTTAATTAGTTTCAAAATCGGCACTTAGCTGAAAAATTAAAAAAGGCAAAACAGTCAGCGTGCCGATTTTGAAACTAATTAAAAACTTTTTAAATATTTTTGTTTAAATAACTATTAATCGTCACAAAATTTGGTATCAGAAATTTTTGGAGTTGAATGTGCCATCGTCACTTCAATCTCACCTCGTTAAGAGGTGTTTTTATTTTATTTGTTAATAAGTTAAGAAATTATTTTAAATATTTTGCGAAGAAGAACCGTACAAAACAAAAAAGCAAAGAGCGCGACTAAAAGCTTTTGTCCAAGCTCAGAGAAATTACAAGAGCGTGTAGTTGTTCGGCAGCAACAACAACCACACGGTACGGTAGTAAGCGGTAAACGCAATGCTCAGCAGCAACAACAACCACACGGTGCAATTGTAAGCGGTTAACGCTGTGCTCAAGAGGAACAGAGCAGCAAAGCGTAATACGAAAGTTATTAAAACTGAGAATAGATTTGCGAGTTTAAAGTCACTGGCTTTGATTAACACGAATCAATTGTTTCCGATTGACACAGATCACGGAATCACTGACCGATTGCCAAAAATTTGGGTTTAATAGAATAGATTTTCACTGAGAAAACTTTGTATGGAGGTAGAGCGATAAAAGGCACGTCCAACAGCGACAAGTGTTACAGCGAAAATATGTTATAAAAATATATGTTATATATATATGTTATAAAAATATTATATATATGTTATCAGTTCCACTCCAGACCTCTTTGAGTAAAGACGTGCAACTGCGGCAATCTAAGACCACCAGCGACAAGTGCTTATCAGCAAATTTTTCGAAAAACAAACAAGTGAACAAAAGAGACACGCAAAAAATTAGATAAAACAACAACTAATAGTCACGTGATCACAACAACCACAAGCAGGGGCTCGCCCCGGAAACACCAAAATGATACCGCCAGACAAAAATAAACTTTTTTCCAAAAACTCAAACACAATTAGCGAACAAAAATATATAATTATAAAAAGAAAAGACAATATATCCCTAGAAACTGCAAATCCGTTCATTATAAAAAAATCAGTTGACTACATCTGCGGAGGTGAAGTTGAAAAATGTAAACAAACAAGAGCAGGAACACTACTAGTGAAAACAAAAAACATCCAACAAGCCGAAAAACTTCTTAAAATTAAAAAAATTGGTGAAATAGACGTAGAAGCGAACGAACACAAGAGCCTTAACGAGACCAAGGGTGTAATATATTGTAATGTGCTTAGAAATATATCAGAAGAAGAAATTCTATTCGAGCTAAGATCCCAAAAAGTTTCTGAAGTCTACAAATGGACAAAATTGGTCGACCAAAAACGAATCCCAACAGGTCTTATTACTTTAACTTTTGCTTCAACCAATCTCCCAGAAAAGGTAATGATCGGCTACGAAGTCGTGTTCACTCGCCCATATATACCACGTCCAATGCAATGCAGAAAATGTCTTCGATTTAACCACCCTCAAACCTTCTGTAAACAAGATAGCCCTACATGCAAAAACTGCTCAGAAACCACACACACAAACGATAGTACTGAATGTAGACAGGCACCTAAATGCATTAACTGCAAAAATAACCACTCCTCCATGGACAGAAAATGCCCTTTTTTCATTAAGGAACAGGAGCTAATAGCCATCAGGATCACCGAAAAGGTAGACCACAAAACCGCCCGTTCTATATACTATACACGCCACAACCCAACCCAAGAAATATCATACTCCGAAACCCTCAAAAACTCAGCACCAACAGTAAGCCCCCCTAAAGCGAAAGAACTCCAAACCCAAAACAAAGAAGAAAACAATTGTAACCCAAGAAAAATAGAAAATATACTCAAAGATTTAGACAAAGAACTCGAAAAGGCTAAACCAACAAGTCGAACCCCCATAACTTACGACCTCTATGATGATGAAGAAATGAACTCCCTGACTGATCAAAAATCACAGATCCCCTCGACATCGACAAGCGACCGCGTACTCAGAAGCAAAACCAAAGATACAGCTGCCCTATCTAAAACACTCAAAGCTAAAGACCAAAAACCTAACTCTTACAATCCGAACACTATAAAACAAACACAAAAAAAATCTTTAAATTATGTCTTTAAAAATACTGCAATGGAACATAAAGGGATATGTAAATAACTACAACCAACTACCACTACTTATCAAAACACACACTCCACATATTATCTCACTACAAGAAACACACATTCAACACTTTCACAACCTACCGACACCAATAAACTACAATATACTAACAAATATTCCATCAAACAGATTTGGAGGAGTAGCCCTGCTAATCCACAAATCAATTCAGCACACACAAATCAACATTAATGAAGACGTAGAAGCAATAGCAGCAGAAATAAAATCCAAACAAAAATTCAAAATTTACTCCATTTACATCTCACCCAACAAATCATTTTCACGCAATAACCTGAACAACGTACTGAACCTCAACAACGAACTAGTCATGATAACAGGAGACTTTAATAGCTGGCATCAAAACTGGGGGTCCCCACAATCGAACACAAGAGGCAAAATAATAGCAAAGTTTATCGAACAATCACAACTTACCCTATTAAACAATAAATCGCCAACACACTTTACTACACACAACACTTTCACCCACATAGACCTTAGCTTCTGCTCTCCTTCACTCACACCACTCACAACTTGGAACCCGATTGATGACCTTTATGGAAGTGATCATTTTCCAATCCTCATTACACTCTTTCCGATCGACACCATTGTCAACAAAAAGAAACCAATTTTTAAAACAAAGGAAGCAAACTGGATAAAATTTTCTATACACACACACAACACTAACAACCTATACCCTACATCAACCAACATAAACAAAGAAGCAGCACTAATTAACAAAATAATTATACAAAGCGCACACCATACAATACCACAGACATTACCCAACAGACACTCACGCACAGTTCCTTGGTGGAATAAAAAGTTAGCAGACCTACACATAATGAAGAAACAAACATGGAAAGTACTAAAAAGACACACAACCCAAGAAACGATCATAGCATACAGGCAAGCAAACGCACTCTTGAAAAGAGAAATCAAAGCCAGAAAAAAAGAATCCACAACCATATTCACATCATCCATCCAAACAAACACTCCAACAACTAAAATCTGGAACAACATACGGCGATTTTGCGGTCTCAACCCTGTAAAGCAAATACATTGCATAAAAATCAACAACAACGAATCTACCAACGACAAAAACAAAATAGCCACCTTGCTCGCAGAACGCTGGTCCAATCTCTCAAAAGACACAAACTTCAGCCAAGAATTTACGACACATAAATACAAAACAACAGTCCTCAATCACACTCCATCCACCTTAGCCACAGAAATAGACAAACCCATAACCAAAATCGAACTAACTATCGCTCTCCAATCCCTCAAAGGCTCAACACCAGGAATAAACCGAATATCATACCCGATGATAAAGAACAGCTCAACAACAGTTCAAAACAGAATACTCACTCACTTTAACCAGATCCTCAATAATCACATTCCTCAATCATATAAAACCAGCCTAATTATACCCATTCTAAAGCCCGAAAAAGATAAGACCGATATCGCCTCCTACCGACCCATCTCACTCAACTGCTGTCTGGGGAAAACACTGGACAAAATAATAGCTAACAGACTGTGGTGGTTCCTAGCCAATGACAAACTTCTACACCCAAATCAGTTCGGTTTCAAGAAAGGTAAATCGACTTCGGATAATCTGCTTTATGCAGATCACATCATTACGAAGGCGCTTAATAACAGGAAGCATACCTCACTCATCTCTCTTGACTTTGCAAGAGCTTTTGATCGAGTAGGTATCCACTCAATAGTAGATCAACTAATAGCATGGAAAAGTGGCCACAAAATAATAAACTACGTGATTAACTTTACAAAAAACAGAAAGATAACAGTCAGAATTGGGACACACAACTCATACATCTACCCCTTGGAAAACGGCATCCCACAAGGATCCCCACTCTCAGTAGTTTTGTTTTTAATCGCCTTCAATAAGCTAGCCAACATCCTTACCATCTACAAACAAATACACTTCAGCGCATACGCAGACGATTTCCTTTTAATTGTCAAACTAAAAAACAAGAAAAACACAACTGTCAACCTAAACCATCTTTTTAGGAAAATAGATCTCTGGGGAAACTACTCAGGCGCATCCCTTTCACAAACCAAATGTCAACACCTACACATTTGCAGGAAACAGAGATGCAACTGCACAATTATAACACAGAACTCTAGCATAAAGAACGTTACATCACTTAAAATACTCGGACTAACCATAAATAACAAATACAACTGGAACTCACACATAAACTCTCTCATACCATCACTCTCCAACAAACTCAACATAATAAAATGCCTGGCCAGCCCTAAATTTAACTGCAACACAAACACCCTACTAAACATCACAAAAGCAATACTCATATCCAAAATCGATTACGCACTTCAGACATACGGATACGCCCCAAAAACTACGCTTAACAAACTAAAAACCACATTGAATGCAGCACTCAGGCTAGTTCTAGGGGCCTTTCGCACCACGCCAACATACAACCTGCTTTACGAAACCAACACACCAACAATTGAACAAAAACGTGACCACCTGACAACCAAAATATTTAAAAACCTTATGCGCTCCAAAGATACACCGATACACAAATACATTAAACCAAAAACAAGAACTCGGAAATGGACCTCAACATTAGAACGCACAATAGAAAAATGTCAACTACTTAACATACCCTTCCAATCAACGAAACTGTACAAAACAAAACCACCATGGCAACTACCACAAAACCTAATCAACACCTCACTGCACAACTACAAAAAACCCAACACCTCACCAGAAACCTTCCAAAAACTTTTTTTCGAAACAAAGGAAACCTACAAAAACCACTCATTCATCTACACGGACGGATCTAAGCAAAATTCAATAACAACATTCGCTATAACAACAGAAACAGAAACAGAAACACTACATTACGGCAGCCACCTTACTCCTCCATCCTAACAGCTGAAATGATCGGTATCCTCGAAGCCGTCAAAATCGCGATGAACATGAGAGGAAAGATTGTTATCTGCTCCGACTCTCTGGGAGCGATAGAAGCAATCCGCAACCCATTAAACCACAACAATTATCCCGCACACATCAGATCACAACTACAACTGAAACAACCAAAAATAAAAATTTTGTGGATCCCAGGACACTCCAACATAAACGGAAACGAACTAGCAGACAAAACAGCAAAAGAGGCAACAAAAATGCCACTAATATATATTCCCAACGTTAATATAAAAGACATCAACAAATTCCTGAAAACACAACTAATGCAAGAAACCGAGACATTAATAAATAAATGCAACACATGGTACAAAAACATCAACACCAACAACATCCACACATCGATATTCTCTAACATAATCCAAGAAAATATTAGCAGAATCGATCAAATTAAATTTATAAGACTCAGATTAGGACATTCAAACATAACACACACACACCTCCTTGATGCCAACACCACACGCAGCTGCCCTCTTTGCCAATCGCCGACTCCCGTAAACATGGAACACATCCTAGACTCATGCCCAGAAATTACACAGATCAAACAACATATACTCAATAATCATACAGCCACTGACTTTCTTAAATATCCCACAACAGAAAATATAATAACGATAATAGAATTCCTAAAAAAATCAAATTTATACAATGCAATCTAAAATCAAATAGGAAAAAACCTATGTAAAAAATTTATATAAAAAAATATTATGTATACTATAACACTAGTTTAAAAATTTATATTTTTTTTTATATAATCGTTAAGACCCAATTTATCCGCCTAAGATTGAGTTGCTGAACACGTTGAACTCATTTCCAAAGAACCGTTTTGAAGATATTTGCGAAAAAACAGATTTTTTATACTACGCTAAAAATATCGAAAGCCGCTAGTCCAACATATTTCAAATTAGTACAATCCAAAAGCCAATGTATACACCTTTCCGACAACACACGGCTAGAGCTCGTCAAAGCTCTATTAATGAAGATATAAGCACTTAAAGCTAAAAAAACATGCAATATTTTTGGCTATGTTTTTTATAGCTAGTTTTGATTTTCTTTTTAAAAATTAAAAAAAAAAGTTTTTAATTATTTTGAGTAAACAGATCTAAAGATACTTTTCTACCTAAAGAGTTAAGGTAAAATATATGCAAATCCAGTACAAATTCTAGAAGTTATGGCCAATTCAATGAAATTATCATATTGCAGCTGTGCTACAAAATTGTATTCAAAGGGAAGTAGCCTGCTTTGTGATTTTGTTTTTTGATGAAAATCATTGTAAGTATTAGATACAATTTTGGTACAACAAGCGAATGACTTACTTAAGGATGAAATTTCCAAAACTCTCATAGAATAAAATTACAGCCGGTATATTTGTGGGGCCTCAGATAAGAAAATTATTCGCAGACGAAAATTTTACAAAATCATTAAGCCCTGCAGAAGAAGCAGCTTTGAGGACGATTCAAAGAAATTCACTGATTTTTGTGATATAAAAGAAGAAAAAATTATCATGAATTAATTCAGATTTTTGCTAATACTTAAAAGGTTTTTCAATCAAAACCATCATCACAAAGCAGTAGTCTGCTTTGAAAACAATTTTGTAGCTAAGCTGCAATATGATTATTTCATTAAATTGGCCATAACTTCTCAAATTTGTACTGGATTTGCAAATATTTGACCTTTACTCTATTAGGACAAAACTATTCTTAGATCTGTTTACTCAAAATAATTAAAAATATAATAATTATAATATAATAATCAAAACTCTTTTTTATATTTTTACAAAGTAAATGAAATATAGCTATAAACAAAATAGCTAAAAATATTGCATGTTTTTTACTTTCAGTGCTTATATCTTCATTAATAAAGCTCTGACCATAAAGAGCCGTATGTTGTCGGAAAGGTGTGTACATTGCCTTTTGGATCGCACTAATTTGAAATTTGTTAGACTAACGGTTTTCGATATTTTTAGCGCAATATAAAAAATCTGGTTTTTCGCGATTATCTCAAAAACGGTTCTTTGAAAATTTTTTTTATTGAGTTTAACGTGATTCTAAACGTTTATATATTTTGGCTGTAAACTAGTGTAATCTACCCACGAGGTCAAGTTTAAGTCGAGAAGTTTACTGGTCGAGTGGGATATATGGTCAAGTCGATTTAGTTTAAACACATATTTAACTATAGAATTTAAAGCTACTGTCAACTTTTGCATATTTCTAGTGTCGCAGTGACCAAAGATCTCAACCCCATAAAAAAGAGTAGCAATTAGAATGACTTTCGATATCAACATCCTGATTTGCTGTGGTAAATAGTGTTTTGATGTAGGGAGCTGACGCAACGAGCCATATGTTCGTCCAGTTGTTTTGGAAATATGTTTACTCCAGCTCAAGATATTACTTATAGTAATACCAAATTTTGTTGCTGACTCCTCATATTTTATAGGCTTCTTACTAATCGCAAGGCTTTCTAAAAAATCTGGTTTCTATTGGTTTCTTACTAATTACTATAAATTTCGATTTTGAAGGATTTATGCCTAAGCCATTTGCCCAGTTGTCAATAAGATAAAGGACATAATTACTTTGACTTACACAAACATTTAATTGATTGGTTAGGGCCGACTTGAGTCATTTGATTAACACGGAAGAAAATCAAGAATAGCCAATGTGGTATTGCTCTAGAAAATCAACACGGGCAAAATTGCACAACAATTTAGCTCTGACAGATGACGGCTTTTTTCCAAATTGAAGGGAAAATGAACGTTGTAATGGCAGTATTAAAAATATAAGTTATATATACTGTAATACTGGTTAATAGTGTCTATACCTTCGGCATTTGATGTTATTTTGAGGATACTCTCTGTTGAGCTAGTGAGCTTTCTCACTAACTTAAGTAAAACAAATGCGATTGTTCAATTAATTGCAATTTGTTTATTCGGCCGCACAGGGCAATAGGTAATGTTATGTACAACTAGGCAACTATGCCTGAGCAAGATTAGCGAACAGCAATACTGGCTGCGCTCGAATTAATGAGTAAGCGAACAAAAACTATGCTGCGCCCGATAAGTTAGATAAGCGAACAACAATTCTGGCAGCGCTCGAATTGAACTCTCGTATTGAACGATCGAATGACAACTGACTGATAGCTTCGGCAAAATAGGCGGACAAAGCTGTGGTTAGGGCAAAGGCGGAGGTTGAGCATAGATAAATCCAGATAACTATGCGTGCATTATTCGGCTGCTGCTGGGCCATCACTTGGAGAGGGCGTGACCAAACACTCTCTAAGACATCACATATATTGACGCACACAAAGCTAAAACTATTATCACAGTAGGGTTGATACACTGCCGATCAACGAAATAGACTCACGTCGTTTTTTTAAGAAAATTGAGCTTATTATATAGATTAACAACACATATATTGGAAATCAAATTTTTTAACTATGTATTGTTAAATTCTTAATTAAACGGTACAAAAATGAGCGCTCTAAGTTAAATGGTTAAATTTTAAATTTTTGTTTTGTGAGTAAACCTTAAAAAACGGTCACTTTTTATCGATCAACGAAATAGACTCAAGGTCCTACAATTAATATAAATCACAAATAAATTGAAAAATGTATTATAAAATAGGTTTTTATAATGTTTTAATACTATTTAGTAATGCGTATAGCCCATTTTTGAGCAATTTAACATAAAATGGGACGTGGAACAGCACTAACTTTGTAAAAAAGAGGCAAAATATTGGCATATCGAGACAGCAATCTTTCAACTAGAGAAATCGCAAGAAACATTTCTAGAAGTCAGTCTGTTGTTTGCCATTTTCTAAGAAATCCATCAACTTATGGAAAAAATATGAAGAAACCCTCCTGGAAAGCACTGACGCCTTGCCATGAGCGAAGGATTCTTCGAGAAGCTTCAAACTCAACATGTTCTGCAGCTAAAATTCGTCAAAATTTGGGTGTTAATGCAAGTGTCGCTACCGTAAGACGAGTAATTCGCAAGGCAAAACATCTAAAGAGACTAAGACTAAAAAAAAAACACCGCTGACCGACGTTCGAAAGCGAGCTCGCTGTCTTTTTTCTAGAAGCCACATAGCTTGGAATTGGGAGTGGCATCAAGTTGTTTTTCCGGATGAAAAACGCTTTAATTTGGATGGACCAGATGTATTCAATTACCACTTTCACGATATAAGAAAGGAAGAACACTATTTGACCCGTCACCATCGTCGTGAGGGGGGTATAATGGTGTGGGGTGCCATATCCTATTATGGTACATTTGATTATTAATTCGTTCCATCTAAGATGAACGCAGTACAATACAAAGAGCTACTTCAAAATGCATTTCCCCATTTTTCTAACCTTTTCGAGCCATTATCTTGGACGTTTCAACAAGATAATGCCCCAATCCACACGGCTCGAGTGGTAAAGAAGTGATAAGTGACCAAAATGTAATCTTAATGGAGTGGCCTCCGTATTCTCCTGACCTCAACATTATAGAGAACTTGTGGGGATGGCTTTCGCGTAAAATTTATCAATCTGGTCGACAATTCGAGGATGTTGAATCGTTGAAATCTGCCATAAAGACCGCTTGGGGCTAAGTGTCCTTGGATTATCTAAAGGCTCCCTTCGATTCTATCCCTGACCGAAATTATGAAGTGATTTCAAACAGAGGTGGCTATACGCATTACTAAATAATATTAAAACATTATAAAAACCTATTTTATAATACATTTTTCAATTTATTTGTGATTTATATTAATTGTAAGACCTTGAGTATATTTCGTTGATCGATAAAAAGTGACCGTTTTTTAAGGTTTACTCACAAAACAAAAATTTAAAATTTAACCATTTAACTTAGAGCGCTCATTTTTGTACCGTTTAATTAAGAATTTAACAATACATAGTTAAAAAATTTGATTTCCAATATATGTGTTGTTAATCTATATAATAAGCTCAATTTTCTTAAAAAAACGACGTGAGTCTATTTCGTTGATCGGCAGTGTATGTAAACTAATTATTGCATCTAGCCTCAGGTACATCAAGATGGAAGAATCCATCATCACACAGTGGTCAGCCATTCGTCTAGATTTCCCTATTCTTAACTTATTAATTTCCATCCAAGTTTGTTTTGTAGATGCAGCGTGTTAAAATTTATTTTTAATATGTTCACATTTTGCAGATTTTATTTTTTTCGAAACTTTGGCTCTAGCCAATTTGTACAGTTCTCTGTGAGTTTCAGTTTAATAGCGCTTCCACTTTGTGAAGGCTTGATCACGCTTATATATAAGGCTCTTAATTTAAATACTAAACCAGTGCTTTTGTCTAAGTTTTAGGACTTTTCTTTTAAGAGGCACACATTTATTAAACATACTTGTATTGCAAATTATTATTTAAGGCATTCAACTGACATTCAACAAAAGGACTTTGATAAATAGGAAACCAATCACAAGCATTGTATTCTTCCTGCAAGTCATTGAATTAATACTATTATAATCTCTATAATTAAACGATTATAGTGTTAACGATGTTAGGGTTGGGTAAATTCAGTTCATTTGGATGAACATGTTTACTTGTTCTTTTTTTTTAAACAGTCAATTCACTCATATTGCTCACTTGTTAATTGATCAGTTGCTTACTTGTTCACTGCTCATTGACCAGTTGCTCACTTGTTTACTGTACATAACTCAGATCACTGAGCACATTTTAACGCCAAGAAAAAACCCACAAGTTATATATAGTATTAATTTTTGTTAAAGTTTTGTTTTTAGATTAAGCAAAGATATATAATCGTCAGAGCGAATTTGAAATAAAGTAAAGACAAAGATTAGGGAGAACAATGAGCAATTAATACATTAATACAAACAAAAGGAGTTACTTATCAAAAATTAGCAAAACAGTTTAGCTGAACAAAATTAAACAACTGAACAATAGTGAGAAAAAGAGCAAACTTGAGCAAGTGAGCAAAAATGAACAAGTAAACAAAAAAGAGCAATCGAACAAAAAAGAACAAATAGGAAGGAACATGTTCACTCACTCAGTGAAAAACTTTTTTGTTCACTCACTCATGAGCAACCTAACAATATTTTATGTCATACGAGGTGTGTTCAAAAAGTATCGCGAATTTGGAATTTTCGCGGGTTACGTATATTCGAATTTCGATTTTTTTGTGGCGTTATGTTGGTACTCATGTCTTTCACTTATGCCGACAATCTCGGCCATTTTGAATGTTCACTTAATTGTTGACAGCTGCTTTGCTTGCACGTGTTTTGGATCGTCTTCGATTTTTACCAATTAAAAAAATGGATCAAAGAACCTGTATCAAATTTTGTGTGAAACACGAAATAAAGTGCGCGGATGCATCATTCCGAATGTTGACTGTGGCATACGGAGAAGCTACCTTGGACCGAAACAACGTTTATCGGTGGTACAAAATGTTCTCAGAAGGCTGAGATCTGAACGACGAAGAGCGTGCCGAACGCCCGAGCACTTCAACAACAGACGAAAAAATTAATGAATCATCGAATCACCGTTAGAGAAGTTGCTGAGGACCTAAACATATCGATTGGCTCGTGCCATTCGATTTTTATCAATGATTTGGGTATGAGACCGAATTATGTTGAATAAAGTTTGACTTTTGTTTGTTTATTTGTTTATTGTTTTTTCTCACAAGTATAATACTTATTATTTACTGCGCTAGTCACTTTTGACATTAAATCTTATTACTGCAAGTAAATATTTTGAATAGTCAATGTCTGATCCAGAACTCTTAAATTTTTTAAAGCGTCTATTTTTTATGTTCTTCAAATATGAGAGTTGACAAGTAAACCAAGGGGGCTTGCATGAAGTCACCACAGAATTCGAAGACGGAACAAACAAGTCTAGAGCTGAATTAAGCAGACTGTAGAAACTAGTTATCAAAATTGAGAGTTCAGAAGCGGAATCAAGAAAGGTACAATCAGATTCTTGGAGGTAGTGATTTAATTCAGCGAAGTTGGTTTTTCTGAATAAGCGAGTGGATCTAGGTCCGTTATCAGCTGGAGGTAATGATGATAGATGCCATCCTACGTTGACAGACTGCGGCGCAAGGATCGCCGGACCTCGGAGTGATGTTCCTGCATAAACTAATCACGGGGCAAATTCTGTTCGCCATACCTGTAGAGCCGTCCCGTTCTTGTCGGGCTATTGTCTTAGAGCCTTGGATTTTCGCGTTTTATGTTCGTTGTACAATAGGCTGCATTTCTTTGTTATGTGTTGAAATGTGTATGTGTATTTTTTATACACGGTACGCATAGGGTACAAAGGTTAGTAGGGTTCGATCCTAAAAAATGTAGTCGATTTAGCCATGTCCGTCTGTCTATCTGTCCGTCTGTCTCTCAGAGACTATAAGAGCTGTAGTTACCAAAATTGGTGAAAACATTGGAACCTGTTGCACGCAGATCAAGTTTGTTTTATAATTTGGCCACGCCCCCTTGTCTTTTTTGGGTGTTTCTCAAATGTTTCAAGCAACATTTGTCAACATTTTCATTTTTCCATGCTTATGTTCTATTTCATTTCACCTACAATGCTTTGAGTACAGTCGGTCACACACGACTGTAGCTTTCCCACTTGTTTTTATTTTTATACCCGGTACCCACCCATACCAACCGATAATGTATCTAACAGGCCGAAGGAGGCATATCCGACCCCATAAAGTATATATATTCTTGATCAGCCTCACCAGCCGAGTCGATTTAGCCATGTCCTTCTGTCCGTCTGTCCGTCTGTCCGTCCGTGTGAAACAACAGATCTCAGAGACTATAAGAGCCAGAGATACCAAATTTGGTGACAACATTGGAATCTGTTGCACGCAGATCAAGTTTGTTTTAAAATTTGGCCACGCCTACTTCCGCCCTCAAAAATCATAAAAAACTTTAAATAAGCTATACTCGTTTTTTTCGGGTAAAAGTTAATAAATACAAAAAATGAATAAAACAGAGCGGACGTTTCCTGAAAATTTCAGTAAAATCGGATGATAAACATGGGAGATATTAGCAATAAGGTTAGAATTTTAACACACCGCCCTAAGGCACAGCTGTTGCAATCTATAGCTGACAGGTGGGGCATTAGAGCCTTGGCCGTGCGATATAATGGCGCCAGCTGCAGAAGAAATGACAAAAGAATATAGCAAGAAATGACAAACGTTTAGGTACCGGGTATCTCACAGTCGAGCACAGTCGACTGTAGCTTTCTTACTTGTTTTATAATCAAATTCGTTTAATTTGATTTTCTATCTTTGTAGTTTCATGTTTGGTTCTTTGATGACCTAGGAATTCTCGCATTTATCCAATTGTAGTTGTAAGTTTGCGTCTCTAAGTTTTCCAAAAACTTTCTTTAGAGATAAGATGTGTTCCTCCAATGAAGTGGAAAAATTATTATATCGTCTAAATAAACTAAACAATCTTTGTAGATTAAATCTTCCAAAAGGTTGTTCATACATCTTTGAAAAGTTGCGGGGGCATTCTTAAGGCCGAATGGCATTCGAGTGTACTCCTACTAGGAATTGGAAATTTATCATTGATAGTGATTTCGTTTAAATTCCTATAATCTAAAACCATCCTAAACTTTTTCTTGCCAGACGCGTCGGTCTTCTTTGGAACGACCCAAATAGGTGAACAGTAAGGAGATTTCGACTTACGAATTATTCCCTGCTCTATCATTTCTTTGATTTGCTTATTTACTTCTTCGTCAACGCTCTGGGGGTATTTATATGACTTACGATAAACTGGGTCTTCATGCTAGATTTACCAAATTGCGCACGCAGATCAAGTTTGTTTTAAAATTTGGCCACGCCCACTTCCGCCCTCAAAAATCATAAAAACGTAAAATAAGCTATACTCGTTATTTTCGGGTTAAAGTTAATTGATAAAATAAATTAACGTTAAATAACGGACGTTTTCTGAAAATTTCAGTAAAATCGGATGATAAACATGCGAGATATTATCAATAAGGTTAAAATTTTATCACATTCCCCTAAGGCACTGCTTTTGCTGTTGCAAGCTGTAGCCGACAGGTGGCGCATTCGAACCTTGGCCGCGCGATATAATGGCGCGAGATGAAGAATAAGTGTGTCATATCTTATATTAATAGCCTAGAGTTATATAGCCCTGAAAATTATTGGAAGGTCGTTTCGTTGTAGGCGGGCTCTGCTGGAAACCCGAGTCAAACCTCTTGCCAGATGATTTGGGTGCACAGAAAGCTTTTATTGTATCATCTTTTACTGCAAGAATGTCGAGATCCCTGTAGATGTTTTCGTTGCGAATATACCATGGTGCCCCAGTGATAGTTCTCAGGATTTCCGATTGTGCGTGCTATATGATGTATGTTGCTGCTGCTTGCGTTCCCCCACAGCTGGGAGCCATTTCTTTAAATTGGCTTGAGAGTTGTAAAGCAGAACCTTATAGTCCGGATGGAGTGCCAATCGGGCTTTAAAAATCCAGTGGAGGCTGCTCGCTTTTAGCTTGAGTTTTTATTGCATCGCAGGTTAGTCGTCTGTCGAGGTGGATGCCGAGATAAGTATTAAAACTATAGGAACAATGTAATCTCTACTTTGTAATATGTATCGATAGTTTAGTTTTGCAGTCTCTAGAAGTATCGAATAAAACTTCATTCCTTTTCTTGTAACTTTTTTTTTTTTTTTTTTTACATAGTTCCAATAGTTTTAATTTCCGATTTCCAATATAAGTCTTCTTAATGAAATCGCCTCCTTGCATGCGGATGATAACGCCATGTATTCCGCTTCCGTACTACTGAGAGCTACGCTGCGTTGCTTTTCAGATTTCCAAGATATCGGTCCTCCAGCTAGATAGAAAAGGTATCCTGTGTATGACTTTCTATCTGTTTTGTCGCCTCCCCAGTCAGCATCCACATATCCACTTAAAGGCTCATTGCAAATCTTGTAATGCAATTTTAGGTCTTTTGTCGATGCCAAATATCTGAGAATGTGTTTTACTCCTGTCCAATGCTCAGTGTGGGGATTCTTGTTGCGCTGCGCCAGTTTAGACACGGAATGTAGAATGTCTGGCCTTGATGATAGCGCCAACCACATCAGTTCACCTATGACCGCTTGATATGCCTTCTCGTTGACATTTTCGCATGCCTCTTTGTCGCATGTGATTTGTAATCCAGCATCCAGTGGAGTTGCAGCTGCTCTACACTCCTTAATGCCGTGCCGCTGAAGCAGATTCTCAATATATTGGCTTTGACTCAGCATTATCTCGCCTAATTCACCATCTCGTTGAACTTCCATACCAAGAAACATGCGCAACTGCCCGTGATCAACACATTCGAAAGATTGAGCTATTTTGCTTTTGATGCTCATGAGATCACTTTTATCTTGGCAAGCTATGATCAGGTCGTCGACGTATACAAGAATAAGTGCGAGATGCGGTCCACTTCTGTTCATGTATAGACAAGGCTCGTTTTTACATGGACTAAAGCCAATGCTACGCAGAACTCCACCTAATTTACAGTTCCATTCTCTGCCAGACTGTTTAAGGCCATAAATTGCCTTCTTTAACAAGAGCACGCCGTCCGCATGATCTTTGGCTAGAAATCCGCTTGGCTGTTTCATGTAAACAATGTCTGTTAAATCGCTATTCAGATAAGCTGTACAGACATCCATCTGGTGCAAATATAATTTTAACTGTGCAGCCAGGGCAAGTATGAAACGAATGCTTTCCATTCGACAGACAGGTGAAAAAGTGTCAAAGTAATTAATTCCATACTGCTGCGAGCAACCCTTGGCTACTAGTCGTGCCTTATATCGCTGTACTTGTCCGTTGGCATCTCTCTTCACAGTGAAAACCCATTTGCAGCCAATAACGCGTTCTGTGTTAGGAAGATCTACTATCTGCCATGTATGGTTGTTCATAAGAGCCTCGTACTCTCGATTCATTGCTTCCAACCATAATTCTGAATCTGGACATCTAATTGCTTCCTCGTAGCTCACCGGAATATACACGTCGCTGTTGATTGCTGCTCCTAGGACATTGTATTGCTTCCGTGGGCGTCCAGGTTTGCCCGTGCGTATTAGTTTAGGTCTGCCAGGACCCACTTTGGTTCCATCCTGCGCGTTGTCCTCATCCTCTCCGGTGTCCACGTCATCTGCACTGATGAACTCGTCGCTGCTGTGACCATTTTTTATGCCGACCTTGTCTTGGTCGTATGAGCTTCCATCGTTGCTGCAGTTGTCCCTCTCATCCTCCAATTGGCCGTCTGAAACACCACCGCCTTGTGGTAGGTCAAACAACACGTATCCAGCATCCTTCGACACGTAATCAGCTCTCTCATCGAAAAGCACATCCCCCTTTTCGATAACTTGTCCAGTGCTAGGGTCGTAGAGCCTGTAGCCTTTGGCTGTTCGAGAATATCCGACCATTCGATATTCTTTTCCTTTTTGTTGGAATTTGCTCCTTGTGTGACCCTTATCCAGTGCAACTGCGAACGAACCAAAAACTTTAAAATGAGATATTGATGGTTTTTTATGTTCCACGCTTCCATCGGCGTTATATCTCTCAGCGCGTTCGTAGGCGCTCTGTTCCGCAAATACACGGCTGTGTATATAGCTTCTCCCCATAAGGACTCCACTAGGCCACATTGCGTCAGCAAGCATCGGGCCATCTCGACCAACGAGTTCCTTAAATTCCACAAACTTTGAGAATACCTCGTCTTTGCCTTTCAGAAAGTAAACAAAGATGCGTCGTGACTTGTCATCGATGAACGTAAGAAAATATCGATTGCCACCAATTGATCTTGAACTAAAAGGTCCGCATACATCGGTATGAACTAGTTCCAAAATCTCACTAGCTCTGCTTTCAGTTTTGTGTGGAAATGGCTGAACATGTATATTGCTCAACATACAGGTTTTACAGGATGTATTCTATTCCACGAACCATTTTCTTTTTAACGATATCAGCCAGGCTTCGATAATTAATGTGACCGTATCGCATATGCCACAAAATCCCATCGGCACTGGAAACAGCAAAACACTGATTCGACTTTCCTTCGAATGTATATAGATTTCCAGTTTTGTTTACTTGAAATATGCACTCTCCGTTCTGGATAATCTTTGCATGCCTTTCGTTAAAGTGCACCAAATTTCCTTTCCAAACGGTTTGACTTACGGACATGAAGTTTCCCTTCATCGTGGGAACAAATAGTACGTCGCTCAGCACAAGGGTGTATCGATCTGTGATTAGCTTGACCACTCCTTTTCCCTCCGCCTGCAGAAATCCGTCTCCTGCCAATCGAATTGACTCGGTGTGCTTCTCCAGTGTTGAGAACATATTTTCATCACAGCACATGTGGCTCGTAGCTCCGCTATCCAAGCACCATTTTGTGCGACCAAAACCGGCTGCGTCTAGGGCTCCCAATAAGCTGCACTGCTTTTGAACAATTGGAGTCTGCTTATTCTTCTGAGATCCATCTGACCGACATTCGGCCTTAACATGTCCACGCTTGCCACAGTTATAACATATGACATTCTTCCAAGCCTTTTTGGAAATTGGCTTTGTATTGCTTGCCACAAAAGCCTGTGCGCGCATGTCGCTCGATCCAGATTGAGACCTTCTCTCTCCCTCTTCTTTGACTTTGATTCGCAGTACTTCGAACTCCGGCAGTGTGTCGCGCGTCTCGATGGCAACCACGAAATTCTCGTACTCCTTGGGTAGACTCGATAGTAGGATTATAGCTCGAAGCTCCTCACTTATGTCAATTCCCACCGACGATAGCTGATCCAACACTTCGCTGAGCTCATTTAGGTGACTGGAAACATTTTGGCCGTCCTCAATTTTTAAACTTAGCAACGTCTTGTAGAGCGATACTTTCCTGACTGGCCCACTCGGTCGATGTGTCTCCTTCAATTTTGTCCAAGCCTCAAACGATGTATCACACGTTTTTATGTAAGTCAGCTGCGATGTTTTAACGCTGAGGGTAATCATGGCAAGAGCCTTACTCTCTCGGCTTGACCAATTCGAATTTTCGGCAGCATCTTCCTCCTTTAACTCGCCTGACGCAACGTCCCATAGCTCAGCGTGTACCAGTACGCTCCGCATCTGTATATGCCAAGAATCATAATTCTTTTCTTCCAGTTTGTCAATTTGGTATAGCGCACTCATGCTGAAGCTTTCTATGTAGCGATCCGATTCCAATTCCACTGCTTGCACTCGTAATGCAAGAGCCTATTTCACAACTTCTCGAAATTTCTTTACTCAAAAACCGCGTGGCCCATACATGTGTATGTGTGTGTGCCCCGGGCCCATAACCTTTTGGTATACAAGAAAAGGAAGGGCAAATTATGTTAAAGTATCTTTCAACAAATCAGATGATTGCAGATATATTAACGAAGAACCTTCAGAAACAAAAGCATTGTGAGCTTACTAAAAAGTTAAGTTTGTATTAAAATTAGAATATGTAAGCTTACATTGAGGAAGGGTATTAAAACTATTGGAACAATGTAATCTCTACTTTGTAATATGTATC
Organism: Drosophila rufa; assembly: GCA_018153105.1. Classification (NCBI taxonomy): domain Eukaryota; kingdom Metazoa; phylum Arthropoda; class Insecta; order Diptera; family Drosophilidae; genus Drosophila; species Drosophila rufa. Next base: position 1,502,450 of record JAECXS010000053.1, on the reverse strand, counting down.
GATATTTTAGTTTTGCAGTCTCTAGAAGTATCAAATAAAACTTCATTCCCTTTCCAGTATTTTTTTTTTTTTTTTTTTTTACATTGTTCCAATAGTTTTAATAATAAGTTACTTCGTTGACTTGGGGAACCTGCGTACATGGAGAGCATGTTTGCCTATTGAGGGTAGACGTTATTTGTTTACATATTTGTTCGTTTATTTTATTACGCGAATTAGATAGCCACTTCTCAACTTCTATGAGGTGATTAGCCAGTTGGGTAGTTCCTTGGGATGGGCACCTCGAGCGACTTAGGATGGCAGTGTCGTCAGCGATGCGATTGCAAGGACGAACAGAGTAGGCCCAAGCTCGCTTCCTTGTGGAACTCCAGCTGTGATAGTGTAGTCGTCAGATCTTGTTTCGTCGCACTTTACTGCGAAGCCTCTGTTGTAAGGATACGACTCAAGAAGCTTATAAAGGTATGTAGCAAGCTTGAGACACATCGATAAATATTGCGCTGAAGTATCCCAGATGCTCAAAGGCTGTGCGGATCTCTTATTCTTTCGTCTTGTTCGATTGTTCTTTGGTTTTGACGGATTGATGAGCCAGGATAACGTTGAGTGCTCCCAGTTATGGAAACGCATTTTTTGTTCAGTTTGGACAGACACGGATATAAACTTATTGGTCTGTAGGATTACGGAATTTTGTGGTATCCAGGCTTCGGTATAATTATGATAATAGATTTTATCTATTTCCTTGGCTAGTAGCCGAGACATATAATCCCATTAAAGAGTTTATGATAGACGTTTATGCACTATGGTCAGTACACTCAAGTGGTCCTTCGAAACCAAGCACGTGCTTGTTAGGGTTAGGTGTTAACAGACGCGAAAGAAAAGTATAGGTAAAAGAATGCGAGGTATATAGACTACTATCAGCAGCTCGATTGCTATCTTCCATGTGTACTAAGTGGGACAAGGTTACTGTTTTTACTTTAGGAAGACTATCTACAGATGAGGTAATTTTGTACAAATCATTATAATTTGCACATAATAGTCTAAAGGGTTCATGCATTTCATATGATGTTCTGCAGTGGTGCAAAACTAAATGAAGGTAGGATCTACTGGTTCTACATGGTACGTGGAAATTCAACTGACCCAATAGATCGCTGCTTTCAACGTCATCACGGATCAGGTTATACATAAAGACAATGCCTAGCATCGTTCTACGGTTTGCTAAGGAGGGTAGGTTAATTAGAAGAAGTCTATTAGAAAAAGAGAGCAACTTAAGGTTTGCATCCCAGCTTAAGCCACGAAAAGTAAAAAGTTCTTTTGAACTGACTCGATGCGTTTGCTGTGGACGTCCCACTGGGGACTCCAAAAGCAAGATCCATATTCAAAAATAGGACGAACTAATGAAATGTATAAATTCTTCGTGACGTAGGGGTCATCGAATTCTTTCGACCACCGTTTAATAAATCCAAGCACACCCCTGGCTTTATTCACAATGCTCGAGATATGATCAATAAACTCCAGTTTAGGATCCAAGCGGATACCGAAATCGTCAACTAGAGGGATCCTTTCCAGAGAGCAGCAGTTGAGCGTATAAGTCGCAAGCTAGGGAGAGACACGTGAGAATGTCATCAGCTTGCATTTGGAGCCATTTAGGTTTAATAAGTTTGCAGTGCACCATTTCTGAAAGTTATTAAGATCTATTTGTCTGTTTGTCTTGAGTTAGTCAAAACTTTGGGAAAGTCGTTAATAAATAATGTAAAAAGTAAGGGACCCAGGTGCCTCCCTCGTGGGACACAAGATGTCACCCGGAGAACATTTGACAAGCTATTTCTAAAGAGGACCTTTTGCATCCTGCCATTCAGATAACTTGAGATCCACTAAGAAGATCGACAGGAAAACCCATTAAGTCGAGTTTCCTAACAAGAAGGGAATAATTAACGGAGTCAATCTGCAATCTATCTGCAAGTGTTGTGGAAAGCCCCTTATAGTGAAAAAAGTGAGATCCAGAAGGTTAGATGTCGTTGATCTTCGTTTAATAAATCCATGTTGGCATGGAGAAATTACTGATCTACAAAGGTGCTGCAAATGGGGAGTAATAACGTTTTCGAAAAGTTTTGGGATGGCTGACAACTTAGAGATTCCTCTATAGTTTTTAGCATCCACTTTGCTACGTTTTTTGTGGAGAGGAATGACGAATGATTCCTTCCAAATAAGGAAAAATTGTGATGTTTCTAAAGATAAGGTAAACAATTGTAGAAGTGACTGCACAGGGTATTCCATCGGGACCTGGCGAATAAACCGACTTGACACGTTGAAGATTCAGAAGAAGGGAGCTTTCGTGTAAGCTAGGACTAAATATTAGGTTGGACATGTTATAAGAGTAGGTCTGGGTTGAATCGGATGGCAGAGAATAAGTAGCTTGCAAAAACTGAGCAAAACGATCGGCGATTGCTGATCATTACTGTCTTATTTTCAAATGAAAGCGAGGAAGGATGTGTAATATGCTTACGTTTAGTGTTGACAAAATTATAAAACTGTTTTGGGTCCTGCGCGAACTGAACCCTACAATGAGTCAGAAAGTTTCTATAACACTGCGCGTTAAGTACGGTAAACTTTGACCAAGTCAACTCTTTACTAAACCAGGGGGCTTATTTGAGTTTTTTTTTTTTTTTTAATTTATTTTGCTGTTATTTATTGAATCTTATCCATTTAGAGACTAACAATAAGTTGTATGGCCCTGACAATTATTGCTGGGTTGGAAGGTCGTTTCGTTGTAGGCGGGTTCTGCTGGAAACCCGAGTCAAGCCTCTTGCCAGATGATTAGGGTGCACAGTAAGTTCTTTATTATAGGTCGTCCTTTGCTTGTCTATTTCACCCAGTGATAGTTCTCAGGATTTTTGATTGCGCGCGCTGTATGATTTATATAAAAATGTAAAATTCTACACTTTTTTTTTTTTTTTTTTTTATTATACTTTGCTGTTATTTATTGAATCTTCTCCATTTAGAGACTAACAATAAGTATGTCAAATCTTATATTAATAACCTAACTAACAGTCATATGACTGGCACAAAGTTGTATGGCCCTGATAATTATTGCTGGGTTGGAAGGTCGTTTCGTTGTAGGCGGGTTCTGCTGGAAGTCAAGCCTCTTGCCAGATGATTAGGGTGCACAGTAAGTTTTTTATTATAGGTCGCCTTTTGCTTGTCTATTTCATCTTTTACTGCAAGAATGCCGAGATCCCTATGGATGTTTTGGTTGCGAATATACCATGGTGCCCCAGTGATAGTTCTCAGGATTTTTGATTGCGCGCGCTGTATGATGTCTATATTGCTGCTGCTCGCGTTTCCCCACAGCTGGGAGCCATATGTCCAGATAGGCTTTAGCGTGGAGTTGTAGAGCAGGACCTTGTAGTCCAGACGCAGTGGCGATCGGGCGTTTAAAATCCAGTGGAGGCTGCTAGCTTTTAGTTTTAGATGTAGTTTCTTGCATTCGATGTGTCTTCGCCAGGTTAGTCGTCTGTCGAGGTGGACGCCGAGATACGTTACTTCGTTGAATTGGGGAATCTGCGTACTATTCAAGGATACTGGGGAGCATGTTTGCCTGTTAAGAGTAAAAGTTATGTGTTTACATTTTTGTTCGTTTATTTTAATACGCCAGTCAGATAGCCACTTCTCAACTACCATGAGGTGACTTGCTAGTTGGGATGTTGCTCGGTTTGGGCACTTCGAGCGACTTAGGATCGCAGTGTCGTCAGCGAACGTGGATGTTGTTAGCCGCTCGTTCGTAGGTATATCCGCTGTATAAAGGACGAACAGGGTGGGCCCCAGTGCGCTGCCTTGTGGAACTCCGGCTTCGATAGTGTACTCGTCAGATGTTGTTGCGTTGCACCTTACTGCAAAGACTCTGTTGTAAAGATACGATTCAAGTAGCTTATGAGTGTATGTAGGCAAGTGTGTTTTGATTTTATGCATGAGGCCATTTAACCAGACTCTATCGAAAGCTTGAGATACATCGAGAAATACTGCGCTGCAGTATTCCCGATGCTCGAAGGCTGTGCGTATCTCTGATGTTATTCGATTGACTTGTTCGATTGTGCCATGGTTTCGACGGAAGCCAAAGTGATGAGCCGGAATAACATTGTGTGCTTCCAGGTATGGTATTATGTGTGTTAGAAGACATTTCTCGAACAGTTTGGACAGACACGATAATAAACTTATTGGTCTGTAGGGTGACGGGATTGTGTGGTCTTTTCCGGGTTTCGGTATCATTATGATGATAGATTTTATCCATTTCCTTGGGTAGTAGCCAAGGCATATAATCCCATTGAAGATTTTACAAATGACTTCAATAGCAGAGTTTGGAAGTTCAAGTATCATTTTTGGAGTTTTTAAGTCACCGCCCGGAGCCTTTTTTGGTTTCAGTTCACCAATGACTTTTGCGATCTCATTCATCTGAAACAATGTTGGTAAATACATAGTAGTAGTTTCGGTTTGTGGTAGGACAAATGGGCTAGTGGCCTGGTTGGGCTGGAAGACGCTTCGGAGATGTGAAGCAAATGAGTTTCTTATCGGGGTGACTGTTTCGATTGGAGAGCTTAGATTTGGGTGAGCCCTCCACAAAGGATGCTTTGTACTGGTTGGCGTAAGTTTTTCGATGTACCGTAGTTGTGCCTTTTCAGCGTCTTGTTTCAGAGCTCGGTTAAGTAAGCGAGTGACTTGTTTAAGACGTTGTTTTGAAGATGGCGATCTGTTGGTTTGCCAAGCACGTCGCAGACGCTTCTTTTTCAGGACAAGCTGTTCATTTTGTTGATTAACTTTGACTTTGTTGGATTGTACGTCCTTCCCTTGTGATGTTAAAATAGTGGCTGCTGTAGTGAGTACGTCCTCAAGAGCATCAGTAGAGCAGTCTATATCCGCTTCGATGTTGAGCTGCGGGGTTAGTTCTATGTGGGAACTTACATATTTCTTATATTTAAGCCAGTTAGTTCTGTGCGACGTCAGCCTTTGGGGTTGATCTGTAGTTTCTGGGCTTTGAAGAAGAGTTATTAGTACTGGCGAATGGTCTGATGAAAGATCCGAAAGCGCTTTGGCACATATAATGTTGCGTGAGATATTTTTTTTCACCGCTTAAGTCTGGCATCTTTCCGGGGTCTGCTGGCCAATATGTGGGGCTACCAGGGGAAACATAGTCAAATTTTTTGCTCAAGTTTATTATTGAATTATATAATTGCCTTCCTTTGGGAGTCACGAGACGCGATCCCCAGTACGTATGCTTGGCATTATAGTCTGCTGCAGCTATGAAGCACTTGGAGATCGCTTCATTGTAAAAATCCATAAATTTTCCTTCCGAGATTGTCAAGCGAGGCGGGCAGCAGACAGCGGCTATGAAAATGTTGCCGTTACCTGACTGCACTTTAATAGACGAAGCCTGCCAGTAATTAGTTGAATATCTTTGCTAAAAGTGGTGCTTTATACGTTCTCTGAGTAGGACGCCGGTTCCACCGTGGGCTTTACCATCTGGATGATCTGTGCGGTAGAAGGCGTAACCTCTTATTTGGAAGTTGTATTTGCTTGTAAGGTGCGTCTCTCCAAACATTATAACGTCGATATGATTTTCATTCAGGAACTGTGTTATTTCAAGTTTATGCCGTGAAACGCCATTGGCGTTCCACATAATTATTCGTAGATTAGACATCAGTTATTTGGACTGCTGAGCTACAAGCAACTGTATCACCATGTTCTGGTTTTGAACAAGTGTTTGCATGGTCGTTTTCATGAAGGATATTAATTCTGTTAGACGTTGTTGCATGGTAAGCATCATAGCTTCCATTGTGCTTTGTGGCTGTCCTGGGGCTTTCTGAACGTTTTCTAGATTAGACTGGAGGGGGTTTTCCATATCTGTTCGGAGGTCATCGGCGTAGGAGAAGCCCTTCTGGGTATTCAGCGGACCAAATGAGGATCTTGCGGCCTTGGCAAAGAATACTTCCGGCGTCGTTTGTGAGCTAGTGTACACGTTTCGTGTATTCTGATGGCGCGTTGCTGTCACTCTTCTCATGCGACTCCTTGTAGACCACATAGCCCCTGTAGTTTGCGGTATGATTTCCTCCGCAGTTCCCACATTTTTTCTTGTGGCGGTCTTCCTTGTTAGCAGGGCAGCTAGCGGAATTGTGGAAGTCTCCGCAAACTACACAGACTGATCGAGGTGTGCAGTATGTCCTGGTGTGTCCATACTCCTGGCAGTTTGTGCATTACAATGGGCCGTTTCTTTTATGAGGCTCTTCCACCGTAATTCTTCGGTGCAAGAGGAATTGCAGGTTGTAAATGGGGTTCACTTCGTTTTTCTTCAAGGCTCTACTGTCTGGCTCCAGCTCGACCTTAAAAACCATTTTCTTTAAGGCCATCTATAATTTCGTTTTGAGTTTTGGGGGAATGTAGGAACATATAATAAAAATAAAACTAATTCAGACGTGAGGTTGGTGTTAACCGCAATGAGGATCCCGCCCCCTGGCCTGGAAGGCCGATCTAGGCTGTACGTTGTGTACACAGCTGGAAAAACTTCGGAGCTTAGGATATCCGGCTTCAACCAGGTTTCTGTGAACCCAATCACCTGGGATGCAAACGATAAACTTTTAGAATACAAATTAGGAAGCTAACTCTTGCATCCTGATAGGAGAGAAGGAGAGAACTTGTTAGTTTTTTGAAGCGGACGAGGTAGACGGCACAATGGAATATTCCGGCATGGGTAAACTAACTCCTACAGGCCGTCTTCCTTTTTCTTCGCTTCGTTCTCCTTAACAACAATGAGCTTTTGCCAGAAGTTCTCTGAGCACATTGTTTTAAAAAGTTATTTTGAAAGATTAAATATCCATAGCATTAGAAAATTTGAATTTTTCAACCTTAATCTTAGATTTTTCGGCTTTAATGCTACCTAGAGGGGAAAGCCGAGAAACAAATATCTGTTTCGTTGGGGGAATAGCAATAAGGGCTTTTGACAATATATTTGTTGTACCAATTTCTGCTGACATTCCAGGTCTGTTACCCTGGGGAGTGTTCTGGATGGGGTTCTATGGGGTCATTAATTGTGACCCTTCAGCGGACTCAACGGATATAAGTGGAGGCACTGCCCCTCCCGCGGTACATTCGGAGACCGAATCTTTTCTCGCCCCCGATCATAATATCATTGGAGTTAGATATATTGCAGTCGGGAACTGTGCCGAGGGAGTGAGCTGTTGAGAAACCGTCACGAGTTGTTGGGATCCGCCCACAAACGGTGTGCCAGGAGCACATCATTAGTTTTACGAAAACTAACACGTAACTCCTTAAAACCATTTTTGGTTTGCCCCATAAAAGACACCATTTCCTTTTCAACTTTGCGAAAACTTTCACAGCAGTAGCGCATTCCAATGTTTTAAATAATTTCAGCCACCCGGCCTATGCAATCAATGCACTTGGCGTGCACAACATTCTCACAAAGCCAGCACCGATATTAGAGTCATCATTTGAGATTACCTTCTTGCAGGCTTTAATAGCGCAGACTTACCACTGTACCAATCAGAAGTTAAGAGTAAATAAGAGTAGTTACGTGCACTAAGAGAGAGAGAGTGAGCGAGAGCGAGCAAGAGACCGATAGTTAGGGATATTAAGCCGTCAAGCTGTAATATCGGCGTAACGGATAATGCACAAAAAGGAATGCAAAAATGAAGATAAGCAATCGCTGGAAACTCCATTATTTCTTACATTTAAGCCAGTTAATTCTGTGCGATGTCAGCCTGTGGTAATGAACGGTCATTTCTGGGCTTTGAATATAATTATAATGTTGCGGGGAATGTTTTTTGTCACAGTTTATTAAGTCTGGCATCTGTCTGGTCTCTGCTGCCCAATATGTGGGGCTACCAAGGGAAACATAGTCCAATTTTTTTTTTTAAGTTTATGATTGCATTATATAATTGCCTTCAATGTCTTTATGATTGGCATCATAGTCTCCAGCCTTCGAGCCGTGGAGACATTTGTGCCTCGGCTTGGTTATGTGGATGACTGAGTGTCGCTTCAAGTTATATTTGGTCTTGTATGAGCGATTGCCGGTTGTGAAGCTATCATTCCGCCAGAAAGCTTTCGAGCAGTGGAGACATTTGTGCTTCGGCTTGGTTAGGTGGGTGACAGAGTGTCGCGCAACGGGACTAGCTCCAGCCACTTTCTGAATGCGTCAAAAATAATAGGAGCATGGTATTCCACTGTTTCGAGCGAGGTAACGGACCTACGTAGTCCGCGCAGAGCACTTTCTGCAGCATCGACTTGTAAGGAATTGTTAAGATCCCTTACAGAAGCGCTAAGAGAACTCAGGATCAACAGAAGAGAAAGCAGTATAAGAGATTGAGTAGGAGCGGAGAAATTGAGAGAAAGCTTTCGGCAGAGCGGGTATTCATCGCATAACGGGACATGGATGCGCTGAGCAAGGAGTTTTGCCGGGAAAGAGGGCTGCTGAATGGCATCTGAAGTTCATGACGCAGTGGATATAGGGAAAGTGACTCCTTGGGAATCGAGCCAAGGATCACTTCAAGGACAGTCAGTTGGGGAGTTTTGTAGCAGTGGCCGCAAAGGCTGCAGCGGCAGTCAAGAAGGCAGCACAGGAGGCAGCGGAGGAAGCACTAGAAGCGGCAGCGGATGTGGAGCAGGTCGTGGGCAGTTAGTGGTGATGTTTATGTGGATATAGAGAGTGAGCAGTGTTAGTGAAAGTGACTTCTTGGGAAACGAGCCAAGGATCACTTCAGGGGCAGTTAGTTGTGGAGTTTATGTCACAGTTGATTTTGTGAGTTACCAGTGACCAGTGCTAGTGAAAGTGGCTCCTTGGGGAACGAGCCAAGGATCAACTCAGGAGACCGCAGAACAGAGCAGTTTTATCAGCAGCAATCACGAAGTAAGTCTTTGGGAGGATGTCCTTTGACCAAGCGAGTCCAGTCTTCACTACTTCCTTTCACTGCCTACTTTCTAAGTCCCCAGGCGGGCGGTGAGTTTGCCAGCGCGTCAGCTTAGCGGGAACATCTGGAGCGTGCAGCACCAGAGTATCTAGCGGAGCGAAACTTAGCGAGAGTAGCCGAGTGCGGGTAGCACCGGAGTATCAAGCGGAGTGTAGGCGGCGTGATTACCCAGACGGCGTTGGCCGGCGAGTCGGGCGTGATCCGTGATGACCTCGGAGCGGTACCCCTCGAGGTAACACCTCATCTTTCTGATGCTCCGTACGTTGGCGAGGCTCAGCTGTGTTCAAACGACGGCTGGCGTAAGCCACTACTTTCTCCTGTCCCTCGATGTTCTGGGTCAGCACTGCTCCTATCCCATAGTCGCTCGCGTCGGTTTGCAGCACGAATTTCTCGTCAAACCTCAGACATGCCGGAATGGGTGCCTTCGTCAACACCGTCGCCCGCTCTTGTCCTGGTCCCCACTCCCACTTGTGGTTCTTCTTCAGCAGCGACGTCATGGGTTCCCCGACGTCGGCGAACTTTGGGATGAAACGGCGATATCACGAGGCGATCCCGAGGCATCGACGGAGCTCCTTCAGGTTCGTCGTTAGTGACAATCCACGAATCCCGACGATCGTCTTCGCCGATGACATGCCCCAGGTACGTAATCCGACGCTGGAAGAAATGGCATTTTCCCCGGTTCGCCTTTCGCAGTCGTCGGAATACCTTGCGCAGGTGGGCGACGTGTTCCTCCAGGGTTGGCCCGACGACGATGATATCGTCTAGGTACGCGAACGCGTGCGGTTCCATGTCCGGGCCGATCACAGTGTCCAACGCTCGTTGGAAAGTGGCCGGAGCCAAGTGCAACTCAAATGACATCACCTTCCAGTGGAACAGTCTTCGCCCCGGACTCGTGAATGCCGTGCACTCCCTGCTGTCACGGGTTACCGGGATCTGCCAGTACCCGTTCTTGAGGTCCAGCGTCGATATGAGCTTCGCGGTGCGGAGGCGCTCCAGGATGTGGTGAATCCGCGGGAGGAGGTATGCGTCCGGTACCGAGTTCCCGTTCAGCTGCCGGTAGTCCACATACATGCAAACGTCTCCGTTCTTCTTGGCCGTGATGACGATCGGGGCGATGTGTGGTCTCTTCGAGGGCTCGATGCGTCCGTCCTTTAACAGCTCGTCGATCTGCTGGTCGATGATGGCCCTCATCGCCAGATTCCGAGGGAAGTATCGCTGTTTGAGTATCGGCCGGTCCATGCGCATGATAATCCGATGCTCAGCGATGTGCGACACCCCAGTTAGGGATTCGAACTCCTCCTTGAAATCCTTGATCCATGGCTCCGGATATTCATGGCCTTCGGATTCTTTCACAACGTCGGCCCCGGGACTGGGATGGCTTGCCGAGTTGACCGTGCCGCACCGAGGTGCCTCTTGTGTCGGTCCTCCCTCCGACTCAATGCGCTTGTGGAAGCGCCGCGCGGAAAGGGTTTCGCCGGATGGCGTTATAGTCTGCCGCCGGTAGTACTCCGGCCCAGCTCGGCCTCTTGTCGTGAGGATGAGCTAGAGTTGCCCCGTCATACCTCGGGTCCTGGCGCAGTTGCAGCCAGTTGTGCCTCCGGTGGGTTCGGCCGTGCCGCCGCTTGGTGAAACTCCAGGTCAGGGTTTCCGGTCGGAGTCATTGGCGCAGTCGGGAGTGTTCGAGGGGCCGGCCTGCGCAGAGACTCGCGGGGCAGAACAGGAGAAGCTGCTCACTCGAGGCCCGTACCCGTTTTCCCGACGTCGAACGTCGGCAGCAGTCAAGGGTCCTTACTCCTCGTCGACCACAGTCACAACAGAACAAGCGGCGGGGATTCCGGCAATCGGCTGCGAAACGCTCCGTCTGGCTGCAGTTCAGGCAGGCCCGACGTAGTTCTATTGGCTCCTCGTCGACCTATGTGGCTGAGAGTTTCTGGGTGTTTGGTGGCATGGTACGGGGTGTGGGGCTGGTGGTGCACCAGGCATCCTTCCAGGGTTCCCTCCGTAGCTGGTGCCGGCTATTTGCCTCTGAGTAGGCACGCGGTACTCCGTGTGTCCTGAACTTCTTCGGCTCCTCACCTCCTCGTAGTTGACTACTATCCTGCCTACTATCCTGCCGACGGATGAACAGCTGGTACTCCGGCAGCATGTTGTCATATATTCTCTCGAGCTCGCGCTCTGTCGAGAACCCTGCTCTCCGCATCTGGAGTCGCCGGTCCACCAGATACTCCTTAAAGGGCTCATTCGGCCACTGGAAGTGGGTCCGGATTTTGAAGTACCGATGTGGCAGGAAGAACTCCAGTAACTCGCGCCTCACCTCGGCCCAGCAGGCTTCCTAGAGCCCGCTGGTTCGATACCAGCTCTCGGCCCGTCCGGCCAGCAGCATCACCAGGGCGTGGGCCAGATACCTCCGATCGATCCGATAGGTATCGGCCCGCTCCTCGATGTGTTCGATGAAGCTCAGCGCATCAGTCGTCCCGTCAAACGAGAGACCCCACTTGGTCATCTTGTCGGCCAGGGTAGCACAGATGCCCGACGCCGAGCTTACGTCTACGGGTAGCGGCGACACCGGCTAGTCCTCGCTGGTGGGGGCGTTCCCCAACCTGCGTTCCAGCTCTTCAAGCCAAGCCTGAATACTATACGTCTATCCGGGCTGTCGCACGAACGCGGTAAGCCGGGCCCGTAATTCGTCGACCGTCCCGGCACGCTCGAGTCCAAACTCGACGAGAATGGCCTCCAGCTCATGCTTCTTCCGGTATCAGATCCAGATGGTTGCCGTCCTCCCATAAGCGAAGGATTAACGAAGGCTTGGAAGGATTATCGATGGCTTGCATGGGTCCTTAAGGACTCGCGAAGGATTGTCGATGACTTGGATGAGTCCTTGAGGACTCGCGAGAGATTGTCGATGAATTGTATGGGTCCTTGAGGACTCGCGAAGGATTGTCGATGGCTTGTATGGGTTTTAACGAGCTGATTTGCTTGGTTTGCTCGCAACTAATGTCTGCGGCTAGCTCAGTAGATATTGTGTGCTCGTCCCACCAAATTTGTATTGCCTGATTGCCCGTCCAGAGAGAACGCTTTGGGTCAAATTATTCTTCAGGTTGTTTATTGTATTTCTCGTTGTTTATCTTATTTCGAGTTCTGCTGCTGCGTCCTGATCGCCCCGCGGTTGCGGCTGCGCTCCTTCCTCGCAGACTGCCACCCCTATCGCCCGCTTTGCGGCCTCACTACAAAGCTAGCAGAGTGTATCGCCTGGCAGGATGATCTATCATCCCTCCTTATCGCCACTGCCACTCCGAACGCCCGTTTTGCAGCTTCAAGCACATAGCTAGCAGGATGTATCGCCTGGCCTAAGCCTAACCACCCTTATCGCCTGCTCCACGCCTTGGCCTAGGATATCGTCGACACGGTGTATCGCCCGGCCTAAGCCTAGCTACGAGCGCAACTCCCACAGTTTGACGCCCTCGACCGTCGCTTTCCTCGGCTGGTCTTTGCCGCACAACCTCGCTGTTCCTCGAATTTTTGTTTCTTTCTGGACTTCTCGAATGACTCCTCTCTCCTCTCCTTGACTCCTTGAAATGCGACGGATCTCAGCGTTGAAGTCTCTGTTCGAAAGGCTTGCCACTTCAAGCTCCGAACTTCTTGACTTTGCTTCTCGATCTTTCGCGGACTCGGTTTAACTTTGACTGCTCAGTTGACGCACTCGCTTGGATTCTCGCACTCGTATTAGTTCCCGTGCGCACACGTCCCCGCCTTTCATAGGCTTCGCCAGTCCCATTGCTCCTGCCGGCGTCGGTCACGCCACTGGATCCAAAAATCCGTCGAATGTCGCGTAATCGGGTCCAAAGTCTGGCTTGTACCGTTATTCCTCCTTGACGACCAAAGTCCAACGCCGCCCATCACGCCACCGAGTCCAAGGTCCGCCTGAGTCCCGCTACATTAGCGGGATACCGATGCCCCAAAAAATAAATATGTGCATATATATATAGATATATATATATATATACTAGCAAAACCCGGCGAACTCCGTTTCGCCACCAGATGGCTTGGTTTTATGTAACATTTCGTTTGGTGATTATAAGATGAAGACACTTTTTTTTCTTTTTTTTTTGTGAAAAGGAAAAATTTTATATTATTTCACAACAGTAATTAATTCATTTCGATTACAAAAATGAAGTGTTTTAGTTGAACTTCTCTAATTAAATGAAAGTGAATCCAAAGTAAATACTAAATCGAAGCGTTATACGTGTCCGCAAATTATCCGTTTCATTGAAGTGCTCTTTGGTAAACCACATTTTTTGTTTTTTGGTCTGACGTTAACACAAACAAAGCGGATGGTTTCCCAACTCGTAAACACGCAACGTATAACTGCCCATGTGAAAAAAAATGATTTTCTAAAATTGTCTCCCAAACACTAAGCGATTTGCCTTGCGACTTGTTAATTGTCATTGCGAACTGGAAATTGCAATCGTTTGAAATCAAACGGATGATCAGTAGGAATCATTGCTATTCGAGGAATACATACATTTTCACCTCCGTACATTCCGTTAATAATGGTTGCCTCAATCAAATTCGGCATAAGTCTTTTTACCAAAGTCGAGTACCGTTGCAAAGTCGCGGTGGATTCAAATTACGCAATATCATAGTAACTGTACCAACTTTGGTTTGCAAGTTAAGTGGTGGAAATCATGGTAACTCCAGAGAGTTCAAAACTTCGTTGGATAATTTACTACATCGTTGGGATTTGTTATGGAATCAACGCATTTGTATGTCACCAAATCGCCAGCAATTTTTGATTTAATGGTGAAATTCAGTACGTGTACCTCATTATTCTTTGCGGCAAGAATGGATCGTTGACTTAACCAAGCATAATTCTAATAATTCTCACTAATCTTTGGGAAAACATTTTCAATAAGAGCTAAATGAGAGTCTAAAATTCGGCTGAAGTCGTTGGTAAGAGTAATCTTCACATATGTCGTCTTTGTATTTCTTCCATAACTGAAGTGGTTGTGAAGGAAAATATGTTGTGATGATAATTGCAAACAGCGTTCGTATATGGTAGGCATTTGATGAACAACTGATTTCGCAAGTGTTAAATTAAAATGATAATCGTTCTCCAGCAAACCCAAAAATTGACATGCTTCTCTACCAACACATTTACCAACAGCAGTCGCAAATAAAAACATTCATAATTTCTAGGATGAACAGTATATGTTCAAACATGAACACGTTTTTACATATACGTATATATATATATACTAGCGGACCCGGCGAACTTTGTCTCGCCCTAATTCGACGCCATTATATAACCCCAGGGTAATAGTCAAACACTGCATTTCTTTATTTAGTATAGAGCGATATGATATACTATGTTTTTTGTTTTATTTTCCGGCGCAAAAACAAACAATGAAGACGGCTTACCAACATGCGAACATGCAACGTACAGCTGGCCGTGCGAAAAACAGGGAAATTCTAGATTTATCCCGCAGACTTCTAACGATTGGCCTTGCGATTTGTTGATTGTCATCGCAAATGCCAATCGGACGGGGAACTGAATCCTCTTGAATTGGAATGGTAGATCAGTTGGAATAATCGGAATTCGTGGTATAAGGACTACCTCTCCTTTAAATGTTCCCTTGATGATCGTCGCCTGAATCACGTTATTCATCAGTTTCTTGACGGACAACCGCGTACCGTTGCACAATTTCGGATGATTTAGATTCCGCAGCATTATAATAATTGATCCCACCTTCAGTTGCAAATTATGCGGTGGAGTTCCTGGCACATCTAGCGAGTTCAAAAATTCTGTCGGATAGTTCGTCGCTTCATCCTCGTCGGTCACGCTGTCAACGGATCTGTATGAATACAGTTCTCCATCGATTTGATTTTGAATAATGTAATTCAAATTATCTACGTCCTTGTTCTTCGCTGCTAGTATTGCCCGTTCACTAATCCAGTCGATATTTTTATAATTTTGCGCAATGTCGGGGAACACTTTGTTAATGAGTTCCTCCTTTGATGATGTGAACACGCAAAAATTTGCCGGAAACGATATTGATCCAGTCGAAACATCAACAGGAATTTCGCCATTGCCAAGTGCCAGCAGTTGTCTCGAGAATTCAGCAGCGGACGGGTCATTCTGCAATGTGACTCTCATGTTCGTGGTTAATTTCAGCTTTTTGACATATCTCCACAATGAAGACGATTTAAGGCATGCATTAACTTCATCGGCAGCCGTAGATTTCGGGATGACGGGAAGCGTTTGACGAAAATCTCCGGACAGCAATATCAAAGACCCACCAAATAGTTTCGAATCACCGCGTAAATCTTTCATCGTTCGGTCAACTGCCTCCAAAGCTCGCTTAAACATAAGTAGCTGGCAGAATGGTCAAACAACCAATGTTTGCCGCGTGTCCATCAGTAGCGATGGCGTCACGCAAGTGGATGTACTCGTCAGATCGTAACTTTGACTGATTGAAACGAATGAAATTGAGAGTTTCTACTTTTACATACATGTCTACACAGTACTGCTGAAACAAACGGCGGTATCTCAACAGATGATTGTCAACATCTAGTCGTATCATCAATCGATATGCATAAAAATTCATTGAGCTGACTTTCTTATTCGTTTCTTCTCCTGTAATATGAATTCGAATTTACGTGCAGAATGAAAAAGAAGTGATTAAACAAACCTGTCGTTGGATTGACCATCTTTATGTTGAAGTGATAGCCATCTTCTCCACGACAGAACATCAACGGATATTGAAGTGCATCATATGACCGATGAGTCTCATCAACGCGTTGCAATTGTCCATCATCCCGACGCTTGAGAACAATATCGCGTGATTATACATTCTCGCCAACAATCACCACTGCGACTTCATTGATAGTGGGCGCATTGAATTGTCTTGAATGGCTTCCTGCTGGTCTTTTATCTCCTCTGATAATGATTTTGTGGTCGTCAGAATGCATTGTATCCAAAGCTGTTTTGAACAATCTGACCAATTCATTACACTCATGAAGAAGATTTTGCAATTGTTGTATTATTTCACGTTTAGTTGCAGTGAAAATTGCACAACGCTGATTAAGTTCAACTACCGAATCACCAACGAAATAGATCTGAAGGAATTTATGATCTTTGTTTGGTGGTGGTAACAAAGCGCCCGCTCGATGGTGAATTTGCCCTTGAATCTGAATTTTGTGATGCAATTTCGTGAAAAATTATAGTTGTTCATGTTGATAAAAGAGTGACGCTATTACCTTATAACTCGGATTGTAGCCTGGTTGTTGAACAACCTCTGCTCCAAATGACGTCATTTGAAAACATCCGTTATATTTTTGTGCGTGCAACAGGAAATGGTTTGATTTGCTTGTATTTCCATATAGAAGCGAATACAATGGCTCTGGTGGATGAGTCAAAACCGGCAATTTTACCTTGCCACCTGCGCAGCATAAGCCGGGAGCTTCCAATCGAAACTTCAGTGCATTGCAGTGCTGACATACCACAGACAATAAACCGATAACAACGCAGCTATGGTCTTTGTAGGACGTTGAGAAATTGTATGCAAATGCAGCGCGATTCAAGTCTGTTCTTGGTACTCTTTGTGTACAGCGAATCTGTGCTAAACGGGTTCGTCTCGATTCATTTCTTTCTGCACGTTCGTCTTGCGTTTGACTTTAATGGACATTCCGACTATATGTTGCTCGACGTGTACGTCGTCCAATGTTTGGCCGTCTTATAGCAGGCATTATTCCTACAAATCACAGGAAGAAATTAAACAAATCCGGACGTCTGATAAAAACGAATAAGAAACCGAATAATATTGAAACGATTTGTTTTTACTTTGACATATATTTCGATACACTACTCTTTTATATAATTTGATATTTTAATTATTTGTTTTTCACCATTACCCTGGAGGATTTTCTAAAAATTTTATTACGTTCTGACCTTCTCCTGTTAGTTACCTACAACTGAAAAAAAATTTGAACCAAATCGGCCCAGCCGTTCTCCAGTAGTTTTTTACGACACATTTTTTGGGCTCCATTTTTATATATATAGATAGATAGAAGATAGATAGAAGATTAATTAATATAATTTGTGTTTGAGTGTGTGTTTAATATTTTTTCTTGTTGGAAGGCAAAGAGCAGTTTAGTGACGGACGTGATGTGTGTATGTGAATGTGAACTTGGATGTATGGATGTAATAATATATATATGTATATGTACATATATATATGGACGCCAGCGGATCACAGTGAGACGAAGTAGGGGGCCGAAATTGGCAAAGCACTTTTGCACTTTAAAAAGAAGAAAAGTTCACTGCGGCTGAATGTACATATGTAATATGTATGTACATATATATATTATAAAATAATTCACTTTCACTTTTGGAATCGGAGGGAAAGAAAAACGCCGTCGGAAACGGAAAATGGCGACCACGGACGAATGGATTTTGGAATTAGTCGTACTTATCTTTAAAACTCCGAAAGGGGCGCTGGTAGATCAGGATAGATCTGAGGGGCGTCGGTGGCGATCGGTGGCTGCGGAGAAATCCCAGAATATCCGGTAGAAGAAGTAGAGTGGTGGCGGCGTTGGCTTCACAAATAGGTTTATTCACTTCAAGTGCTTGCTTAAGACTAACTTAGCCTAATAGAACAAAGTGCACCGCTGCCGCCGGTGGAGAGGCGCCCTTTCCCGGCTGGAACGGAGGGAGCGGGAAAACGGCCGATGAGAGGGAGAGCGGGCGAGCGCTAGAGCGAGGATGCTCGCTCCCACACTGCCGCTGAAAACTAAGCGCCCTGTGGCGCGAACACCTGGACAGAGCCGATCAACTGGTAGTTGGTAGTGTTTAAGTAGATAGAAATTACTAACCCGGTAGTAGTAGCAGAGCAGGGCTCTAGCAGTCTACGCCGCACAGCCCAAGGTAGCATAGGGTATTAAACTCGGGGTCCAAAGTCTGGCTCATGCTAGTCGACTTTGACGAGCACAGGGTAGCAGAGAAGCTTCTAGTAACCCACTCCTCATAATCAAGGTAGCACAGGGTAGCAAACTCGGGGTCCAAAGTTTGGCTCATGCTAGTCGGCTTTGACGGGCACAGGGTAGCAGAGCGGGTTCTAGTAACCCACTCAGCATAATCAGAGGTAGTAGAGGGTAGCAGGTACGGGTCCTAGGTCTGGCTCATGATAGTCGGCCTGGACGAGCACAGGGTAGCAGAGCCGGTTCTAGTAACCGACTCCGCCTAACACAGCCTAGCACAGTTTAGCCGAGGATGGTTCAAGCAATCACCTCGGCATAGCATAGCACAGGGTAGCAGAGGGCTGTTCAAGTAACATCCTCTGACGAGGACAGGGTATCATAGCGCAGGGTATCAAAGCACCCTGGGCAGAATCAGGGTATCGACGAGACACGGGGTATCAAAGGTGCGAGTCATCTATTTCTCCCGTAACATGATGCTGGCCACTTTTGCGGATGACACAGCGGCAGCGTGCAGATCATCTTGCATATACACAGCCACTGACAGGCTTCAGTTATACCTCAAGAAATTTGAAAACTGGGCTTGTCGGTGGAACATCTCTGTAAACCCCTCAAAGTCTGCAGTAGTGACACACACACTCAGAAAGGACAAATGCCCAGGATTATTTTTACACGGAGAACTACAGGATCAGAAAAGGGAACACAAATACCTGGGTGTGACCCTTGACAGAAGATTAACACTAGCAAAGCACACTACAAATGTCAAAAACTCACTCGAAGCCAAGGCTAAGAAGCTTTCTTGGCTGTTAAAACCAAGCAATCACCTTAACCTAACAAACAAAATCAAAATTTACAAAACCACACATGCCCCCACATGGAGATACGCCATACAAGTATACGGAATTGCTACCAAAAGCAACTTAAACAAAATCAGACTATTCCAAAGCAAGACACTACGCAGACTATCAGGAGCTGAGTGGTACATACGGTACATTGACCTGGCCAGGGACTTCAAAGTCCCTCTTGTTGGGGACGTTATCAACTCTCAAGCGGAAACATACTTCAAGAAACTGACAAACCATCCGAATATACTCTCCAGAAGACTCACGGAACATAGAACCAGAAGAAGACTCAAAAGAACCCATCCCATCGATCTAGCACACAGAACTTAAAAAAAAAAAACCTCCACATGACCTAAAACACTCCACATATTCGTAACCCATAACACTTTTCTACAACTACAAAATATTTTAAAATCCATTGAACACCTGCCTACACTATTGTAAAAGTTACTATATATAGTAACAGTATACAATATACACTGTGTAAATTAACACAGTAATAAATCACAAAGAAAACTATAAAAAAAAAACCCTAAAGTTTTAGTTGTGTTCTTCCCCGATTCCCCCATAGATATTATGTTCATCGTATTAATCAGAGTTTTTACTTAATAAAAGTGTTTAAGTCAGCTGCAGAAACTTGCAGATGTGTGTGAAACAATCAATAATCTAACGCATCTTTTTATTTCTTCAAGGTCAAACTTGTCCAGCAGAGCCCCTGTGTTTGTTTTGTGTGTTTGTCTTCGTCTTTACTTGTGGCTTACATTGTGTATAAAAACTTCGTAATTGTTAATGTGGCCTTAGGTGCCTGGCATACAGTACATAAACTGTCTGCCTTGTGTCGCCGCAACTAGAACATGAACCAGTTGGACTATAGATGGTGCACATGAGGGTCTGAAGACTCTGCGACAGCCTCTGTTAAATGCAGTCAAATGAGTAAAGCTCGCGTTGTGGTCAAAACAATTACTGATTCTATTGAGGAAACTTAACGGTATTTATAGCTAAGCAAAGTATAAAGAATATGCTTATGTCAACGAAATTGTGTGTATGAGTCTGATTTGCTGACTATAACGGAGTCAATTTTATTGAAAAATACAAAAAATGTACCCCAAGGAAAATGCGGAAAGTGCTCCACGCGGGCGTAAAAAACTAAATTTTATGGAGTCTTCAACGAGGACTAAGCGTCGGCGTATAGCTCAGCTGGTCGAAATTGATGAGACCGCTGTCTCTGCATTACGCAACGAAAACCAAACCCAAAATGTATTGCCAGCGGATCCCACAGAAGTCATTTCTCTTTTAATGGAGACCGGAATGACCAAACACCAATGTTTGTTAATTTGGAATTTTGTAAACAGCAAAATATTATTAGATTTTTTTCCTAGCTATCAATGCATTTTAAGTTCTAAAAAAGATAGATATCCTGACAACATATCTGTAGACGAATCCTACGCAGAAGTCGAATTTCAAAGCTTGTTAAATAACACAGCCTCGAGCATACTTGAGCTTCAATCTAATGTTATTGAAACAATTGCAGATGATTCTGTTGCTCATCTGTTATTAATTGGAAAATGGGGGTTTGATGGAAGTACGGGCCATAGCGAGTACAAGCAAACGTTTTCCAATAATGATGTAGACGACAAAAGTTTATTCGTTACATCTTACGTACCTCTTCAACTTATTTTAAAAACTGATCAAAAAGTAATTTGGAAAAACCCTCTGCCTTCGTCAACTCTTTATTGCAGACCAATTCGATTCCAGTTTAAAAACGAGACGACCGAAGTATCCAAATCAGAGGAGAAATACTTTAAGGAGAAAATAAATTTTCTAATACCTACAGAACTATGTGTCCAAAAGAGAAAAGTATTCGTTGAGCATAGCTTACAATTAACTATGGTAGATGGAAAAGTTTGTAACGCTTTAAGTGAATCGCATTCCACTAAATGTTATATTTGCGAAGCAAAGCCAACGGAGATGAACAATTTGAATGAATGTTTGGACAAAAAGGTATCAACAAAATATTTCGAGTTTGGCTTATCTCCACTGCATGCAAAAATAAGATTCTTTGAATACTTTCTTCACCTTTCTTATAAGTCAGTCATAAAAATGTGGCAGGCCAGAGGGCCCCAACAAAAACAAAAAGTTTTAGAAAGAAAGAGAGAAGTTCAACGGGATTTTCGAGATAAAATGGGCTTAATAGTGGACCAGCCTAGAGATGGTGGCAAAGGAACATCCAACGATGGCAATGTAGCGAGAAAATTTTTTTCGAATCCTCGGTTGTCTGCAGAAATTACAGACCTTAATGAAAATTTGATTCATCGTTGTTCCACCTTACTGCAAGCTTTGGCATCGGGACACAAAATCAACGTACACAAATTTAATGAATATGCCCTCGATACTGCCAAAGGGTTAATCAAGGAGTATCCCTGGTACTATTTGCCTGCGACGGTTCACAAGGTGCTTCTTCACGGATCTGCTATTATAGAGCACGCAATGGTTTCAATTGGAGAGCTCTCGGAGGAAGCTGCACAGGCGAACAACAAAGAAATAAAGAAATTCAGACTGAATTATACCCGCAAAATGTCACGAATACTTACAAATACAGACATATTGAATTATTTGCTTTTACGGTCCGACCCATATATTACTGGGCAGAGAAATATCACTGTGGACGGCAGTCCACGTAGTGACGATGAGCACCGAGACTGTGGTGCGCAAGGAGACTACTATATACAGCCGTAGAATTGAAAATCTGCTACGATAGTCCGATTGTAAACCTCTTTGAAACTGCATACTAAGATTTTTCAAAAACGGATTAGTTTAGGAAAAATGGGAGTGAAAGTGCGAAATTGAAAATTTTGAAAATTGGAGCCATTGGGGCCGGTGGAGCAAAAATTCCAAAATTTTTAATGTTGTTGTGATCTAGCTTTAAATACGCGTCGAATGACACCTCGATCATCCTGATCCGATACTCCGTTCAAAAGATATTCCATAAACAAGATTTTAACGGCCTTTCCGAAATGAAAACGTTTGTCCTGTTGTTTGTCTGTGTGTCTGTCTGTCTGTGGATTTTTTTGTTTTAGAGTCCTGGAACCACTTTTATTTTAATTAACTACTCGAGCTGAACATTTTTTGTTCTACGACCTTTTGGGTTTCCCACTAGTTTGGGGGGAAAACAGCTAAAAAACCAGATTTCCCGCGCCCATAACTTCTAAACGACTAAAGCTACAGAAACGTGTTATATGTCGTTTGAAAGGTATTTTAAAATAATAATAGCTTTGCCTTGACATAATTTATCTAAATATTATATTTAAGAATTTATAATTAAAATTATTTTTTTTTTTTAAGTTTTTGAATTTTTCTTAAAAATGGCTCTAACGATTTTGATAGTCACTCAAGGCCATATAGCCCTTGAGATTGCTCAACTTTTGGTATATAACACATATCTGGGAAAATTCGCTTTCTCCAGATATTACTCATTAAATTTAGTAGCAAAAATCCCATATACCTAACCTATTACATGCACTATACATACATTTATGTAAAAAATCATGTAGATTCATAAATAGACGTGCACAATGCAATAAAATTTAAAACCATCGAAGGAAATCTATTATTATTATTATTATTATTATTACGAAATTATCGCGCAATTACAAATTGCGCGTAACTTAACTATAGCTATAGCGACTAAGGCCTTAAGCTAATGGTATTTATACATGGATATAATTCAAATTTTGCTGCGTGTATGGTTATAACTTAATGTAGGTTAGGGTTTGTATATGATTTTGTATTGTTAAATAGAGTGGTATAAATTGGCGGATTTAAGGAATTCAATTGTTTGGGGAGCGTTACTGTAGGATAATGTTTCGTTTATTGTTGGCTTAAGGAGGTTTAACTTCTTTTCTAGATGTAGTGGGCAATCTATGAGTATGTGGGTAATAGTAAGGGTTGTGTTGCAGGTTGTACATATCGGTGGGGGGGTTTTATTTATGATAAAGTTATGGGTTGCTTGGGTGTGACCCAGACGAAGTCTTAGGAATTTTATCGTATCGATTCGTGTAAGGTTTTTGGTGGGGAGGTTGTTTATTGTATTATTTTACTGGTGCGGATGATTGGTAGGAGATGATGTCTGTTTCTGTTGTTACACTGTACGCAACATTGCTTATTGACTTGGACCCGTCTGTGTATAGAAATGTTCGGTTGCCTGAGCTGTTTTTAAGGTCAAGAAATTTCTGCTGGTAAACTGTTGGAGGGGTGTCGGATTTTAGTGAAGTGTGTAGTGATGTGTTCAGGTATTTGTTATTAAATAGCCAGGGCGGTTGTGTTTCTTTATTGAAGTTTAAAGGTGCTATGTTGGTTTTGAGGTGTTTAAATTGCATTATTGTTTCGTACAAAGAGGTGGGAATTTTTGGATTTTTTTTTGATTTGTTTATGCTTTTAAATATTTTTCCTACTGGTGCGTGTTTGGAGTTCATTATAATTTTGAAGTTTTTCAGTGTGGTGTGTGTCATTCTGTTTTCGATTGGTAGGATACTTGCTTCGTATAATAAATTATTTATTGGGGTTGTGCGTAATGCACCAAATGCAAATCTTATAGCCGAATGATATATAGTTTTAAGTTTGTTAAGCTATGATTTGGGGGCTCTGCCGTATAGGTATATACCGTAGTCTATTTTGGTCATTATAAGGGATTTTATTACGTATATAATTGTTTTTGTATCGCACTCGAATTTTCTGCTAGACAAGCATTTAATTATATTAAGTCTTTTGGAAAGTTGTGTTGTAAGGTTATCTATGTGGCCATTCCATCTGTATCTTTTGGTTAACGTGATTCCGAGGATTTTAAGGGATTCTACATTTTGTAGAGAGAAGTTTGTCGATTGGAGCTGAAAGTTGCATTTAGTTTTTCTACAAATATGTAGGTGTTTACATTTGGGTACAGAGAGAGATGCACCCGAATAATTGCACCAGTCGTTGATATCGTTAAATAATTGGTTTGTGTTTAGACTAGATTGTTTCTTTTTAATGTTGTGTATTAATGTGTAGTCGTCAGCGTATGCAGTGAAGTCGATGTGTCTGTGGTTTGCTATTATTTTGTTAAGTTTGTTGAATGCAATTGAAAAGGGTATTACGGATAATGGGGAACCCTGAGGTATTCCGTTTTCTAGTGGTTTTGGGTTTGAGAAAGTCTGGTTGCTTTGGGTGATTATTTTCCTGTTAGTTAGAAAGTTATATATAAAATTGTATATTCTTGGTCCTATTTTCCATTCTATGAGTTCATCCATGATTGTATGGATACCTACTCTGTCGAAGGCTTTGGCGAAGTCGAGGGATATGACTGAAGAGTGATTTTTGGTTGAGAGGGATGTGGTGATCCGGTGATCTAGCATGGCTAGAGAATCGGACACCGATTTTCCCTTTCTAAACCCCATTTGACGACTACCGAGTAGTTTGCCGTTAGATGCTAACCACCATAGTCGTTTAGATATAATTTTGTCAAGCACTTTCGAGATGCATGGGTTGAGAGATATTGGGCGGTATGCGTTAATGGATGTTTTATCACAGCCAGGTTTGTTTATAAGAATTATATTACTAATTTTAAATTGTTGGGGAATGTAGGCTGTAAGAATGTTGTTGAAGAGGTTGAGGATTCTCTGTAGTAGGTTACTTGGCAGATTTTTTAGCATAGGGTAACTTATTCGGTCTCGACCAGGAGTTTTGCCTTTTAATTGGTTTATTGCTGCTATTAGTTCTACCAGTGTGATGTCTTTTTCTAGATATAGTGCTGATGTGGATGGAGCGTGCGGAGGTGTGTGTACGACGCTTGTTTTGTGTGATCTAAACGTGCTATGGAAATTATCGTCTAGTGAGGCTTTTGACCAGTGGGTGCATAGTGTATTGGCAATTTCGCTATTATTTACTATGTTCTGTGTGGGGTCATTAGGATTTGAGAGGCAGTGAATGCCGTGATGCGTTTTTAAGCAGCAAAGTCGGTTGATGTTTGACCAGATTTTGGAAATGGGGCTATTAGGATTAATTTCTGCTGTGAATTGTTGTAAGGATGTTCGTTTTCGTATTTTTATTTCCCGTTTGAGTAAAGCGTTATCCTTCTTATAGTTTATAATATTGGTCGTGTTAATGTTTCTATTCAGTTGTTTCCATGCTGAATTCTTCTCATTTTTTAGTTTTTGGAGTATTTGGTCCCACCAGGGTACGTTTTTGTGGGGTCTAGTCTTTTGAGATTGCGGTATGGTTTGGCTTGCAGCTTGAATGATTATTTTTACTATGTTGGCTGTTTCTTGGTTTATGTTAGTGCTAATAGGTCTATCGTTAGAGAGTTTTTCTGTTAGATTGTTAAATTTATGCCAGTTTGCTTTGTTTAGGTTGAATCTGGGTCTAGGAGTCTGGGTTATTGAAGAAGAAAGGGTTTGCTCGAATAGTTCAATGTGTATCGGATAGTGGTCGCTACCGGAAAGGAAGGTGTCTGTATTCCATTTCGTATGGATGGCTAGGTGGTCTGATGCAATTGAAAGATCTATGTGTGTGAATGTGTGGTGGGTGGTAAAATGTGTTGGGGATCCTGTATTCAGAGTGATTAAGGAGGACTAATTTATGTACTTAAAGATAGTATTTCCTCTACTATTGTTTGTGGGTGAGCCCCAAGATTGGTGCCAGCTGTTAAAGTCCCCTGTAAGAAGTAGGGGGGGTTGGATGTTATTGAACATGTTTCTTAGATTTTGAAGTTTGAATTGTTTGTTTGGAGGGATGTATGAAGAGACTATAGTAAAATTTATCTTTGAGTTGATTCTGACTGCTATTGAGTCAAAGTCAAAAGTGTTAAGAATAACTTCTTGTTGTTGTATCGAGTTATGGATAAGGAGGGCGACCCCACCGTATGCATTGGTGGCGGTGTTTTGATGGTAGAAGGTATAGTTGATCGGGATAGGGATATTTTGAGTGGAATGGAGATGGGTTTCTTGGAGAGAGATTATTTTTGGGCATTGAGTTTTAATGAGGATTTGTAGGTGACTGTAATTATTGAGGTAGCCGTTAAGGTTCCATTGAAGGACTTTTAACATATTTTTTGTATAAAGTTAATATATAAATTTGTTTATTTTACAAACTATCGTGTTCAGTGAGGTCACATAGGGTTTTGTTTTTGTTTTTGGTCTTGGTTTCATTTTTATCTTTTGATTTAAGGGGTTTGGAGAGAGTGCTTTGTTTGCTGCTGAATATTCTGAGTTTGAGCTCGTCTTTCATGCTTGCTAATGAGCTGGATGGGTTGTCCATTGATGAGGTGGTGTCCATGGGTGTTTCGAGGTCTGCGTACGCTGAGAGTCTTCTTGTTTGTGTTTGTTGGATTGCAATCTGTTGTTGTTTGGTTTTGGCGTTGGTTGAGTTGTCGCTGGCGTTTGGTAAGGGCTTTGTTGAGGTTGTGTTTTGATTTGCATTGGTTGTGGCGGGTTGCTAAGATACTATTTTTGCGGTTTTGTGGTCGACTTTTTCTACTGCTTTTATAGTTGTTAGTTCTTTTTGTTTGATGAATTGCGGGCAAGCTTTATCCATAGGGCTATGTTTGTTTTGATTGATTGGTTCGTTTCTGCAGTTTATACAAGATTTTTCATTAGTGTAGTCTTCGGGTTTAGTTGTGTGTTCTTCGACGGATCAGTTGGTGCATACTTTCGGGCTTTTGCAATTAAGTATGTGGTGTCCAAATCTAAGGCAGTTTCGGCACCTTAGTGGGAGTGGGATATATGGACGTACATGTGTACGTTCATATCCGAGCATTATCGTTTCTGGTAGGGATAGTGATGCGAAGGTTAATGTGATTAATCCGGTTTCTTTAAGTGTGTCCACGTAGTGACGATGAGCACCGAGACTGTGGTGCGCAAGGAGACTACTATATACAGCCGTAGAATTGAAAATCTGCTACGATAGTCCGATCAGAACTATTTATATCTTGATCGAAAGGTATTGTAAGCCTCTTTGAAACTGCATACTAAGATTTTTCAAAAACGGAATAGTTTAGGAGAAATGAGAGTGAAAGTGCGAAATTGAAATTTTTGAAAATTTGAGCTATTGGGGCCGGTGGAGCAAAAATCCCAACATTTTTAATG
This sequence comes from Drosophila rufa, assembly GCA_018153105.1. Classification (NCBI taxonomy): domain Eukaryota; kingdom Metazoa; phylum Arthropoda; class Insecta; order Diptera; family Drosophilidae; genus Drosophila; species Drosophila rufa. The sequence continues at coordinate 1,475,558 of JAECXS010000053.1, read as the reverse complement.
TTGTTGTGATCTAGCTTTAAATACGCGTCGAATGACCCCTCGATCATCCTGATCCGATACTCCGTTCAAAAGATATTTAATAAACAAGAGTTTAACGGACTTTCCGAAAAGAAAACGTTTGTCCTGTTGTTTGTCTGTCTGTGTGTCTGTCTGTGGTTTTTTTTAGTTTTAGAGTCCTGGACTACTTTTGTTTTATTAATCAGCTCGAGCTAAACAACTTTTGTTCTACGACTTTTTGGGTTTCCCGCTAGTTTGGCGGGAAAACAGCTAAAAAAGGCAAATTTCCCGCGCCCATAACTTCTAAACGACTAAAGCTACAGAATCGTGCTTTATGTCGTTTGAAAGGTATTTTGAAATGATAATAGCTTTGACTTGACACAATTTATCTAAATATAATATTTAAGAATTTATAATTAAATTTAATGTTTTTTTTTAAGTTTTTGAAGTTTTCTTAAAAATGGCTCTAACGATTTTGATAGTCACTCAAGGCCATATAGCCCTTAAAATTGCTCAACTTTTGGTATATAACACATATCTCGGAAAATTCGCTTTCTCGAGATATTACTCATTAAAATTAGTTGTAAAGATCCCATATACCTAACCTTTTACATGCACTATACATACATTTATGTAAAAACTCATGTAGAGTCATATAGATACGTGTACAATGCAATAAAATTTAAAGCCATCAAAGAAAATTTAAAATAATTTATATTTAAAAGAAATCGTCAAAAAAAATTTTTTTTAATTAATCTAATTTTTGCTCTTTCCACTATTTTGGCGGGAAAACAGGAAATTTCTCGCGCCCATAACTTCTGAACGACTAAAGTTACAGAAACGTGCTACATGTCGTTGGAAATGTATTTTGATATGATAATTACTTTCCCTGACAAAAATTTTCTAAATATTATAATTAAGAATTTCGAATTAAATTTTTTTTTTAAGATTAAATTTTTTTTTTTAATGGCTTTTACGATTTTTATAGTCACTTCAGGCCGTATAGACCTTGAGATATTTCGGGGCATAACACATATCTCCGAAAATTTGCTTTCTCATCAAAATAAGTAGCAATGATCCCATATAGCTAACTTCGTATATGCATTTTTATACCCTTGCAGTGGGTATTATAATTTTGACCAGATGTTTGCAACGCAGTGAAGGAGGCATCTCCGACCCCATAAAGTATATATATTCTTGATCAGCATCACCAGCCGAGTCGATCTAGCCATGTCCGTCTGTCTGTCTGTCCGTCTGTCCGTCTGTCGGTTTCTACGCGAACTAGTCTCTCAGTTTTTGAGCTATCGAGCTGAAATGTTCAGCATAGTCTTATTTCTTTAGCACGCAGTATATATGTCGGAACGACCGAAATCGGACTACTATATCCTATAGCTGCCATAGAAATGATGGCGAAATTAATGTAAAAAAAATTTTAACTTCTCTGTTTTTCAACTTATTTCTATAAATTTTTAGATATAGCAATTTTTTATGGTTACGATTTTAATTTCATTAAGATCGGACCACTATATCATATAGCTGCCATAAAATTTACAAAATTCGATGTCTTTTCAACATTACTAAAATGGTTCGATTGTCAATGTTCCAATTGCAGACTGCAAGGGTATACCAAATTCGGTTTACCGAAGTTAGCTTTCTTTCTCGTTTTTTGTTAATGTTTCCCATTTGAGTTTCAAACAAAAACTTATAACAACAATGTATAACTACCTATGTATGTACATATGTATATATGTCATTTTAAAAACTTCTGATATCAAATAAAAACACCTCATAACGAGGTGAAATCAAAGTGACGATGGCACATTCAACTCCAAAAATTTCTGATACCAAATGTTGTGACGATTAATAGTTATTTAATCAAAAATATTTAAAAAGTTTTTAATTAGTTTCAAAATCGGCACGCTGCCTATTTTGCCTTTTTAAATTTTTCAGCCAAGTTCCAATTTTGAAACTAATTAAAAACTTTTTAAATATTTTTGTAAGATGTAAGACAAAAATAATATCTGCTAAACTTTTGTTTATTCGCGAGAGCCGTTCGACCTTTGGATCCTTCAGTTCCTCTCGCCTATCCATTCGCAGAGAGAGCGGTCAGTCTTACGAGAGCATCACCGATCGCTTTGCATTGTTTTTGTTTATTGTATTGCTGAAAGTAACGGTAACGGAACAGCCAAAGCGGATTAGCAAGAGAGATGTCGAAACAACAACAAAAGTGTGTTCGTACCGACTCGTCGCTGAACTTGAAGGCTGGTCGCATTTCGAATTCTCTTTTACCGCAAAAACTCTTTTACTCTTTTATCGAAAAAATCAATCAGCGATTTGAAGAACAGGCGAAACACATCAGCTGCAGTGTAAGAGAACACTTGATCGAGCTTATTAGTCAGCGATTTGATGAACAAGCCAAACAAATGAAGGAATCTGAAAGTTTGAATCTAAGCTTAACAACCTTACTGAGGAATGCAATATGCTGGGCCAAAGAGTAGAAGAGTTGGAACAGAAAAACAAAAATTAAGTGCGCTATACAGCAAGATATAGGAGCTAAAAGCGAAAGTTCAAGCCAAAGCCGCTGCAGATGCAGAAGCAAGCATTGAAAACGATGTAAGGGTACATGGAGTGCCCATCGTGGAAAATGAGAACCTGAAGACTCTCTTAAATAGCCTCTTTTACTCTTTAGGTCTCACCCCACCACCGAAAGTTAAAGAGATTTTTCGTGTTAAGGTGCGGGAACATTCTGGGAACAATGTTATTGATCCCGTCATCATAATTAAGTTCGAAACCAGGCGAGACAAAATAATGCTGCTGAAACGGGCTGGAGAACATAGACGACAGACCAAGCAACCACTGAGCTTGGAACTGTTTGGCATCCAGGCCCCAACTCCATTCTACATCAATGAGCAGCTGACCAAGAGTAACTTTAACATCGACAGAGTCTAGGCGGGGATTTCGTCTGTTTAAAGAGTATGGAGGATCTGGCTCCTCTTCAGAAGCCGAATCTTGTTGCTGCGACTGAGGCGCGACGTATTAATTTTTGTTAGATGGTTAGAATTAATACTTATACTCTACATTAGTTCAATTTGATCTATATTATCTATATTCTAGGTTTATTGTCTTTTAGGAATCTCACTCTCTCTCAATTTTCTCATATTTTCTTATTACTCACTGTAAAGCGGTCCCAAATAATAAGTTTTTGTAAGAAACTGATTTTTATTTGAAAGTCCGCGTTTAAGTAGCGGGTATGAGATTCTTATTCTAGGTTTAGCGCGGACCTAGCGCTGCGAGCTGCCGCACATCTGGCCTCACATCTGCCGCCTTATCTTAAAAGATATGCTGAGATCCCTTGCAGGAGCTCAGATTACATGTTCAATATTTGTCAAGTGCGTAGATCTGTGTTTGGCCAAACGGCCGCTATATTTAAAGATAAGCACGCATGCACTTAGGTAGACCGCTGCATACATTTGTAAATATACAAATACAATTTACAACTCTCGGTTCATATGCACAGATATGAACAGAGCCCAAAAAATAATCTTATTTTTCTAAATATTCATGTTCGACTGAACATTCTGGCAAGGGCCGACAAGATTAGAGGTATATTTTACATTAACATTTTCTTGTATTTGCAATTTTAAAATTTAGTGGACTGTATTTATTTATTTCTTCGATATAATTTATTTGCAACTAAATGTCTTGCAATGGCCAGGGTTTAATAGCTTATATTTATTTTTACAATTTTTTTCTTTTATTATTGTATTCGATTATATTCTTTATTTAACAATTTGCTTTTATATTATTTTTTTTAGACATTAAGTATGCTGCTAGGTATAGCTATGGCTTGTAATTGCCTTCGTATTTTTATTTTACGTACAAAATATATAATTAACTAGCGGACCCGGCGAACTTTGTCTCGCCCTAATTCGACGCCATTATATAACCCCAGGGTAATAGTCAAACACTGCATTTCTTTATCTATATATATAAAAATGGAGCCCAAAAAATGTGTCGTAAAAAACTACTGGAGAACGGCTGGGCCGATTTGGTTCAAATTTTTTTTCAGTTGTAGGACGGATATTGAAGTGCATCATATGACCGATGAGTCTCATAAACGCGTTGCAATTGTCCATCATCCCGACGCTTGAGAACAATATCGCGTGATTCCACATTCTCGCCAACAATCACCACTGCGACTTCATTGATAGTGGGCGCATTGAATTGTCTTGAATGGCTTCCTGCTGGTTTTTTATCTGCTCTGATAATGATTTTGTGGTCGTTAGAATGTATTGTATCCAAAGCTGTTTTGAACAATCTGACCAATTCATTACACTCATGAAGAAGATTTTGCAATTGTTGTATTATTTCACGTTTAGTTGCAGTGAAAATTGCACAACGCTGATTAAGTTCAACTGCCGAATCACCAACGAAATAGATCTGAAGGACTTTATGATCTTTGTTTGGTGGTGGTAACAAAGCGCCCGCTCGATGGTGAATTTGCCCTTGAATCTGAATTTTGTGATGCAATTTCGTGAAAAATTATAGTTGTTCATGTTGATAAAAGAGTGACGCTATTACCTTATAACTCGGATTGTAGCCTGGTTGTTGAACAACCTCTGCTCCAAATGACGTCATTTGAAAACATCCGTTATATTTTTTGTGCGTGCAACAGGAAATGGTTTGATTTGCTTGTATTTCCATATAGAAGCGAATACAATGGCTCTGGTGGATGAGTCAAAACCGGCAATTTTACCTTGCCACCTGCGCAGCATAAGCCGGGAGCTTCCAATCGAAACTTCAGTGCATTGCAGTGCTGACATACCACAGACAATGAACCGATAACAACGCAGCTATGGTCTTTGTAGGACGTTGAGAAATTGTATGCAAATGCAGCGCGATTCAAGTCTGTTCTTGGTACTCTTTGTGTAGAGCGAATCTGTGCTAAACGGGTTCGTCTCGATTCATTTCTTTCTGCACGTTCGTCTTGCGTTTGACTTTCATGGACATTCCGACTATATGTTGCTCGACGTGTACGTCGTCCAATGTTTGGCCGTCTTATAGCAGGCATTTTTCCTACAAATCACAGGAAGAAATTAAACAAATCCGGACGTCTGATAAAAACGAATAAGAAACCGAATAATATTGAAACGATTTGTTTTTACTTTGACATATATTTCGATACACTACTCTTTTAAATAATTTGATATTTTAATTATTTGTTTTTCACCATTACCCTGGAGGATTTTCTAAAAATTTTATTACGTTCTGTCCTTCTCCTGTTAGTTACCTACAATTGAAAAAAAATTTGAACCAAATCGGCCCAGCCGTTCTGCAGTAGTTTTTTACGACACATTTTATGGGCTCCATTTTTATATATATAGATAGAAGATAGAAGATAGAAGATATACATGTATGTATTTATCTTATACAAATCAATGCAGCTGTACACTGCTTAGCGCATGTGCGCATGACTCTAAATATAGCGGCCAAATGGGCCTAACACAAAACACTTGAGCCTAGCACAGACAAAAATGTAATCTTGACAAATATGTAATCTGAGCTCCTGCGTGGGTCACAAAATATATGATAGGTGCGGGATAGCTGTGTCTTTTCCATCGCACTCAAGAATTTTTCCCATGTTAGGGTTAAACAACCACTGCGTTGGTCTAGCGATAAGACTAGTTTTTAAGCATCTCATGACCGCTACGTAAGCGCGGACTTTGAAATAAAGAATCAGTTTTAAACATCAACTCAGGATTTCATTTTGGCCCTTCGGGGCACTCTGTAACCTTCCCCCTTGTGGTAAGAGGTTCAGAGTTTTTAAACCAGCACCTTAAAAGTCTGTATGTAGTGCAAAGGCACCCGCAGTTAAGGTTGCAAAAATAAATATCTCTTGTTTCCCCCCACCCGTGGTAAGGAACAGAGAATAACATATAAAGCAAAAAGATATACAAAAATCTTTTATGTTTAAACAAAACACCTTAGTTTTGAGATTAAACTAAATGTTGTTATACCCAATTTAAAAGTGGTAAGGCGTGCTTGAGGCCTCAAACATCAAGTTTTCAATTTAGAATTCCCAGAATGATGACGTCGTATTTATTGGGCGTTCTCTTTATTTTGGTCCTTCACACAACTCTATAGTTTTCCCCCACCAGTGGTAAGAAACTCAGAGGAAGGGTAGCACCTTAAAAAATCTGTATGTAGTGCAAAGGCGCCCGCAGTTAAGGTTGCTAAAAATAATAGACTAAAGTTTCCCCATGTGGAAAGGTACAGAGTCTAGTTTATGCAGAAGGATACAAAAAAGTCCTCTTTGTGTGAACAGTTTGCAATTAATCAATAAAATTGTGTTTGATAATCAAAAATCGAACAATAAAAAAGTTTTGCAATATCTACTATAAAAAATTGTGTTGGACAGAAGTTCCAGCGAAGTTATCTTAAAATATGATAACAATAAATGGTCGAAACCATCGACAATCGGGGTCAATGTCAGATCCAACGCCGCAAAAATTTCTGGCTACTATACAATCGGCTTGGCTATGAGACTACAAACATCGGCTGGCTACCGTCAACGTCATCTTCATCGTCTGCACACCAGAGGCAGATAAATCAACACCAGAGGTCTTCAACTTCAACTTTACGTCTTCAACGTCAGCGGAATCTACATATTCACAAGTTGGACTACGGAGTAAAGTAAATATAAAATTAAAAACAAAATAGAAGATCCTCATAAAAAAAAATGTTAGAAAAATATTACAGTCCACTAAATTGAAGTAAAAATTAAAATTGAATAATAATAATTTTTATGTATTCAAATTTTGTCAAATTTAAAAAACTGCACCCATTTTTGCTGGCCCTTGGCAGTATGTTCAGAACGAACACTGTTTTTTTTGTTAAATAACATTTTTGTATTTTATGTGTCAAATATGAAACTGCACCTAATTTTGCTGGCCCTTGGCAGAATGTTCAAACATGAACACGTTTTTACATATACGTATATATATATATATATATACATGTATGTATTTATCTTATACAAATCAATGCAGCTGTACACTGCTTAGCGCATGTGCGCATGACTCTAAATATAGCGGCCAAATGGGCCCAACACAAAACACTTGAGCCCAGCACAGACAAAAATGTAATCTTGACAAATATGTAATCTGAGCTCCTGCGTGGGTCACAAAATATATGATAGGTGCGGGATAGCTGTGTCTTTTCCATCGCACTCAAGAATTTTTCCCATGTTAGGGTTAAACAACCACTGCGTTGGTCTAGCGATAAGACTAGTTTTTAAGAATCTCATAACCGCTACGTAAGCGCGGACTTTGAAATAAAGAATCAGTTTGAAATATCAACTCAAGAAATGTAGACGTTTGCTTTATTTGCAGCCTCTCTTACAGTATACATGCGACCTAGTGCATCAGTGGAAAACACCTGTGGCCATTTTGGAATTGGGGTTCCTTGTTTGCAACGTTGAAATTTCTTTGATGATTGATTCCATGTCAAGAAAGACGTTGTCGTTGTCGGACGTGTATTCTATCGCTCTACCTTGTGATCAAGATTTCTCTACGTAAACTTCACCGATTAAAGTCAGATTTGTGTATATCTTGTCAGTTTTTTAGTGATCTCTATAAATCTGAAAAGTTTTAATAGATATAAAAGATAGTGACTTTATTCCCAAAACATAATTACCAGCAAAACAATTTTACATTCGTTTTGCTGCTCATTCGTTTGCTCTCGTTTACCGCAAACACTTAGATCGCGTTGTTGTTGTTGCACTTGTTCTCTTTTTGTGTCGCGAACATTCATACAAACCAAAAGAAGAAAAAGCTCTAACTAAGCTGAGCTCTTTTGGTCTCCGCTTATAATTATTTTCCAATCGCGCATTAAAACATAAAAAAAACATAAAACATAATCATATACAATGACCGACTGCTGCATCGCTCCATGCCAACTTAATAGCAAAATAACACCTAAGCAGCCGAGAGTTGGTTGCTGGCTGTGGGACAACATCGCGCACGCGAAGTGCCCAGACTTTGAGCATAATGCTGCTCTAGTTTCTAATCGTATTAGAATCAATAAAAGCCTAGATTGGATTTGCCCTAGTTGCCTAGACATCAAAGTCGACATAATGGGAATCATAAGACAGACTGATCTTGAGTATCAGTCCTTACGCGCTGGATTTAACGACCTTTTAAGTCGCTTTCGAAAATCGGAATTGATTTTCAAGGACCGAAAACTGTTAAGTGACTCAATAAAAATATCACCTAAGCCCACATCGTTTAATGCGTTCTTACAAGTTCCAGGGCTTTCTTCTCCTATCTTGCTGCTCAGCCCTGCCGCTGATTATACCTCTTGTGATGAAGACGATATCCAAGCTGCTGATGCTACCCCTGGGTCTTCTGTATCCAGGTCACCACTGTTCTCAGAATCCATATCGCAGGTGGCTACTACAAATAGTATGGACACACTATCTGCTACTTCTGGTCGTCAACCAAGCACAACCCCTGTGGCTATTTCTGGATCTACTGATTCCAGGTCACCACTGATCCATGAATCTATATCGCAAGAGGGTACTTCTAATAATATGGACACTGGATCCGCTGTTTCTGGTTGTGAACTCAGATCAACTCCGGTGGCACAACCCAACGTACATCTGTCACGCCCAGCAAATGTTCTAAGCCAGGCCCCCCCTAAGCCCATATCAGGCATCGAGCGGCAGAAACCGAACAAAATTTTTGGAATTGTTCCTCCTAAAACAATCTTTATCTCGAAATTAATTTCGGATGCGACACCTAACGATTTAAAAACGCACTTGAGCAACGGTTTAAATGCATCTGTCACCGATTTCGTTCTCACTAAGTTCAACTTCAAACAGATGAGGAATTTTTCATCCTTTAAGGTCTCCCTCTAGGATAATCTTTTTGTTAGAGCTCTTGATCCTTCTATCTGGCCTGATCACGTAATAGTTCATGAATTTGTTAGTAAACCTAAAAATGGCAATAGAATTACCGAACTCAATAAGTTGTATACAAATAGTGTTTCTTTTCATGCAAACGTACTTGTTTTGGAATTATTCGAATTCTGTGGTGACTTCAGGGCTTGCATGAAGTCACCACAGAATTCGAATAATTCCAAAACAAGTACGTTTGCATGAAAAGGTTTACTCGTCAACTCTCATATTTGAAGAACATAAAAAATAGTCGCTTTACAAAATTTAAGAGTTCTGGATCAGACATTGATTATTCAAAATATTTACTTGCAAAGTCAAACTTTATTCACAATAATTCGGACTGCTATCAAAACTTCTATCCCGATGTAAAATTGAATTCAAGGATAATACCAAACAATTATATTCTTTTGTTAACTCTAAAAAAAACCTCAGCTTTTCCTCCATCTCTTTATTACAATAACTCTGTCGCTAGCAGTGATGCTAATATCGATCATTTATTTTCAGAATTTTTTCAAACCACATAATCTTCAAATTCCATTAATATTTCCACATCTTAACCATACTCTCTGCCAAGCTCCAATAGTATATTTACAAATTGTTTTGGAAAATCTTAAGTTAGTGAAATCGTCATATTCCGCGGGCCCTGACCAAATTCCTTGCTGTATTCTGAAACATTGCGCCACTACCTTGTCAAAACCTCTTGCTAGAATTTTCCAAGTGTCTCTACATCATAGCTATTTACCTGAAATCTGGAAAGAATCTTTTATTATACCACTTCATAAAAAAGGTAGTCGGTCGGACATCAATAATTATCGAGGTATCGCAAAGCTCTGTGCTATACCCAAACTGCTCGAGTTCGTTATCACCTCGCAGCTTCAACATCAATGTCTGTCGTTAATGTCATCATCTCAGCATGGTTTCATGAAACGCCGGTCCACAACAACCAACCTATTAGAATTTACATCTTTCATTAGAAATGGCTTTAAGCGAAAGTTTCAAGTCGACGTTGTATTCACTGACTTTAGCAAGGTGTTTGATGTAGTAAATCATGGTCTACCAGGGACCGTAAATAAGAGTTATGATTTAATAAAACGAGAAAGAAAGCTAACTTCGGTAAACCGAAGTTGGTATACCCTTGCAGTCTGCAATTGGATCATTGAAAATTGAACCATTTTAGTAATGTTGAAAAAACATCGAATTTTGTAAATTTTACATTTTACATGTAGAATGTTACATTTTCATATAAATCGACCGATCGCCATAGGGCAGCTATATGATATAGTGGTCCGATTAATGAAATTAAAACCGTAATTCTAGAAGCATAAAAAACTGCTATATCTCAAAATTTAAAGAAATACGTTGAAAAACAGAGAACTTACAATTTTTTGTACATTAATTTCGCCATCATTCTTATGGCAGCTATAGGATATAGTAGTCCGATTTCAATCCGACATATATACTGTGTGCTAAAGAAATAAGACTGTGCTGAAAATTTCAGCTCGATAGCTCAAAAACTGAGAGACTAGTTCGCTTAGAAACCGACAGACGGACAGACAGACAGACGGACATGGCTAGATCGACTCGGCTGGTGATGCTGATCAAGAATATATATACTTTATGGGGTCGGAGATGCCTCCTTCACTGCGTTGCAAACATCTGGTCAAAATTATAATACCCTCTGCAAGGGTATAATCAATGGTCTAAAAATCGTCAGGGAAGTGATGGAAAAATTCACATATGGTACTTTTTTACGGGGAAATTAAAAATAGAGTAAACTTTTTTACCGATTTTTTAAATATATATCAATTTTAACTCTTTAAAGTGATTTAAAAAATAAAAATAAAATATAATAATTATATTTTAATTTGTAGTTAAAAATAAAAAAGTAAAAGTTATTTTTTGATTTTTATATAATGAAAATCAATTGGAATATCTCGATAACGGAAGATCCAACAGAATATATCGACCTATATACATATATGTTCTACTCTTCAATACCTTTTTAGTTGATGTACAATGCGTACGTATCCAAGGACCTCAACTTGCTTCATAGCGATCTTGGGGTGGGTAAGTTGGCTACATATATGCACAATACAGCTATACATTCTGTATGATCTTCCGTTCAAGAAATATTCCAATTTTATTTTTATTTTTGATTTTTATAAAAAAATCAAATAATTACTCTTTGTGTTTGATTTTTATAATAAAAATAAAAAAAAACTTTTATTTTTGATTTTTAAATAATAATTAAAATATAATTATTATATTTGATATTTATTTTTAAAATCAATTTTAAGAGTTATAATTGATTTATATAAAAAAATTAATAAATAAGTTTTATTTTTTGATTTTTATAATAAAACTTATGATAAATACCGTCCCTGCGATCTACTGCTAAAAAAGCTAACTCTTCTTGGTTTTCCTAATAATCTAGTAAGCTGGATGGAAAGTTACTTGTCTAATCGCACCCAAAGTCATATTTAAAAGGTCTCTGTCTAAAAATGTTTTCGTCACTTCGGGAGCTCCGCAAGGTAGTCACTTGGGACCACTGCTTTTAGGATTATTTATCAATGACTTACCCTCTGTAATGGCGAAATCATAAACTTTAATGTATGCTGACGACGTTAAAATTTGTATGCACATTAAAATCAAAGATTCTTACGTTTTATTGCAAAACGACCTAATCCGTCTTCAATCTTGGTGCGTTAATAACGGGCTTAATTAAAACCACTCCAAGAGCAGTATTATGTCCTTCTATCGGACTAATCTACACGTGCTGAGTTATTTTCTAGGGCCAAACTTCTTTGAGCGTATTTCTAGAATATCAGACCTTGGTGTTCTATTTAACCATAAGTTAAATTTTTCCGATCACATAGGAATCTTAGTAGGAAAGGCTAGAGGCGTTTTAGCGTTTGTTAAACGTTGGGCTAAAGAGTTCGATGTTCCCTATAACACTAAACTTCTCTATATCTCGCTAGTTCGTCCTTTGCTCGAATACTGCTCATGCGTATGGTCACCCCAGTATGCAAAAGTATCGAGAACTCATCGAATCGGTGCAGAAGCAAATTCTTCTGTTTGCTTTGAGGGGTTTAAATTGGGAACAACATCTTCGTCATCCTCATACACGAGCAGAATGCGGCTTCTGGACTTGCCGACACTGCAAGACCGTCGAACATGTAACAGCGTTATATTCCTTTATAAATTAATTAATGGCGAAGTCGACTCTGCTTCGTTGCTACACAACATCAAATTTGCAGTTCCTGCCAGAATCACTCGACAGTTTTGCTTTATTTTTCTGGATTTATGCCGATCAAATTTTGACTCCCATGACCCATTTCGTATTCTGTGCCAGTTGTATAACGAAAATGATCATGTGTTATCCTGTGAAACATCCTTGTCATTAAATGTAACTAATATTCTGTCGTACTTATTGTCTAGTTTGTAAATCTTCACCCCAACCCATCCGATATGAAACGGAGCATATCGTTAAAAAGTTCTCCTACCCGGTTGGGAGTAAGATTAATATTATTATTATATTTTTAATGTTAACAGTAAATTTTTGTCAACTTTTTAATAAGGAATAAAGTGTAATACTTGGTCATTTCCACGTACATCAGCGTCACTGCGAATGGATCTGCTTCACATATTGCAAAGAAGCTAGTCAATGTTGTCGATGGTTGTCTCTCAGCTCGTTGTGCCGCATTAGCCTCAGTGAAGTAAACTCTTTGGCCATTTTCCAAATGCACTGCTAAATAGAGAACTTTGGGATATCTTTCATGATTTCGTCATTCGCATTTTCCGACGCAATACCAAACACAGCCATGTCGCTGCCTTTTGTGACGTACTTGCACAAATATTTGATTGATTTGGCCGAATGACAACTTTCAACTTTTGCATGTGTTTCGAAAATTATTATTCGAAAATTTGTGATAGCAGCGGGCAATATGGTACAATGAATTCATTTCCGATCTCAGTCTCTTGATTTTGAACTTTTACTTTGATAGTTCGACCATTACCTTTTTTTGAACGCCGACGATAAACTGGATATCCATCGTTCCCTGTGACTGCTTCAGCAACTAACGGTCGCGGATATCGTTTTGTGCACTTTCCATCAGCCATGCAAGGTGATAATGGATTTAATGCACCGCACGGTCAATGCACCATCTATATCGTCACAATGTCGTGTAGATGGGGATCAGTAACTGAATCAGGAATTTCAGCTGATATGATGTCATCCACTTCATTTGAATGTAATTTGTTCAGCAACCAAATTAGGATATGATCATGCGGTAGTCCACCCTTCTGCCATTCCGCCGAGTACATATAACAACGTGTGTCACCAAAAACTCGATACTTAGTAAGCACATCCATCATAACCTTGAGTTTTTGCTGAAATACTCTGGCGATTATGTCATGGCGATCTTGCGGTTTTTGGCCCGGTTCCAACTCACGTTCAATTTCCGTCCACTTCGGATTGGATGTAAACGTAATAAATAAATCCGGAGTTCCATAATTTCGCACGTACGTGTACGTCATAGCGTCTTGAGCGTATTCTTGAGCGTATTCGTGCATAGGCTTCCGATATAAGATGATTTGAAAATCGTCAGACGTCCAATATTCTGAACATCACCATCTAAATGGATAACATCACGCAAGTGTATATAGTCCTCAGATCGTAGCTTTGCCTGATTGAATCGTATGAACGCTAAACGTTCGGTCTCGACTTTGACATACATGTCGACAGCGAATTGGTGGAATAGCCGACGGCACTTCCGAATGCCATTCTCCTCATGTGTTCGAATCATCATACGATACGCATAGTAATTTATTGCGCTTAGATTTTTATTCGTTGATACGCCTGAAAATGCAAAATTAAATAAATTGTTAATGGAAACCAATAATAGCAATAATAGCAATAATTAGTCTGTGAATATTGTACCTGTAATTCGATCGACCATCTTCAACGTGATGTCGTATTCGTCTTACCCTTGCCAATAAATGATTGGATATTGTAAAGCATCGTACAAACGATGTTTCTCGTTTATTGCTTCTTCTTCGCTGAACGAAAATGTCCCGCGATTTAGTTGGATCGCCAACAATAATTGCAGCAACATCATTAACGGTGGGTGCATTGAAACTTCGCACATGTTCACCTGTTGTACCCCAATAACAACCAACCCCATCCGCTCAAATGACATTTATATATAAACACAAATTGGCCACGTGTTAGAAAAAAAGTTCGGTACACATACATAGCTCACCACAACCAGCTGACTTTGAAGGGCCACCAAAAAGCTAATGATGGTTTGGTCGTTTCATAACGGAACCTAAAAAAAAAACAAGAAAGAAAGCTAACTTCGGTAAGCTGAAGTTTGTATACCCTTGCAGTCTGCAATTGGATCATTGAAAATAGAATTTTACATTTTCATATTCTCGGTCGGCACTAACTTATAATACCCTTCTTATGGGTACCCGGAATAAAAAGAAAAAAAAAACGGAGAGCTCAGGAAAATAAAAACTGACGGTCAAACTTATTGTAGATTCTTATAGATCTGTAACAAACAAACATAAATCAAGTTATGGATTGAATATTGGAATAGTCAATACTTTCATTTACGATGTATCGTGATTTTTCTGGCTTCTATTTTTTTTAATTGTTAATGAAAAATATTCATACCTTGTCTCCTTTTATTGGTTCAAATGAACCTCGGGTTCGAGTTTTGAAGGTTAAGATACCGTAGGATATGTTAGTCTCATTACCTTTTTCGAAAAATTGTTTTCAAGTTTTCAATGATCGCAAACAGCATGTATTTTAATTCTGTATCTTTGTTTCCTGGAGAATGTTACGTCGGTGGTGTCGTTGTGCCTCAGTCCTTGGAGGACGTAGTGCTGAGGAAGTGGCCGCCCGGATAGCAGACACGATTTGTGCAGCTGAGCTCGCCGGATTTGGGGTGGGTTCTTTGGACGGCACTATCCTCTCCAAACGTAATCAGAACAATTATTTACGTGCCTGAAAAATAGAAGAAATCGTTTATCAGTCTGTCTTTCTGTCCACATTGCCCCGCAAGCATATTTATGCTTGATCGTGAACACGATCGGGCTATGTTTTGGCCGTTTTCCCTCCCCACTCGCAAACTTCGTGCGCCTTTGGATCGTCGCGGGCCGTGCAATACGATCCCCTTTTGTGCATGTCGTTCGTCAAAAGTTATGTCATTTTCTTGACCCAGTCTTCCAGTTGTACCAATGCCCCCCTTTTAATGGGTTTCTACCAATGCATTTTTGTTGTTTTAAGCTCACATTACAAGTTTATTATAAAGGTCGTTCAAACGTGTATTGGACATTAAAGTGTGTTATAGCTATTCTGAATTGATTTAAATTGTGTAATTAATATTTAGGTGTATTTAGAATATAGTGTATTTTGGGAATCTAATATTTTGCCCTATGGTATATAGTGTATATGGGGCACGATTATATATATATATATAAATATGTCTGGTAGTATTGGGAAAAAATGTCCTGTTGACTCACCCTCTGTTATTCCATCGTTGAGAGCTCTCGTTCCAGAGTTGAGGTTTTATTTGTGAAAAAGTTTAAGAATTAAGCATATATATATATATATATATCGTGCGGTGTTTTAGGGTTTGAACTTCACTAACTGCACAAAATGTTAACTTAATGATTTAAAAGACAACACATTAAAAAATATATAAAAAGTGGATTGGTGTATGTGGGTTTTAACACAAAAAAAACTTAAAGAAAAATTAGTTTAAAAGCTAAGAAGCTCGGTGAGCGGAGTGACCGCTGGTCATTTGACGATGGTGTCGTCTCCACTTTGTTTCACTTTCCGGCGGGTAGAGAGACGGGGGTACACTTGTATGCGCACTTGTATATATATATTTGGTGAAATGGAGTCAGTATCTACTGCTCAAATATGGATTGAAGCACAGGTAACATAAGGCAAGTTGACACATTTAGATTTTCATTGATAATTTTTATTGTTTGTTTCTTTTCAATGCTTATAGTTTATTTTATTGTATTGTTGTTCTGGGACATCCTTCGGGCGGTTACTTACGGGCACAGGACCAGTTGTTGGCGAGGGACACTACTTTCTCCAGCTCGTGTCGTCGGGGGCGGCGTCTCTGGATCACCCTCTTGTAGGTGCTAAGTCGTTTGAGCACAAGGAGGACAATCAGCAATCCCGCGATGAGTCGAAGGACTTGGTAGACCGCAATTTCGTCCTTGTGGTCGACCACTTCGATCGTGTTGATGACGTTGGCCGTGCTGTCGTCAACTTTGGACGTTTTAGAGCCCATTGTCCTTGTAGTCTCTTTATTTCAGCACTTGCTTGTTGTCAGCTACTGGATCACCACGGAACTCCGAACTTGACGTTTTTTGAGACAGTTGTCAGAGACACGACGCGGTTATAAGAATTTCCACGAGGGCTTGTTGGTTTTGACTTCCTCTGGTACTGATAAACCGGTGGCTTTTATACTAAAGACTGTGCCAAATTTCGCCTAGGAATCACCGGAATGGAAGACCAAAGTGTTCTCACCTAGTGTCATCCATTCCCCTATTTTCGCCTATTGGCTGGAGTTATATGTGGGTCATCTTTTTTCTAATGTTGAATAGTTCAGCAAAAATCGGCGGTGCTGGGTTGCAGGTGATTGCATGGGCCAATTTTGTGAGTTTAGGCGGTGTCATCTGCCAGAGCCAAATTTTTGTGCAACCTTGCCCGTGTTGATTTTCTAGAGCACTAGCGCATTGGTTATTCTTGATTTTCTTTCGCGTTAACCAAATGACTTACGTCGGCCCTAACCGGCGTACGTAACAAGTAGAACGCTTCAGGGTCTTCCATTGGCTTCTTCGCCAGCGGAATTTCTCTGCCATCGACAATGCAAATGATAATTCCTTTCTGTTTCTGACACATTTTAAGATCGCTCGTCCAAGGTTGGCCAGCATATATGCATTTTGCCCAATTTTAAAATGGCCTTGAAGACTATAGGTGCACTTCATTATAGTGCCTCTATCTGAAGCTCAAATATCTCTGCTTTTTTCCTTTTAAAAGGCATTTTCCTCGATTGCTTACAAAAACAAAGAGCCTTTGAAGTCCGTTGTTTGCAAAGTCAGCAGTCTAATTTTTTTGGGTCGTTCCCTATACATCTAAATATATGGGCGATAGTTTTAGTCGTTTTGCGATAGTTAGCCGATGGTAGTTCTAAGGCTGGGATCGGCTCAATCTAGCCAGAATCACTTTACAGAAAATTTATAAAGTTTGGGACATGGAGCTGAGATGAGCGACAAATTGACGGGAGGAGTAGGTTGTCAGCTGCCGGGTTAAAAGGTGTTTAGATTTAGGGAAAATATTTATTTGGATACAATTTCGTTGAAAGAAACCCTCGCTGGCTAAATCTAACTATCTATCAAACTGGAACTCATACTCGGGAAATCTGTGCCACTGGATCACCCTCGGCAATCGCCGAGACGGTCACATTGCTGGCAGGGCAGGGCACAGGCGGCTTAGCGTGGTACGATCGTCGGTACGATCGGCTTGGCTCGATTCTGGGGCTAGTAATTAGCATTTTTATTTAACTCTGTTAAATTAATTTCAGGGCTTTTTTCCTTTCTCTTTCAATTTCTGGTAAATTTCCTTTTAGTAATCACTTATTTATTTATTTATTTCTGCATATTTGTTCTCATATTTTCACAAGAGTTTGTTTTACTTCGTTATTTTCGAATTTCAGGGACTTTCTGAGATTTCGTGCTATATATTTCCCTAAAGTTCTACATTGAGAAAACGCATCGAAATCGGAAAAAAAAATCCCAAGCACGTGGCTGCTAGCGGTCGGCTGGGCAAAGTTTCCAGGGCCACTCGCTGCGGGTCGTCGTCTCCTGCAGGCAACCTCCTCGCCGCTGGTCCCAGGCCGGGAGATGGTCCTACTTCTCGTCTGTGGCTGCTCCTTGGCGTGGTTTTTTCCATCTCGTTGCTGCTGCCTCTTCTCGGCGGGGGGAAGGGTATTTAATTTTTGTTCGCCATTTTATATATATATATATAGTAGCGGACCCGGCGAACTTTGCCTCGTCCAAATTCAACACTTTATATACGTATATTTTTTCTAGAAAACAATATTTAGTTCAATAAAAAGAACTACTATAAGTGTGCGGGGATGTACTTATAATCGAAGGCGTTGCAATGATTTAAAGTATACTTAATTTAGGTTAATAAAATACTCTTTATTAACTTAAAGTATATCTTTTTTCTAACAACAATTCTTTATTAATTATGACAGTTGGAAAAAAAGAAAGATTAGTCTCTCAGCGCAATTGAGTGTGCAATATTCTTGGTTAGTCCGTCTTTAGCCAGCACAAATAAACTGGATGGTTTTCCTACGCGAGCGATAACATGCCACATATAGTTGTCCGTGAGAAAAGCATGGTGTTTCCAAATCTAAGCCACATACAGATAATGTTTGGCCTTGTGACTTATTGATCGTCACAGCGAATGCCAATCTAATCGGAAATTGAGTGGGTTTTGAGAGGAGTTGTAATTTAAACTCCCCACAAAATAGTGTGCAGTGGATGCACACTGCCGAGGGCAGCAGCCGCTTGGCAACCAATAGGGGCAAGGGGACGGGGGAGGGCAGCCCAGGAAAACTGCCTAGCAAAAGGCAGGCAGTGCCGACACAGGTGTCCGCCACAAAGGAGACGCCGCTAATATAGCGGGACTCAGGCGGACATTGGACCCGGTGGCGTGATCGGCGGCAGTGGACTTTGGCCGTCAAGGAGGAGACGCCGCTAAATAACGGGACATTTGCCGGACTTTGGACTCGGTCACGCGACAATTGCCGGACTTTGGACCGGGTGGCGTGACCGATGCCGGCAGGAGTAACGGGACTGGCAGAGCCTATAAAAGGCCGAGGACGTAGGCGCACGACAACTAGTACGAGTGCGAGAATCCAAGCGAGTGCGTCAACGGAGCCAGTCAAAGTTAAAACAGAGTCCGTGAAAGATCGAGAAGCAAAGTCAAGAAGTTCGGAGATTGAAGTGGCAAACCTTCCGAACAGAGACTTCAAAGCTGAGATCCATCGCGTGTGAGGACGATCAAGGAGTCAAGGAGATTCGTGGAGTCCAGAAGCAGGAAACCAGGCGAGGAGCAGCGAGGTCCTACGCCAAGGACCAGCCCAGGAAACCCAGGTCAAGGTAGTCAACTGTGGGAGTTTGGCGCGTGGCTAGGCGTAAGCCGGGCGATACACTCTGCTAGCTTTGTAGCGAGGTCGCGAAGTGGGCGTTCGGAGTGGCTAGGCTTCGGCTGGGCGATACACTCTGCTAGCTTCGGCGGCAAGACGACCGACGACCTGCGCGGAAGGCGTGCAGCAGCCGTGGAGGATCAAGACGCAGCAGCGTGAATCGACGTTTGGAAACTTATTGAATTGGAATAAAGAACTGAATAACCTATCAACCCCAAAGCGTTCTCTCTCTGGGCGGGCAATCACGGAATATAAATTTGGTGGGACGAGCGGACGAACTCGACTGAGTTAGCCGCATCTTCGTGCGAGCCAAACTGAGAAAGTCAGCTCGTTACAGTTTGAATTCAATTGGCACATCTGTTGGAATCATAGGGATTCGTGGCAGCAACACATTTTCGCCCCGAAACTTCCCATTCAAAATAATGGCTACAATGACATTTTTCATACATTTTTTTAATTACTAATCGTGTACCATTACACATCCGTGGTGGGTTCAAGGAACGAAGTATAATTATCCGAGCTCCAACCTTCAATTGTAAATGGTGTGGTTGCATGCCTGGCAAATCCAATGAACTTTAAAACTCAATTGGATAATTGATCGTTGGTATCACAAACTGCATCGATAGATTTGTATGATACCAAGTCCCCAGGCAACAACTGTTGTATTTTTAAATTTAATTCATTTATGTCCACATTTTTTGCAGACAAAATCACTCTTTCTGCCAACCACTTCTGATTTTGATATTGTGTGTGTACATCAGGAAATATGCGATCGATGAGAGTATTTTGCGAATCGATGATTGTACAGAAGTCCGTTTGTAATTTTATACATCCAGTATTTTCATGTACAGCAACTTTTCTATCGCCAATATCTAACAGTTGTTTCGAGAAGTTTCGGCAGATGTATTTTGAATGTGGAATTATATTGTTGACCGTTTGCAGTAATATTGTTAACTATTTCTGTTGCTCCAAACGATGTAATTTGGAAACATGAATTGAATGTACGAATTGACTTCAGGAACAGGCTAGAATCTGGATTTGTACTGAGAATTAAACCGCGCAATGGATCAGATGGTGTTTGAATTTCGGGTATTTGTACTTTTCCTGATGAGCAACACATCCCAACTGGCTCATTTTTAAGTTTAAGTCCATGACAACACAGGCTCGTACTGGAATGCTAGTCGAAGAAACAACCCTGATGTAAATGCTCTATTAACTTGTTGGCGTTGTTGATCAATTCTTCTACACACAAAAAAAAAGTCTGTGTAAAATCAACTATTTTATTGTTAAAACCGCGCCAACCCAAGAAAAATAGTTAACTTACCCCAAATAGTAGGTTACACAGAAAAATAGTTGTTTTACTATTTAATAGTAGAACTCCAAAATAGTTGTACATTGACCATAAAAAGGTTGCATAACCAGAAAAAATGTTGTTTAACCCCAAAAAAATAGTTGACTAACTATAAAATAGTAGCGGCCCCAGAAAAATAGTAGCTTACCCAAAAAAAATAGGAGATTGTATATAAAATAGTAAAATTCCCCAAAAAATAATACTACTCCAGTAAAATAGTTTATAATTATTTTATTTTTTGTATTGTATTAATAAGCTTACATGATATATTTTTACTTACATTTTACTTACATTTACATTACATTTACATAATAATTATACATACGGTCTTACTTAAATAATAGTAACAATAATAATAGGTATCTTAAAATATTGTAATAACTAATAATATTTAGGTCTTATATAAGTAAATCCGTTTGGAGAAAGGTTTAAGTGCAAGGGACTTTTATAAATTTCACTTGGATCGATAAAGTGAATGTTCTCTTCTTCAGTGACAATGTATGACCTAAAATGATTACTGAATATTTCTGCTTTATACTTTAAACAAACGAATAACACTTTTCCGGGGCTACGAATAATTATGTTTTCGATTTTCAACACATGATTTCTTTTCGATATTACAAAATACCCGACTTTATACTTAGTTCCTAGGTAGGTTAATTGACTAGTAAAACTTAATTTATTTGAACCTAGAATGTTATCATGAATCTTATCAAAATAGGTCTTGTTTTCTAGTTTTTCCTATTCAATATTGCCAAATGAATTTTTGTCTTTTAAGCCTATACCAAAAATTAATCCATTTGAAAATTTAAGCATACATTTAATTGATATGGATAAAGGAACATTTTTTGTATTCTTTGCTGGTACTATCAGGGCTCTTGAAGATAAATGATTCTAGTCCCTTGGCTATAGGCTTACACAAAGTTTCGGTAACTCCTTCTATTATGGTTTGTACATCAAGTCGAGAAAAATTAGATTTGGTATGTAAATAAGACACAAACTTTAGATCCATTTCTTCAAAATTATCGAATAGAACATTATTTTCAATTGAATCTGGAAACTCTTCATTTTCATTTGAATCTGGAAACTCTTCAATTTCATTTCTCTCTTCATTTTCAAAATTTCCATGTTGATTAAATTCTAAGGTTTCATTACTTATTATTTCAGATTGGTTCAAAGAATTTAACTTGCAAGATTTTGAAGACAATAAATGTTTTTTAAAAGATTTTATGCCTTGAAAATTATGCAAGCAGTTTGGACATAAATATGTGCTCTTTGATTTCAGATTATGAGAATATTTTAAATGGTTTATATATATGTTCGCATCAAAAAATGTATTTTACATTTGGTGCACAAAGCCATTTTAAGTATTTTTTAAGTCTCTTATAAGGCAAAGAACATTTGGCGATGGCTTGTCTAAGCTAAGAAAAATTGAATAAAAAAATCTTTGAACAAAAATCCAGAACTCGCTACAATCTGGTGAATATTTAAGATTGAAAACCTGATAGCATTTGAAGCATGTGTCAAACGCTGTAAGAAATGATGGCATTTGGTATTTAATTTCGTCGTAGTAGACATAGAATTTAGAATTCCGCAAGTTTGGTCCAACCGCAATTATTAAGGGTTGAAGGGTCTCCCCCCTGTTAAAGAGCGCTGTCTTCAAAGCGTCCAACTGATTTTCGACGTCGTTGAAGGTCACAACATGGATCATAAATGATAATTGTGAATCCTTTATGGTCGATCTGAACAAGACTATTTTTTTGGTCTTTTTTTTGTCGCTTCAAGGGAGGTCGAAGTAGAACATGCAGTAACAAAGCAATTAGTTGATCTGAACCTGGAAATAAATTATTTTAGTTTTCTTTATGTAAATATATAAATAGCTATATTTACCTTCTGCACTAGCGTTGACTTGTTCAACTAATGGTAAGTATGAACAGAACAGAAACACGTGGTTCCAGAGGCCCTGAATGACGGAGGTGTTGAGCCACTTCACATAGTAGCTGTTGGGATAGAGCAACAGCTCCTTGTTGCTGCCTATCGACAAGGGCAGTAGCATTGCAGCACCTTCGGCCACAGCCAGGGTGAAGGTGCAGAGCTAAAAGCTAATCCGATAGACCAGCACCCCATCCTCGTCGTTCGAATAGAGATCGCCACGTGTGTTACTTACCTTTTAAAACCGGCAACATGGCTATAAAGTCCCACTTCTCCAGAAGCACCTCCAGCTCGTCTTCAGTATCACTCATTTTAACCGCAAAGGACACACGAACAAAGAAAAACTGAAATTTACTCTAAGACTCTAAGGCACTACGACGCAATAAGAAAACCGTGTGTATATAGTGCCGGCACTTTAGCCGTTGCATTATAGAGATGTCACTCTGACAACGATATATATGAACGATATATATTACGCTTTGTACTACGGACGGATAAATTGGTTTTAAAACCGTTCCCGAATGTAATGGTTTGATAAATTTGTATATTACACCAAGAAGTATGATATATATTTTATTTACATCATAGGAATAAGTAAATGTGGATTTAAAGGAAGAAATATTTAAACGCTTGCAGCGATAGGGTGTATCGATATTGGTGCTCCAACATCGATATATCCTATCGTTGCAAGCCTGTAAAGCCTAGTATGTTTCTCAGATCAACGACACTTGTTTCTAAGCAGTGGGAGAGAGCGAGAGTACAATATATCTCGAGAAATTTCGACCTCTCGCTATCTCTTACTGCCCAGAAACACTTTTCGACGATCTGAATTGGCTTAAATATTGCCAATTGTAAAGCCTGCAGGAACAAAATAGATGAGAACAATGAAAATATTTAAATTAAAATATCTGTTGGCAGAAATTGTCAAATTCTATATTACAATAGTAGTTCTTGCACCACCAAAATAGATGAGAAATATTTTTGTTGCTATTTTATAGTAATTGTACTAAAATCTTCGCCAGAAAAGCAACAAAAAACACACGGAAAACAAAGCACTATTTAACTAGCAGTCTAACAATAATTTTTGTCAGAAAAAAACTACAAATGGTTTTATTAAAATTTTTAATAGTAATTTAATATTTTATGATAGGACTTGTACTATTTTAATAGTACTCTTTGAAAAACAACAAAATACATGAGAAGAAAGAGCATAGTATTTCTTACTATTTTCCATAGTAGGTTAACATAAAACATACTTTTGGTGTGTACACATTTTGGCAGAAAAGCAAAAACAAAATACATGGAAATTATCAAAATAGTATGTTACTATTTTTTTGGGTTGATTTTACATATTTTTTTTTCTTTGGTGTGTACTCACTTGGCAGAAAACCAACAACAAAATATATGCAAAATTTTTACATAGTATTCTAACTATTTTTCTAGGTTGATTTTACATAGTTTTTTTTTTTTGTGTGTACGTCGATTAAATATGAATCTGTTCTCTTTGTTGTAGCTATCTATATTGATAACGTTCATCTCGTGCCTTGTGCGAATGTGATTGACGTAACTGCGCCATGCTCACACTCACATTTTCATTATCTTCTTTGATTTGTTCGCCTTCGTGCTCTTCTATCCTGCTCGGCTGTAGAACTGACCGTTCGACGACTCAAATTGTCCCTTTGTGATTTAGTGGCATTGCAATGAAGTTAAAATATTGAAAGTAATAAAGGAATGTTGTAGATAGAACATATAAATAAATGAATTTGAAATATTGAATGTGATAAATCAAATTTGAAAGATAAATAAATGAGTGAGAACTATAGACACGGCCAGCAGACCCCAGAAAGATACCAGACTTAATAAACTTTGCGGTGACAAAAAATATCTCACGCAACATTATATGTGCCAAAGCGCTTTCGGATCTTTCATCAGACCATTCGCCAGTACTAATAACTCTTCTTCAAAGCCCAGAAACTACAGATCAACCCCAAAGGCTGACGTCGCACAGAACTAACTGGCTTAAATATAAGAAATATGTAAGTTCCCACATTAAACTAACCCCGCAGCTCAACATCGAAGCGGATATCGACTGCTCTACTGATGCTCTTGAGGACGTACTCACTGCAGCAGCCACTATCTCAACACCACAAGGGAAGGACGTATAACCCAACAAATTCAAAACTTATCAACAAATTGAACAGCTTGTCCTGGAAAAAAGGAGTCTGCGACGTGCTTGGCAAAGCAACAGATCGCCATCTTCAAAACAACGTCTTAAGCAAGTCACTCGCTTACTAATCCGAGCTCTGAAACAAGACGCTGAAAAGGCACAACTACGGTACATCGAAAAACTTACGCCAACCAGTACAAAGCATCCTTTGTGGAGGGCTCACCCAAATCTAAGCTCTCCAATTGAAACCGTCACCCCGATAAGAAACTCTTCAGGTTGCTGGGCCCGCAGCGACGAAGATAGAGCCGAAACATTTGCTTCACATCTCCGAAGCGTCTTCCAGCCCAACCAGGCCACTAGTCCATTTGTCCTACCACAAACCGAAACTAATACTATGTCTTTACCAACATTGTTTCAGCCGAATGAGATCGCAAAAGTCATTGGGGAACTGAAACCAAAAAAGGCTCCGGGCGGTGACTTAATAACTCCAAAAATGATAATTGAACTTCCAAACTCAGCTATTGAAGTCATTTGCAAAATCTTCAATGGGATTATATGCCTTGGCTACTACCCAAGGAAATGGAAAAAATCTATCATCATAATGATACCGAAACCAGGAAAAGACCACACAATCCCGTCATCCTACAGACCAATAAGTTTATTATCGTGTCTGTCCAAACTGTTCGAGAAATGCCTTCTAAAACACATAATACCATACCTGGAAGCACACAATGTTATCCCAGCTCATCAATTTGGCTTCCGTCGAAACCATGGCACGATCGAACAAGTCAACAGAATAACATCAGAGATACGCACAGCCTTCGAGCATCGGGAATACTGCAGCGCAGTATTTCTCGATGTATCTCAAGCTTTCGATAGAGTCTGGTTAAATGGCCTCATGCATAAAATCAAAACACACTTGCCTACATACACTCATAAGCTACTTGAATCGTATCTTTACAACAGAGTCTTTGCAGTAAGGTGCAACGCAACAACATCTGACGAGTACACTATCGAAGCCGGAGTTCCACAAGGCAGCGCACTGGGGCCCACCCTGTTCGTCCTTTATACAGCGGATATACCTACGAACGAGCGGCTAACAACATCCACGTTCGCTGACGACACTGCGATCCTAAGTCGCTCGAAGTGCCCAAACCGAGCAACAACCCAACTAGCAAGTCACCTCATGGTAGTTGAGAAGTGGCTATCTGACTGGCGTATTAAAATAAACGAACAAAAATGTAAACACATAACTTTTACTCTTAACAGGCAAACATGCTCCCCAGTATCCTTGAATAGTACGCAGATTCCCCAATTCAACGAAGTAACGTATCTCGGCGTCCACCTCGACAGACGACTAACCTGGCGAAGACACATCGAATGCAAGAAACTACATCTAAAACTAAAAGCTAGCAGCCTCCACTGGATTTTAAACGCCCGATCGCCACTGCGTCTGGACTACAAGGTCCTGCTCTACAACTCCACGCTAAAGCCTATCTGGACATATGGCTCCCAGCTGTGGGGAAACGCGAGCAGCAGCAATATAGACATCATACAGCGCGCGCAATCAAAAATCCTGAGAACTATCACTGGGGCACCATGGTATATTCGCAACCAAAACATCCATAGGGATCTCGGCATTCTTGCAGTAAAAGATGAAATAGACAAGCAAAAGGCGACCTATAATAAAAAACTTACTGTGCACCCTAATCATCTGGCAAGAGGCTTGACTCGGGCTTCCAGCAGAACCCGCCTACAACGAAACGACCTTCCAACCCAGCAATAATTGTCAGGGCCATACAACTCTGTGCCAGTCATATGACTGTGAGTTAGGTTATTAATATAAGATTTGACACACTTATTGTTAGTCTCTAAATGGAGAAGATTCAATAAATATCAGCAAAGTATAAAAAAAAAAAAAAAAAAAAATATATATATATATATAGACACCTGGCGGGGATCGATTGATACTCGTAGTTGATAAGTTATCAACCGGCGAGAGCGGGAGATCAAATTTCAAATTGAAACAAATCGTCATTCAAGGAAATTGAAATTATTAACTCTTAATAAGAATTTATAGTTCTAAAATTATTATTTTCGATTACCACCGCAATTGAGGATTTGTAGATAGAATAAAAAATGTGTACGAATTTCTATTTGCTGTACCATACAAAAATATAAACAAAAAATGTTGTCGAAAAATAAAATAAAAAATTATTGGTGAACCACCCTTAAGATTTGGGGGGTGAAAAATAGATGTTGCCCGATTCTCAGGCTTAACGGATATGTACACAAAAATTCACTAAAGTAGAGTAGAGTAGAGGAGTATAATGATTAACAGCGTCATATGAGTATTTTATATATAAGAAATAAAGTATATTATATATTTTTAATGCCCAAACAAAAAAAATCTCCTGAAAAGTGCCATTTTCAAAGTCGGTGTACCCTATTACTAAAAATCTACTTGACCAATCGCTTTAAAATTTGCACACAGCTTCTGCAACTAATTCTGCAGGTACCACGGTTAGGGTTTTTTTTTTTTTTTTTTTTTTTAACAATTAAACCTTTATTTTAGTCAAAAATTGAATTTGTACTTCAAAGTTTCATAAAAAAAAAAAAATGTTAAATCTCCACGGTGATACCTTGGGAAAAATATCTTTTAACAAATGCATTTCCTTTTTAAGACGATTATCACCTCGTGTTAGCTAGAACCCCTCAATAACTAATATATGTCGTCAATTTAAACAATTTTTTTTGATTGTGCGATCTTCTCGTTTTCTTACGTTTTTGTTTAATAAGAAACTTAAATGGCATATTTTCGCTATTTTTTAAGAAGTCCAAATGCAACTTCATATATTGCGACGACCCGCATCGCAAAAACACAAAGTAAGTTAAGTTAGGTTTAAAATAACATAAGACTTAGATTTAAAACCAACGCTAATAAAAAAAGGCACTCAATTTGAATACAGACGCGCCAGCCCTGAAATAGGGGCACTCAACTATCTGGCAACGCCGACGGGCAGCGCCAGATTATAAAAAAGCACAGCAGCCCTGGAAGAGGCGATCAACTGACTCCGATAGCGATCGGCCCACGATCTGTCAACCCTCGGGATGAATCGACATTCGATAGTCTATCGAATATCGATAAACCAGCACGCAGCTGATCTCGGCCTATATAAAGCCGCACTCAGCCAGATGCCGGTCACTTCTTGCGAGCAGCGCAACCGACCACATCTGGTAAGTGTTTAAGTAGATAGAAATTAGTAACCCGGTAATAGTAGCAGAGCAGGGCTCTAGTAGTCCACTCCGCACAGCCCAAGGTAGCATAGGGTAGCAAACTTGTGGTCCAAAGTCTGGCTCATGCTAGTCGGCTTTGACGGGCACAGGGTAGCAGAGAAGCTACTAGTAACCCACTCCTCATAATCAAGGTAGCACAGGGTAGTAAACTCGGGGTTCAAAGTTTGGCTCATGCTAGTCAGCTTTGACGGGCACAGGGTAACAGAGCGGGTTCTAGTAACCCACTCCGCGTAATCAGAGGTAGTACAGGGTAGCAGGCACGGGTTCCAAGTCTGGCTCATGATAGTCGGCCTGGACGAGCACAGGGTAGCAGAGCCGGTTCTAGTAACCGACTCCGCCTAACACAGCCTAGAACAGGGTAGCCGAGGATGGTTCAAGTAATCACCGCCGCATAGCATAGCACAGGCTAGCAGAGGGCGGTTCAAGTAACATCCTCTGACGAGGACAGGGTATCATAGCGCAGGGTATCAAAGCACGGCTCGAGTAGCCGTCATTCTCAGGAGCACAGTCGATCGTAAGCTAGCCGACCTGGGCAGAAACATTGTATCGACGAGACACAGGGTATCAAAGGTGCGGGTCATCTATTAGGGAACGGACAGCACGGTGCGAGCAGGGTCCAGACTAAAACTCCGCAATCTGGAACATCTACGCGTCACCGAACTCTTCCAGCGGATTACAAGGTATCATCGGTGCGACCCAGGCCGAGCACATCAACGCATCTTCGTCTCCCGCGCAGCATTTAAAACACACGAACACATCCACGATATAAATAAAAACATACACTTGAAATCTGATTTCTTTGACTCTTTCCTTGGAAATTGGAGCTTGAGAGGGGTATGGACTTATAAATTTTTGTAACGAACACCGACCTCGGCGAGCTAGTCCTGCAACCCAAAAGAGGGTCGTTACAGTGGCGCCCAACGTCCAAAGAAACCTAAAAACTCCAATAAACAATACCGAAAGATATCAGCACCGGAGAACCAAACAAGGGTGAGCTGGAAACATATGTGATAGAATTCGGAATGGAACCAGAAGCACTCACCGAAGACCTTAGGCGGCAGCTATCGGAATATATCAAAAATGGAGACCACGACGAAGAAGGAACAAAACGGCTAAGGGAACTCAGCCAGAAACATGCAAGGGGTGTATCACCCAATCCCGGAGCAGGAATAAGTATACAGATTCCAAGAGACGAAGAACAGGAAACAAAATTACTCGGGTCGGGAATCAACCCATTCACCCCAAAGGAAAACAAGCAAGAAATGAGAAAGTCCGGAATGGCAAAACGAGCAGCGGCCATCACGATCATCCGGGAATGGGGCGAGGAATTTGATGGAACCGGGGACGCCCTAGGATTCATACAAAGAATAGAGAAAGTCGCAGACGCATATGGCATACAGCTCGACCACGTAGCAGCAGCAATGGTTTTTATACTGAAGGGAGCGGCACTGGACTGGTGGCACACAAACCCGACACAAATGCCAGAATGGGACACATTTAAAACCCAATTCAAGCAGTACTACGTACCAGCGGACTATCAGGAAAGAGCACTGTAACGAACCATGAAACGCCACCAGTATAGAGGCAAACCGGCAACGTAATACGTTAGAGAATTGAGGAAAATAATGCTCGTCACCCCACTGAGTGAAGAATAAAAACTGGATTGGATATATAGGAACAGCACCTCGGAATTTAAGCGATACGCAAAGCGTAAAGAAATCGAATCCCTAAGAGATTATCTCAAGCTGACAGAAGAATTCGAAGCACTGGAACCAAGGCAACTAGCGCAACCGCAAGGATGGCAACAGAAAAGAGCCCCAAGGAACGACAATATGGCAGGAGCGCTTAATACGAAAAACCTCTGCCTACCCTGCAAAAATCCCGGGCATCTAACCAGAATCCCAGCATTTATACTCCAAAAAACTAAATCATATTTTTTGTGTCCATTATCAAAATTTACGTATTATTCTAGGTAAACTTGCACAAATTTCTTCTAATAGTGCCTCGTTTGAATTTGATGATATCGCCTTAACAGAAACTTGGCTAAATTCCTCAGTCTTGGATCTTGAAATTTTAGTTAATAATTATTCAATATACCGAACCGACCGCTCATCTTTTGGTGGCGGTGTTCTTATTGCTGTTAAAAATGACTTTCCTCTGAACTATTTCCATTTATTAACACTGAGAGCATTGAATTTATTGCGGTATAAGTCAGCGTCGGTAATGCAAACCTATTCTTAACATGTTCTTATATACCTCCTCGATCTGCTAATATTGTCTATGTGAATCACCTATCTCCTATCCAAACCGTTTTGTCTAGCCTATGCCCTGAAGACCAACTAGTTGTTATGGGTGACTATAACCTTCCTCATCTCTCATGGCTTCCTTGTGAAACAACAGATCTCAGAGACTATAAGAGCTAGAGTTACCAAATTTGGTGACAACTTTGGAATTTGTTGCACGCAGATCAAAATTGTTTTAAAATTTGTCCACGCCCACTTCCGCCCCTGAAAATCATAAAAACGTTATATTAGCTATATGCGTGATTTTCTGCTTAAAATTAATAGATACAATAAATTAATAAAATAGAGACGGACGTTTCCTGAAAACTTCAATAAAATCGGATGATAAACATGGGAGATATTAGCAATAAGGTTTGAATTTTAACACACCGCCCTAAGGCACTGCTGTTGCAAGCTGTAGCCGACAGGTGGCGCATTCGAGCCTTGGCCGTGCGATATAATGGCGCCAATGTATGTATGTACAATGTATGTATGTACAATTTTAATTTGCCTTTTAGTGTGAAGCGCAAACGTTTAAGTACCGGGTATTTCACAGTCGAGCACAGTCGACTGTAGCTTTCATACTTGTTTTTTTTTGTTATAAGAATGAGTATTAAAAAATCACTGTGGACGGCAGTCCACGTAGTGACGATGAGCACCGAGACTGTGGTGCGCAAGGAGACTACTATATACAGCCGTAGAATTGAAAATCTGCTACGATAGTCCGATCAGAACTATTTATATCTTGATCGAAAGGTATTGTAAGCCTCTTTGAAACTGCATACTAAGATTTTTCAAAAACGGAATAGTTTAGGAGAAATGAGAGTGAAAGTGCGAAATTGAAATTTTTGAAAATTTGAGCTATTGGGGCCGGTGGAGCAAAAATCCCAACATTTTTAATGTTGTTGTGATCTAGCTTTAAATACGCGTCGAATGACCCCTCGATCATCCTGATCCGATACTCCGTTCAAAAGATATTTAATAAACAAGATTTTAACGGACTTTCCGAAAAGAAAACGTTTGTCCTGTTGTTTGTCTGTCTGTGTGTCTGTCTGTGGTTTTTTTTTAGTTTTAGAGTCCTGGACTACTTTTGTTTTATTAATCAGCTCGAGCTAAACAACTTTTGTTCTACGACTTTTTGGGTTTCCCGCTAGTTTGGCGGGAAAACAGCTAAAAAAGCTTGATTTCCCGCGCCCATAACTTCTAAACGACTAAAGCTACAGAATCGTGCTTTATGTCGTTTGAAAGGTATTTTGAAATGATAATAGCTTTGACTTGACACAATTTATCTAAATATAATATTTAAGAATTTATAATTAAATTTAATGTTTTTTTTTAAGTTTTTGAAGTTTTCTTAAAAATGG
This sequence comes from Drosophila rufa, assembly GCA_018153105.1. Lineage (NCBI taxonomy): Eukaryota > Metazoa > Arthropoda > Insecta > Diptera > Drosophilidae > Drosophila > Drosophila rufa. The sequence continues at coordinate 1,443,968 of JAECXS010000053.1, read as the reverse complement.
CTCTAACGATTTTGATAGTCACTCAAGGCCATATAGCCCTTAAAATTGCTCAACTTTTGGTATATAACACATATCTCGGAAAATTCGCTTTCTCGAGATATTACTCATTAAAATTAGTTGTAAAGATCCCATATACCTAACCTTTTACATGCACTATACATACATTTATGTAAAAACTCATGTAGAGTCATATAGATACGTGTACAATGCAATAAAATTTAAAGCCATCAAAGAAAATTTAAAATAATTTATATTTAAAAGAAATCGTCAAAAAAATTTTTTTTTAATTAATCTAATTTTTGCTCTTTCCACTATTTTGGCGGGAAAACAGGAAATTTCTCGCGCCCATAACTTCTGAACGACTAAAGTTACAGAAACGTGCTACATGTCGTTGGAAATGTATTTTGATATGATAATTACTTTCCCTGACAAAAATTTTCTAAATCTTATAATTAAGAATTTCGAATTAAATTTTTTTTTTAAGATTAAATTTTTTTTTTTAATGGCTTTTACGATTTTTATAGTCACTTCAGGCCGTATAGACCTTGAGATATTTCGGGGCATAACACATATCTCCGAAAATTTGCTTTCTCATCAAAATTAGTAGCAATGATCCCATATAGCTAACTTCGTATATGCATTTTTATACCCTTGCAGAGGGTATTATAATTTTGACCAGATGTTTGCAACGCAGTGAAGGAGGCATCTCCGACCCCATAAAGTATATATATTCTTGATCAGCATCACCAGCCGAGTCGATCTAGCCATGTCCGTCTGTCTGTCTGTCCGTCTGTCCGTCTGTCGGTTTCTACGCGAACTAGTCTCTCAGTTTTTGAGCTATCGAGCTGAAATGTTCAGCATAGTCTTATTTCTTTAGCACGCAGTATATATGTCGGAACGACCGAAATCGGACTACTATATCCTATAGCTGCCATAGGAATGATGGCGAAATTAATGTAAAAAAAAATTTAACTTCTCTGTTTTTCAACTTATTTCTATAAATTTTTAGATATAGCAATTTTTTATGGTTACGATTTTAATTTCATTAAGATCGGACCACTATATCATATAGCTGCCATAAAATTTACAAAATTCGATGTCTTTTCAACATTACTAAAATGGTTCGATTGTCAATGTTCCAATTGCAGACTGCAAGGGTATACCAAATTCGGTTTACCGAAGTTAGCTTTCTTTCTCGTTTTTTGTTAATGTTTCCCATTTGAGTTTCAAACAAAAACTTATAACAACAATGTATAACTACCTATGTATGTACATATGTATATATGTCATTTTAAAAACTTCTGATATCAAATAAAAACACCTCATAACGAGGTGAAATCAAAGTGACGATGGCACATTCAACTCCAAAAATTTCTGATACCAAATGTTGTGACGATTAATAGTTATTTAATCAAAAATATTTAAAAAGTTTTTAATTAGTTTCAAAATCGGCACGCTGCCTATTTTGCCTTTTTAAATTTTTCAGCCAAGTTCCAATTTTGAAACTAATTAAAAACTTTTTAAATATTTTTGTAAGATGTAAGACAAAAATAATATCTGCTAAACTTTTGTTTATTCGCGAGAGCCGTTCGACCTTTGGATCCTTCAGTTCCTCTCGCCTATCCATTCGCAGAGAGAGCGGTCAGTCTTACGAGAGCATCACCGATCGCTTTGCATTGTTTTTGTTTATTGTATTGCTGAAAGTAACGGTAACGGAACAGCCAAAGCGGATTAGCAAGAGAGATGTCGAAACAACAACAAAAGTGTGTTCGTACCGACTCGTCGCTGAACTTGAAGGCTGGTCGCATTTTGAATTCTCTTTTACCGCAAAAACTCTTTTACTCTTTTATCGAAAAAATCAATCAGCGATTTGAAGAACAGGCGAAACACATCAGCTGCAGTGTAAGAGAACACTTGATCGAGCTTATTAGTCAGCGATTTGATGAACAAGCCAAACAAATGAAGGAATCTGAAAGTTTGAATCTAAGCTTAACAACCTTACTGAGGAATGCAATATGCTGGGCCAAAGAGTAGAAGAGTTGGAACAGAAAAACAAAAATTAAGTGCGCTATACAGCAAGATATAGGAGCTAAAAGCGAAAGTTCAAGCCAAAGCCGCTGCAGATGCAGAAGCAAGCATTGAAAACGATGTAAGGGTACATGGAGTGCCCATCGTGGAAAATGAGAACCTGAAGACTCTCTTAAATAGCCTCTTTTACTCTTTAGGTCTCACCCCACCACCGAAAGTTAAAGAGATTTTTCGTGTTAAGGTGCGGGAACATTCTGGGAACAATGTTATTGATCCCGTCATCATAATTAAGTTCGAAACCAGGCGAGACAAAATAATGCTGCTGAAACGGGCTGGAGAACATAGACGACAGACCAAGCAACCACTGAGCTTGGAACTGTTTGGCATCCAGGCCCCAACTCCATTCTACATCAATGAGCAGCTGACCAAGAGTAACTTTAACATCGACAGAGTCTAGGCGGGGATTTCGTCTGTTTAAAGAGTATGGAGGATCTGGCTCCTCTTCAGAAGCCGAATCTTGTTGCTGCGACTGAGGCGCGACGTATTAATTTTTGTTAGATGGTTAGAATTAATACTTATACTCTACATTAGTTCAATTTGATCTATATTATCTATATTCTAGGTTTATTGTCTTTTAGGAATCTCACTCTCTCTCAATTTTCTCATATTTTCTTATTACTCACTGTAAAGCGGTCCCAAATAATAAGTTTTTGTAAGAAACTGATTTTTATTTGAAAGTCCGCGTTTAAGTAGCGGGTATGAGATTCTTATTCTAGGTTTAGCGCGGACCTAGCGCTGCGAGCTGCCGCACATCTGGCCTCACATCTGCCGCCTTATCTTAAAAGATATGCTGAGATCCCTTGCAGGAGCTCAGATTACATGTTCAATATTTGTCAAGTGCGTAGATCTGTGTTTGGCCAAACGGCCGCTATATTTAAAGATAAGCACGCATGCACTTAGGTAGACCGCTGCATACATTTGTAAATATACAAACACAATTTACAGCTCTCGGTTCATATGCACAGATATGAACAGAGCCCAAAAAATAATCTTATTTTTCTAAATATTCATGTTCGACTGAACATTCTGGCAAGGGCCGACAAGATTAGAGGTATATTTTACATTAACATTTTCTTGTATTTGCAATTTTAAAATTTAGTGGACTGTATTTATTTATTTCTTCGATATAATTTATTTGCAACTAAATGTCTTGCAATGGCCAGGGTTTAATAGCTTATATTTATTTTTACAATTTTTTCTTTTATTATTGTATTCGATTATATTCTTTATTTAACAATTTGCTTTTATATTATTTTTTTTAGACATTAAGTATGCTGCTAGGTATAGCTATGGCTTGTAATTGCCTTCGTATTTTTATTTTACGTCCAAAATATATAATTAACTAGCGGACCCGGCGAACTTTGTCTCGCCCTAATTCGACGCCATTATATAACCCCAGGGTAATAGTCAAACACTGCATTTCTTTATCTATATATATAAAAATGGATCCCAAAAAATGTGTCGTAAAAAACTACTGGAGAACGGCTGGGCCGATTTGGTTCAAATTTTTTTTCAGTTGTAGGACGGATATTGAAGTGCATCATATGACCGATGAGTCTCATAAACGCGTTGCAATTGTCCATCATCCCGACGCTTGAGAACAATATCGCGTGATTCCACATTCTCGCCAACAATCACCACTGCGACTTCATTGATAGTGGGCGCATTGAATTGTCTTGAATGGCTTCCTGCTGGTTTTTTATCTGCTCTGATAATGATTTTGTGGTCGTTAGAATGCATTGTATCCAAAGCTGTTTTGAACAATCTGACCAATTCATTACACTCATGAAGAAGATTTTGCAATTGTTGTATTATTTCACGTTTAGTTGCAGTGAAAATTGCACAACGCTGATTAAGTTCAACTGCCGAATCACCAACGAAATAGATCTGAAGGAATTTATGATCTTTGTTTGGTGGTGGTAACAAAGCGCCCGCTCGATGGTGAATTTGCCCTTGAATCTGAATTTTGTGATGCAATTTCGTGAAAAATTATAGTTGTTCATGTTGATAAAAGAGTGACGCTATTACCTTATAACTCGGATTGTAGCCTGGTTGTTGAACAACCTCTGCTCCAAATGACGTCATTTGAAAACATCCGTTATATTTTTGTGCGTGCATATTGAATTGAAACGATTTGTTTTTACTTTGACATATATTTCGATACACTATTTTTTTATATAATTTGATATTTTAATTATTTGTTTTTCACCATTACCCTGGAGGATTTTCTAAAAATTTTATTACGTTCTGACCTTCTCCTGTTAGTTACCTACAACTGAAAAAAAATTTGAACCAAATCGGCCCAGCCGTTCTCCAGTAGTTTTTTACGACACATTTTTTGGGCTCCATTTTTATATATATAAGATAGATAGATAGAAGAAGATAGATAGATAGATACAATTATCATTATAATTGCCAACATTAAGGATGTATGGCCAGTAACATGATGAAAATCTAATTCATGTAACTTTAATTTATGAGATTTTAAATAATTTATTTCATTTATTAGGTTCTTAATTTCTGAAGTATGATTGATAATTGGTGTGCCTAACTTATCCCAAACAACCTTAGGGATCTCGTTTATCTCACCTATATATGACACTGATAGTGTCCCTTGATCTTCTAATTGGATACTGTGATGAGCAACTAGTATATCGATATCTGTTCGAGCCGTACAATCTGACCTAATTGTTAATATTCCTTGTTCTGGCAAATCGACTATATGTAACTTGGAGCTGGCACACTGAATTCGAGCCTTGGTGTTATTCTGAACTTTAAAAAGCCAACTACTTCTTTTCTCTAGCTCAACCCAGTATGATTTGTTCTCACTAATGGAACTATACCTACAGTTTGAAGCCTTGTTTGGTTTAAGAGGCGTAATCTCACAACTGTTATCGTTGGCACTCCTCCACGGCCAGCTTCCTTCACAAACTCGTTTGTTTGACTGCCACTTTTGGCACTTATTAAGCGCTGGCTCTGATATTAGGTGATAAGCATCTATTTGAAAATTATAGACAAAATATTCGGAATCTATTTGAACCATAATCAAACGTTCGTTAATTTGGAGCGGTACTGGCACAATTTTAAAGAGAGTTGAAGCATGCCTACCAAACAAAGGTATTTTTGCATTAATAATTAGTTTCCTATCAACAAAAAGTCCTCTAGCTGTAAGCAAAGTATAAACTTCTTTTAACTCAGTACCTGTCCTTTTCCCTGGCAACACTAAAGTCTCCGACAACATATCTTTTATCTTGGCAATCTCACTTTTCAACTGGCTGGGTTTTAACATATTAGTATTAAGCCGACCATGATTGATGTCAATTAATAGGCTTATAATTCCAGATTGTATTTCCTCGCAATCATCTATTATATTGCTTAATGGCTTGGTGATTATGAAAAAGTTGATAGACTCCTTGTACACATAATATGTCTCTTTCAGAACAACGGTCATATTGTCAATTCTTTTATTCATGCCCTTAAAGTTTGCATTAATATCATCCGTTGTACTTTTTAAAATATTAGCTGTAGAATCAACTAAGGACTTTTATTCATGCCCTTAAAGTTTGCATTAATATCATCCGTTGTACTTTTTAAAATATTAGCTGTAGAATCAACTAAGGACGTTTGTTTCTTGCTCAAATCGTCAAGACTTTGCTGATTGCTTACTAAGTTTCTCATGTTGTTCTCCATTTGTATCCTATCATCTTCATCCATTATTCCAAATAAAATGTGATAGAGAGATCCCATAAAACCAAAAGGAGCTCGTATTTTTCTTGTTTTACTTTGAGCCATAAATAGTTTGTTATTTTCTTCTAAGTCTGAGATCTGCCGTTCTGTGTTACTTAAAACTAAAAGGCACTGATCTTCGAAACCGTGAAGTTTTTCGCAAATTCCTCTCATTTTTGGAATTAACTCTTACCCTTTTTTAACATTTCAAAATAAGCGTCCATATTATAGTAAATTACTAAATTCCAAGAGGAGGCCACAATCTCAACGTCGCCCATTGGATCTAGATAAATTGCTGACGTCTTATTTATTTTTTCTATCGCATATTTTGGTTTTTCACTACTAGGCGATGCGTTTGAACATTGACAACTCAATATAAATAATAGCATAGCTATGACAAACCCGAGTTTTGACATCCGCGATGTCCCACTAGTTCGTCTTTTTGGCTCAGGGTCAGATTCTTTTTTACATAAGAGCGTTGACATTTCTTCGTATGTTAAACTATTGTCTCCTATAATTCGCTTTAAATGGTATTTCATGGACTTAACCCCAGCTTCCCAAATACCTCCGAAGTGAGGTCCTACCTGCCAATGGATTGCCTTGACCAACTCCTGATCTAACTTTCTTGACGCTCCGACGAAATTTGTTCCGTTATCTGAATAGATAAAATTTTTAATTTTTTTTTCTGGAGAGTTTATCCATAAAATATATTGATATTTCTGATCATTATCATTTATTTGTATTTGACGGTACATTTTTTCAATGTCCGCAGACATGACAATTTCCAACTTTCTCCATTTTACAATAATGTCAAAAATATCTTTTTGAACTCGTGGTCCTCTCCACATTATAACGTTCAAACTTTTACTATTAGTAGTCTTTGCTGAAGCATCAAATACTACCCTTAATTTGGTCGTCAGGCTTGAATCTCTAATTACAGCCTGGTGCGGTAAGAAATATTTACCTTCATCGTGCACTTCGACCATATGCCCTAAATCCAAATATTCATTCATGAATTTAGTATAGTCAACCTTAAGTTTTTCATTTCTATTTAATTTTTTCTCCAAATTCATAAAACGAGCAACGGCTTGTTTCTTTGAATCTCCTAAGGTTATATCCTCTTTAAATGGAATTGACACAATGTATCGCCCATCTGATCCTATCTTTGTAGTTGTAGTGAATTTATTTTCACAAAATTCAGACTCGATATCATTTTTGTCTTCTCCCTCTACTTCCCAATATCTATCTAAATCGTTCAACTCGATTGCTGTTGCTACGATTGTTTTGTTTCCTTTGGATTTTTTACATCCAGAGACAATCCACCCGAACTCAGTTTTTTGTCCCAGGAACCCGTTTATTTTTACAACTCCATCCTGTATAATGTGAGTGTATAGATTTGCTCCAATGATCAGATCAATACGACCTGGTTTATTAAAATCGGGATCAGCTAAATCATAGCTTTTCCATTCTTCTTTGTCAACATTTATTGTGCTGGCTGGCAATGCCTTCATTAGCTTGGGAAGGATTAAAGCTTCAATTTTTAAAATTTTTTTGAGAATATTGCAGTTTTATATAAATAACTGCTTTGTGCTTGGAGATGCACTTTCCTGTGGAAGATACTCCCCTAATTTCTGTGTCCGAACGAATTTGTTTTACTTTTAGAATCTGCGCAGATTCTTCTGAAATTATTGTACTTTGTGACCCGCTGTTAATTAAAGCTCTTAAATTTTCGAAATTTCCCTTATAGGATTTAATTTGGACCCTAGCCGTAGCTAATAATTCTTGATCCGACGTATTGAGTGTATTTACCTTATTCTAAATTTTTTGATAATTTGTATGGAGCATGCAGTTATGATATCCCCTACAAGTAGAACACGATATATCGCTAAGGCATTTTTATAAGCTGCATGTTTTAAGCATTTTACACACAATTTGGCTAATCGAACCTTATCCCATCTTTCTGATGGACTTAAGGATTTCAATTTGTAACATTGCAATATAGTGTGTCCCAATTCTTTGCAAATGGGATAACTGTTGCTTGAATATTCTTTATTCATTACAATTTTTTTAACAGGCCTTTCATCCTGAACTGAGCTAATCGAACTTAGTCGTTGCTCTAAAAACTCGATGACGTTGGACAATAATTGGACCTCTTTGCTCTTTTTAATATGGCTTTCATACAATTGAAGAGCCTCTTTATTAAATTTTTTCAAAATTATATGAGCAAATATTATATCTACCACATCGGGAAGTTGTGCCTTTAATTTAATCATGTGAATTGACTCATTTATTGTGTCAATAAACATTCTTAAATGCCTATTTGAGTCCATATTTTAATTGTTTAGCTCAAGCAGGCGATTTAATTGCTCGGAAAATATTTTCCTTTTGTTTTCGTACCGCTTGGCTAATAACTCCCAAGCGGCCTCGTAATTTTCCCCAGATCCCAATAATAAGTTAGAAACCACTTTCCTGGCTTCTCCCTTAAGTGAGATTTTAAGGTAATTAAATTTTAAGCTCAGACTCAAGTCCTCTCTTAAAAGTATGAGTTCATTAAATAACTCATAAAACAGGTCCCAATCTTTGGAATCTCCAAAGAATGTGGGAACCTGTATTTTAGGTAGTGTTGGTAAATCATAAATTTTTAGATTACCAACCTCTACCTTTGGCACTACTCCCTCTAATTTCGATTTCATGTCGTTTGTTACTGATGCAATATCGAATTCTAATTCTTCCAAAATATCATCGTACCTCCTATCAGTGACATCAAACTGGTTTACTTTTTTTAATTTAATAAGCCTCTCCCAGTAGAATTGAATCTTCTTTATTCTAATTTCAAATATTTCGATTTTTTTGTTCTGAATTTCTAAAATCGTTTCCCTTAAAAATTCATCTAGCTGCTCAATTGCATTATCTAAATTTAATTTCTGCTCAACTTTTTTGCTACCACTTGGTACCTCAACTTCATCTGCTTCTTGCAACACCTTATCAATCCTTAATTTTATATTTTGAAATGTTAACATCATTGATTCAAAATGTTTATTTCTAAAATAGTCATGATCGACCACTCCTATTCTTAGCAGTGCCGAATTATTCTTTATACATTCGGATTTTAGATCGTCATACTGCTTCATATAGTTAAAACTAAGGCTTGGATACTCTTCCTACTTAGCCTACTTAGCTCTGTAATTTCTACTTGCCTTTTAATAAGGGCAATGGTCTCAGCGGACATAATTTTTTTTTTTTAAGTTAAAATTACAAATTTAAAAATCGGACTTAGCTTCTGCTTCTGTTGCTGTCGCTGCCGTCGTGTTTGCCGCTTTTGCAGATGCTGCTGTTGATGTTGCCGCTGCTGTCTGCGTTGCAGTTGATTTTGTTGCTGCTGCTGTAGGCGCTGCTAATGTTGTTGCTGCTGCTGTAGACGCTGCTGCTATTGTTGCTGCTGCTGTTGTAGGCGTTCGTCTTCCTTCTGGTAGTTGCTTGATGATTTTGTTGATGATTTTTTATTTTTGCTTTGTAGATATATTTTTAAGGTTTGTTGAGCTTTTTGTTTTTTGATTATTATTTATTTTGAAAATCTAAACAAAATTTCACTTTGAATATTTTTTGTCACTGACAGTTGATTTTCCCTTTCGATGTTTTGGCCTTTACGCCCTTTGTTTCACTTTTCGATGTTGAAGGCCTCGAAACAAAACGCACAAACTAAATTTTTTTTGTTTCCTGTGTGTTTCAATAATTATTTAAACAATAAGGACTCTTGTTTTATCCTTTTGCTTTTTTGTTTTACACTCTGCTCCTTACCATAGAGGGGGATACAAGAGTTATTTATTTTGCTACCTTTAGCTGCGTGTGTCTAGCACAACATACAGACTTTAAGGAGCTGGTTTAGAGTTCTGAACTTCTTACCACAAGGGGGAAAGTTGCAGAGTGCTCGAATGACCAAAATGTAAAGCGGTCCCAAATAAAAAGACGTTTACACATTGAGTTTTTGTAAGAAACTGATTTTTATTTGAAAGTCCGCGTTTAAGTAGCGGGTATGAGATTCTTATTCTAGGTTTAGCGCGGACCTAGCTCTGCGAGCTGCCACACATCTGGCCTCACATCTGCCGCCTTATCTTAAAAGATATGCTGAGATCCCTTGCAGGAGCTCAGATTACATGTTCAATATTTGTCAAGTGCGTAGATCTGTGTTTGGCCAAACGGCCGCTATATTTAAAGATAAGCACGCATGCACTTAGGTAGACCGCTGCATACATTTGTAAATATACAAACACAATTTACAGCTCTCGGTTCATATGCACAGATATGAACAGAGCCCAAAAAATAATCTTATTTTTCTAAATATTCATGTTCGTCTGAACACTCACTCTAGAAATGCATAGATTATCACTTTTTATAAAATCGAAAACGGCGTGTGTTGTTCTAATTGTCTTTTTTGTTGACAATGGTCATCAAGTGCGAGCAGCTATGCAATGATAAGAATCCTTGGCAATCAAGGAACTGGTCTACGCATATGCCACATCAACGCTCAAAGTCTTACGAAAAAAATTGAAGAGTTTAGGTACTTATTTGTAAAATCTAATATTGATGTTATTTGTTTGTCTGAAACATGGTTATCGTCTCATGTTAGTGATTCGTTAGTGGAATGTGATGGCTATAATCTATTTCGATCTGATCGAGAAAGCCACGGTGGTGGAATAGCCATGTATGTCAGTAAACGTCTAAATGCAAAATGTATATGTAAATATCCTAGTGAAAGTGCGGTCGAATGGATTTTTATATGGAATGGAATGTTAATAGGCTTTGTTTACAGACCACATCGTTATATAGACTATCAAAACTTAATTGACTTATTGTTTTCTCTCTCACTTGACTATACGGACGTAATTTTAGCCGGGGATTTGAACAGCAATATCCTCAGAGAAAATAAACTTTCAGATGACATTGAATCCACTGGCTTAAAGTTAGTTAATTCCTCTGAGCCCGCCCACTTTTCGTCTCAATGTGATACCTTACTTGACCTGTTTTTCGTAAACCACTGTGATAGAGTCTCTAAGTATAGTCAACTCTTGATGCCATTGTTCTCAAAACATGACTTAATTTACCTGACGTATAATTTTCGTACAAGCTTGACCGAACAAACAATAGTATATAGGGACTTTAAACATATTGACTACGCCTTGTTAAGTGCTGACATTAATACATGTGACTGGGACTCTATCTATGAATTTCCAAATATCGACTCACAACTGACTGTCCTACATAATAATATAACGTATTTATATAATAAATCAGTTTCGCTTGTGACGAAAATTCTTAAGCCACGGGGAAACCCGTGGTTCAATTTGGAAATCAAAAGATTAATAAATAAGCGTGACATTGTATTTACAAAATGGAAACGATATAGAACAGATCAGCATGCTAAACAGCATAGGTTACTAAAGAAAACTTTGATAAAATTAATTAACTTAGAGAAATGAAAATATTTTTATAATAAATCAAATAAAAACACCTCTTAACGAGGTGAAATCAAAGTGACGATGGCACATTCAACCCAAAAAATGTCTGATACAAAATGTTGTGACGATTAATAGTTATTTAAACAAAAATATTTAAAAAGTTTTTAATTAGTTTCAAAATCGGCACGCTGCCTATTTTGCCATTTTAAATTTTTCAGCTAAGTTCCGATTTTGAAACTAATTAAAAACTTTTTAAGTATTTTTGTAAGATGTAAGACTAACATAAAATAATATCTGCCAAACTTTTGTTTATTCGCGAGAGCCGCTCGACCTTTGGATCCTTCAGTTCCTCTCGCCTATCCATTCGCAGAGAGAGCGGTCAGTCTTACGAGAGCATCATCGATCGCTTTGCATTGTTTTTGTTTATTGTATTGAAGTCTGGTCGCATTTCGAATTCTCTTTTACCGCAGCTGATCGAAAAAATCAATCAGCGATTTGAAGAACAGGCGAAACACATCAGCTGCAGTGTAAGAGAACACTTGATCGAGCTTATTAGTCAGCGATTTGATGAACAAGCCAAACAAATGAAGGAATCTGAAAGTTTGAATCTAAGCTTAACAACCTTACTGAGGAATGCAATATGCTGGGCCAAAGAGTAGAAGAGCTGGAACAGAAAAACAAAAATTAAGTGCGCAATACAGCAAGATATAGGAGCTAGAAGCGAAAGTTCAAGCCAAAGCCGCTGCAGATGCAGAAGCAAGCAATGAAAACGATGTAAGGATACATGGAGTGCCCATCGTGGAAAATGAGAACCTGAAGACTCTCTTAAATAGCCTCTTTTACTCTTTAGGTCTCACCCCACCACCGAAAGTTAAAGAGATTTTTCGTGTTAAGGTGCGGGAACATTCTGGGAACAATGTTATTGATCCCGTCATCATAATTAAGTTCGAAACCAGGCGAGACAAAATAATGCTGCTGAAACGGGCTGGAGAACATAGACGACAGACCAAGCAACCACTGAGCTTGGAACTGTTTGGAATCCAGGCCCCAACTCCATTCTATATTTATATTTCGGCACTTAGCTGAAAAATTTAAAAAGGCAAAACAGGCAGCGTGCCTTTTATATTTACATTTATATTTATATTTATATTATTTATATTTATATTATTTATATTTATATTTATATTTATATTTATATTTATATTTATATTTATATTTATATTTATATTTATATTTATATTTATATTTATATTTATATTTATATTTATATTTATATTTATATTTATATTTATATTTATATTTATATTTATATTTATATTTATATTTATATTTATATTTATATTTATATTTATATTTATATTTATATTTATATTTATATTTATATTTATATTTATATTTATATTTATATTTATATTTATATTTATATTTATATTTATATTTATATTTATATTTATATTTATATTTATATTTATATTTATATTTATATTTATATTTATATTTATATTTATATTTATATTTATATTTATATTTATATTTATATTTATATTTATATTTATATTTATATTTATATTTATATTTATATTTATATTTATATTTATATTTATATTTATATTTATATTTATATTTATATTTATATTTATATTTATATTTATATTTATATTTATATTTATATTTATATTTATATTTATATTTATATTTATATTTATATTTATATTTATATTTATATTTATATTTATATTTATATTTATATTTATATTTATATTTATATTTATATTTATATTTATATTTATATTTATATTTATATTTATATTTATATTTATATTTATATTTATATTTATATTTATATTTATATTTATATTTATATTTATATTTATATTTATATTTATATTTATATTTATATTTATATTTATATTTATATTTATATTTATATTTATATTTATATTTATATTTATATTTATATTTATATTTATATTTATATTTATATTTATATTTATATTTATATTTATATTTATATTTATATTTATATTTATATTTATATTTATATTTATATTTATATTTATATTTATATTTATATTTATATTTATATTTATATTTATATTTATATTTATATTTATATTTATATTTATATTTATATTTATATTTATATTTATATTTATATTTATATTTATATTATTTATATTTATATTTATATTTATATTTATATTTATATTTATATTTATATTTATATTTATATTTATATTTATATTTATATTTATATTTATATTTATATTTATATTTATATTTATATTTATATTTATATTTATATTTATATTTATATTTATATTTATATTTATATTTATATTTATATTTATATTTATATTTATATTTATATTTATATTTATATTTATATTTATATTTATATTTATATTTATATTTATATTTATATTTATATTTATATTTATATTTATATTTATATTTATATTTATATTTATATTTATATTTATATTTATATTTATATTTATATTTATATTTATATTTATATTTATATTTATATTTATATTTATATTTATATTTATATTTATATTTATATTTATATTTATATTTATATTTATATTTATATTTATATTTATATTTATATTTATATTTATATTTATATTTATATTTATATTTATATTATTTATATTTATATTTATATTTATATTTATATTTATATTTATATTTATATTTATATTTATATTTATATTTATATTTATATTTATATTTATATTTATATTTATATTTATATTATTTATATTTATATTTATATTTATATTTATATTTATATTTATATTTATATTTATATTTATATTTATATTTATATTTATATTTATATTTATATTATTTATATTTATATTTATATTTATATTTATATTTATATTTATATTTATATTTACTCGAGAGACTATCAAAATCGTTAGAGCTATTTTTAAGAAAACTTCAAAAACTTAAAAAAAATAATAATTTTAATTATAAATTCTTAAATGTTTTATTTAGATAAATTATGTGAAGGCAAAGCTATTATCATTTCAAAATACCTTTCAAACGACATATAGCACGTTTCTGTAGCCTTAGTCGTTTAAAAGTTATGGGCGCGGGAAATCTGTCTTTTTTAGCTGTTTTCCCGCCAAACTAGCGGGAAACCCAAAAAGTCGTAGAACAAAAAATGTTAAGCTCGAGCTGTTTAATAAAATAAAAGTAGTTCCAGGACTCTAAAGCAAAAAAATCGGCACACAAACAGACAGACAGACAGACAGACCGTTAAAATCTTTTTTATTGAATATCTTTTGAACGGAGTATCGGATCAGGATGATCAAGGTGTCATTCGACGTGTATGTAAAGCTAGATCACAACAACATTAAACATGTTGGGATTTTTGCTCCACCGGCCCCAATAGCTCCAATTTTTAAAATTTTCAATTTCGCACTTTCACTCCCATTTCTCCTAAACTAATCCGTTTTTGAAAAATCTTAGTATGCAGTTTCAAAGAGGTTTACAATACCTTTCGATCAAGATATAAATGGTTCTGATCGGACTATCATAGCAGATTTTCAATTCTACGGCTGTATATAGTAGTCTCCTTGCGCACCACAGTCTCGGTGCTCATCGTCACTACGTGGACTGCCGTCCACAGTGATTTAGCGTTGCTACCTCCAATAAGCACTAATGGGTCTACATTTAAGAGCTGGGTATTGAAAAATCCAAATCTGGACCAACCAGTCAGGTTGATCCGGAGGAACTAAATATAACTTTTTTAGACTGCAAAGTACCTGAGGTGACCGAAGCTGACTATGTTGAGCACATACCAACAAATATCGATAGAAACTGTGATAATTGTTTTAGTTTTTCGTGTGTTTTTGAATGTGACGTAATTGAATCAATGTTATAAATTAAATCAAACGCTACTGGAGTCGACGACATGAGCCCAAAATGCATCAAGCTAACTTTTATTTATAATACAGCCATGACTAAATCCATATTTCCTGACTCCTGGAAACGAGCAAAAATAACTCCAATCCCTAAAAATGCTAAAGACTACAGGCCAATCTCCATTTTACCATATTTGTCAAAAGTGTTAGAGCGACTTATGGCTGTTCAAATGTTAATTTACTTGACAGCACGAAAACTTTTGACTGATAAGCAGTCAGGCTTCCGTGTGGGCAGAAGTTGCACAACAGCAATAATTGACATTGTAGAAGGCATTAGGGAAAAATTGGATAGTGGCAATGTAACATTCTTGACACTTTTGGACTACAGTAAAGCTTTTGACACGGTCAAAGTCGTCTATGTCACTTTTCGTGTACAGCTACACGACTAATTTCTTCATACTTAAGTAATCGTAAGCAGTCAGTCTCCGTAAATAACGTATGCTCGTCTTTTCTCAGTGTCAAACGTGGAGTCCCTCAAGGATCCGTTCTTGGGCCACTTCTTTTCTCTGTATATGTTAATGATCTTCCGAATATATTCTCAAATTGTGAAATACACATGTATGCTGATGATGTCCAAATGTATGTTAATCGTCCTATATGTAGTATAGATGAGTGTATTCGTGTTTGTAACAGTGAACTGGAAATAGTTAGTCAGTGGGCAAAAATAAACGGATTAGGTTTAAATCCGAAGAAATCAAAATGTATAGTTATAAGTAAAAAGGCGCTTAACACTGACGTTATACAAAGATTAGCTATCAAAAATACTCCAATAGACTATGTAAAAGGAGCAGGCAACTTAGGTTTTAGTTTTAATCAAACTTTGACATGGGATGCCCACATAAATAAAAATGTCGGTAAAATGTATGGAGTCCTTAGAAGCTTATACCTATCAAAGAACTTTTTACCAGTCAAAATGAAGCAGACGATTGCAATAATGTACCTTACACCAGTGTTAATGTGGGCTTAGGTGCCTGGCATACAGTACATAAACTGTCTGCCTTGTGTCGCCGCAACTAGAACATGAACCAGTTGGACTATAGATGGTGCACATGAGGGTCTGAAGACTCTGCGACAGCCTCTGTTGAATGCAGCCAAATGAGTAAAGCTCGCGTTGTGGTCAAAACAATTACTGATTTTATTGACGAAACTTAACGGTATTTATAGCTAAACAAAGTATAAAGAATATGCTTATGTCAACGAAATTGTGTGTAAAGAGAAATGTGGGTTGTTGTGTATTATGATCTATGCAGAAATGGGAACATTGCCCAGTTCGACTTCTTCATGTTAGTAGAATATGCATTCGCGCTTGACCTGATAATTGCTACCTTTTGTTATCGCATATACATATTGCTGAGACTGAACATTCTCCCAGCAGTTGAACAGGTGTTTCACCATCGCTAATGTTGAGCGCAAAACGGCCTGGGGTAGGTTCCGGTAATGACTGCTCAGCGTTTTCCTGATGTTTGGAAGTCCGTCGTCGTGGCTTCCATTTGCTGTATTGCCGTCGTAGACTATATGCAATGATCACTGTAATTGATATTGCTAAGGCCACATAAGCAGCTACTTGATGATGCTGGACAGTGACGAAATGATTTTTCCATGTTGTATCCTTTAGGTTGGCCAGCCTTTGTTGTAGGACATCTAATTCATCTAGTTCGGAAACTCGGGTTGTAGTTTCTTGAGCTGGCTCTGATGTTTCTTCTTCGCCAAAATTGCTAATATTGCCGAAGCGAACGTATGTTGATTTCGTTTCGCTGATCTTAGTGCTGAATGCGCTAACACTAATTTTTGAGTTGCGCGCGGTGCAGCCTGAGGAGAGGGATAGTAACCCCGTTGCTTCAAGGTGTACTGTGGACGGTGTTTCCTTGCACACCGCTTGAAGCTCTTATAGGACTGTGTGTGGCAAACATCCATCTGTTCCGCTGATGCGTTTTTGTCCAAATCAGATCGGATTTTTATTGAACAATCTCACATAGTATTTCAGTCTTGTTGTTAAATAATTGAAATTCACACTGATTATCCGCACTAAACGTAGCTTGATGATTGAAGCATATGTGCTCTTAGTTTGGCATTTTTAGACATAACTCAAACTAGTCTTCAGTCAAACCCATGAATTGATCTCTATGGGCATTGACGGCTATGATATGTGTCTTGATGTTGAATCTATGCCAGCTTCCTCCCTTCCACGCCGGGATAGCGACGATGCTGCAGACTTCTTAGTTGCTGAGGAGATTATTATTATTACATAGGCCTTGTTGCACCACGACCAGATGTTAGGTCTTTTGTGCCGGCCTGTAGGATTAGGGTAGAGCCTCTACACCTAGGCTTTTGATAAAGGAGAGCACTTCGGCGGGGTCTATCTGTTCCCAAATCCTGTAGGGGGGGATAAGTTCACCTCCTAGTTGTTGAAGTCGACGTCTGATGGCCGATGATGAGCTGCTGGAAACAGTTCTCTACAAGTCTGGAGGAGATCGTGAAGGACCTCAGCGCTATGAGCGCCGCCTGACTGTCAGAGAAGATGTAGATCCGTGCGCCTTGCATTTTCCTGCGAAGGCATTCACGAGCACAGATTTCTATGGCGTGTATCTCTGCTTGGAAAATGGTCGGAGACTTTCCATTGACTATGGATTTGTTGAACCTTGGTCCAAAAATACCAGCCCCGGTGTCACCGTTTTCCAATTTCGACCCATCAGTGTACCACGCTTGTGATCCTCTGGGTAGAGATATTGATTTTGTGTTCCAATCGTGTCTGGTGTACAGGACCACAGAGAAGTTTTTGTGGAAGACAAGTTTAGGTTTCTGTTTGTCAGTTACGCGAAGAATGGGCTCGTTTATTAAGAACCCTTAAATGCCCCGTAAGATCACCACTTTTTATGTCGGTGATATTTTGAAAGCTAAGTGCTCCCAGACAGGCCTCCTTTTTCAGGGTTATGGTTAAAGGGGGTATGCCAGTTATGACTCCAAGTGCTGCAGTGGGGCATGTTCGGATGGCTCCAGCAATGCCTATGCAGACCAGTCTTTGTATTTGGTAAGTGCTGCCGCAGCTGTCTTCTGGGTAGCTTTCGTACACCAAGCAAGAGATGCATAGGTTAGAATCGGTTTTACCACAGTTAAAAGACCAGTAGATCATTTTGGGACTTAGGCCCCATGTTCTACCGAAAAGCCTATTGCAAGCGAAATATGCTCGAGTAGCTTTATTTATTGTCTTTTCGAGGTGTGAATTCCAGTTGAGCTTGGAGTCAAGTATGACTCCTAGGTAGTTGGCTTCAACCGAGAAATCAATGGTGGATCCATTTAGGGATGGTCTACAAGTCTTGTAGTTAAAGAAAGAGACCTTTTCCTGGTAAATGGAACTAGATCAGTTTTAGACGGGTTTATGGACAGTCCTTTGTCCTGACACCATCTCCTGGCTATATATAGGGCTTGCAGATGACTAGGTCATCAGCGTAGCCTTGAGTGGGGAATCCTCAGCGCCAATGGCCTTTTCAATGGTTGTTGTAAGGCAGTGAATGGAAGTCTCAGTTGACTTACCAGCTTGGTACGCATATTGGTACTTATGTAGGGGAAGATGCTTGAGATTCACCTCCCTGATGTGCTGGTCAATTATCTTCTCCATGGTTTTAAGTAAGAAGGAGCTAAGTCTAATCGGTCTATAGGACTTAGGTAGTTGGGAATCTTTCTTCCCTACCTTTGGAATAAACACAACTTTTACCTTAGCCCATTTACTTGATATGTATCCAAGCACGAGACTAGCTCGGAATAGACGGACCAGGGGGAGTGCAAGTTGGTGCAGTCCCCGCTGCAACAGGCATGGAAAAATTCCATCTGGTCCTGGAGATTTGTATGGACTAAAACTTTTTATAGCCCATTGTACTATTTTGATGAAACAAACTATAGGGCATGCTTTCAACACGGTCTGATTGATGGGGTGTTCCCTTCCCTCAGTCCTGTTGGAGTCTGCCACCATAGCCACGCGCATGTGTGGGCACTCTCCAGTCCCAGAGAGGTAGGTTGGTGCCTCACTCTCTGAGTTGGGTTGCTCCACGGCCACGCACCCCGGAAAATGAGTAGTCAGGAGTAGACTACTCGTTTCCGTAGGGTTGTTTGTGTGTGTTCCATCTGGCTTTTTCAGTGTACAGATGCCGTTTGAGTGGTCTTTTGAGAGGGCTTTTTGTAGCCTGACAGCTTCCGGGAGAGTTGAAATCTGCCCGCAGTGTTGGCGCCACGTAGCCCGTTTTGACCTTCTCAGCTCTTTGTTGTAGAGCGTTTAAGCACATTTATAGGAATCCCATGTGGCCTTCCCATTCCTTGCTTTATTGAAGAGCCTCCGCGCAGCCTTTTTAAGATCGTCGAGGCTCTTGTTCCACCAGGGAAAAGCCCTTCTGATCTTTCGAACTTTCTGTTCGCAGCTAGCGTGATATGCCGATTCAATGTTTGTGTGAAGCACAGTAGCTTCACGCTCTAGCTCGCCTATTGATAATATCGGACGGGTGGAGCAGTCTCTGGATTGCTCAAGTTCAAAACAGAAAAGATCCCAGGTTGTGTTTTTGGGATTTCTAGTGACAAGGATACATTGCACGGCACATCCTATATCAAATCGGATGTGCTGGTAATCAGACATGGTGATCTCACTCGCAACGTGCCAGTTTGAGACAACGGACAACATATTTAGACTACAGAGAGTTAGGTCAAGGACTTCCTCTCTGATCGCGTTAATAAATGTAGGCTCGCTGCCCTGATTTAGTAAACCTACGTTATTACTAATAATGTACTCAAGAAGGTACTCACCTCTGTTGTTGATGTCACTGCTCCCCCAGACCGGCATCGCAGGCGATAATCCACCGCAGCCGGTTTCGCTGGCAGTGCTCAACCAGGGCACAAGTAGCCGCCGGAGGCACTTCGTCAGTGTCACCGGGTAGGTAGGCGGAGGCCAGGACTGCCTCCTGTTCGCCGTGGGCCGTGGGTATTTTGACCCAAACTGCCACCAGGTCCTCAGTGATGAACTGTGATAGGGCAACAAATGTTAGATTTTTGTTAATTAACAACGCCGCTCTGGGGCGAGGTTGGTCGTTTGCATATAGAAGCTTACCGGATGGGTTGTTTAGCCCCAGGACACGTCCGGCATTTACCCATGGCTCCTGGATAAATGCTATGTCCATTGTAGCAAACCTCTCACAAAGGACGTCTGATGCGGCCTTTGCATGGTGGAGGTTTGCTTGAAGGCATCTTACGTGTCTCTGGGTGTTGGGGAGAGTGGGGAGAGGGGGACAGGACATTAGTCCGCCCTTTTGCGGCCTCTGGCCGCCATCTTCTGGCCTCGGTTGGTGCGCAGAACTGCCTCTTCCTCATGTGTGCGCCTCACACCCTTATTTACGCGCCCTGTTCCACGCGTAACACGCCCATATAGGGGAGGGCGCAGGTTTTTCCCCGTCGATGCGGGCTCTTGGGCAGCTGGGGTGCCACAAGCCTCGTTGCCGCCGGATTCCTTCGGTTTGCCGTCAGTGGCATTCTGTGGCGCAGTATCAGCCTTGTCCGACAAGACGGCCTTGGAGCAGGTGGGCTTCTCCGCTGCGAGAGCAGCGCCACCGCCTGTGCCTTCGGCTGCGCGCTGGCCCTTGTCTTAAGAGTAGCCATGCCCCACGCAAAGTGGAGCTGGTACGCTAGCGACTTCATCTTATCGGCCGATACTGGGTCCAGCGCAATTGTGATGACGGCCATGTTCTGCCTCATCTCTCGGTGGAAGACTCGCCAGTCTCCCACGCGCAGGCCGCTGTTTTGCCCCTCGACGAGCTTCAGGATCTCGTCCGTCTTCATGTCCGCATTTGGTAGCGGAAAGTATCCGATGAAGACAGCGGCACGTGGAGCCTCTGTTTCAGGGACCACCTTGATGTGGGCGTCCTTCCACAGCCGGAGCTTTGGTACCTCTGTACCTAGCCACGCAGATGTCTCCGCATTTCCACATGTAACCGACATCCATCCAGGGCGGAAGGTGCAGCCAGAGAACAACGGCTTCACAGAGCCGTGTCTCAGCTCCATCACCCTCGATAGGATCGCGGACTGAATGCGGTGGAGCTGTTCCGTAGTGAGGAGGCATTCAGGGTAGTTGGGCGGGAGTATTGCCATCTTCATGGAGCTTGCAACATCTCTGTAAGAGGCCATGACACCGACTTTGGATGACTGCTCTTGTGTTACCTGCCCAGCCGCTGCTGCGGTTGTGGAGGCTGCTGGAGCCTCCGTGGCCGGCAATACAATTGCAGGATCACCCTTCGTCAGGGCACTAGGTGCTGCGGTTTTAAACATGGCCCTCTTTGTCGACGCTTCTTCTGGGGTCGTGTTGGCCGATCTACCTCTCTTGCTGGCTGAAGCGCCACTCCTGCTGGGCATAGCCCTTGGAGGGTCCATAGGCTTCTGTGCGAGCCTTTTGGCCTCCTCCATGGGTATGCCATTCGCAAGGTGTCTGCGCAGCCTCTTCCTTGCGGCGACCGATAACGCGATCCGCTTAGGTTTTTCATCCTTTGGGGAGGCGAGAAGGGTTTCTTCCTCTTCCTTGGTGATGCTGTCGGTGCCAGAGCTTTGTGAACAAACGTCCATAGCATCTTCAGGCTCACGGATGGGTTCGATTTGAATCGATTTGGGGCTGCTAGAGCACCCTGTTGTTGTTGGGGTATTTACATTAGTGTCCATAAGTTTGGTCCCACGAGTAATGAGGAAGGAAGTATCCCCCGGGGTAGAGCCTGTAACGAGCTGATTTCCTGGGTTTGGCTCGCAACGATTACGTGCGGCTAGCTCAGTCGAGATCGTGGGCTCGTCCCACCAAATTTATATTAAACGTGATGCCCGCCCAGAGAGAACGCTTCGGGTTAAGTTAATCTTCAGGTGTTTATTGCACTTTAATCGGATATTCCGGATATAATTTTTGCTGCGTCTGCTCCTTCCGGGTGCGGCTGCACTCCTTTCTGGCCCGTCTCTCGGTTATCTCGCTGCCGAAGCTAGCAGGGTGTATCGCCCAGCCGGAGCCTAGCCACCCCGAACGCCCACTTCGCGACCTCACTGCAAAGCTAGCAGAGTGTATCGCCCAGCCGAAGCCTAGCCACTCCGAACGCCCGCTTTGCAGCTTCCAGCACAGAGCTAGCAGGATGTATCGCCCGGCAAAGCCTAGCCACCCTTATCGCCCGCTCTGCGCCCTGGTCTGGGATCTCGTCGACACGGTGTATCGCCCGGCAAAGCCTAGCCACGCGCGCAACTCCCACACTTGATTTCGCTCGACCGTTAATTCCTCCGATTGGTCCTTGCCACTGGACTTCGCTGTTCCTTGATTGTTGTCGTCCTTCCACGCGTTGGATCTCAGCGTTGAAGTCTCTGTTCGGAAGGCTTGCCACTCCAAGCTCCGAACTTCTTGACTTTGCTTCTTGATGTCTCGCGGCCTCTGGTTTAACTTTGACTGGCTCCGTTGACGCACTCGCTCGGATTCTCGCACTCGTACTAGTTGACGTACGCCTGCGTCCTCGGCCTTTTATAGGCTCTGCCAGTCCCGTTACTCCTGCACGCATCGGTCACGCGACCCGGTCCAAAGTCCGGCGCAAATCGCGTGACCGGGTCCAAAGTCCGGCCCATGTCCCGTCCCTGCAGTACTGGGCGCTGGTTCGTAGCTGGTGAAATAAGCGCTTACCAGCAGACCACCCCTACTTACCCATCGGCCCCAAGCAATGCGATCTTTCATTTCCGTTTTTGTATGAAATGTCCGCAAATAGGGTCAATCGCCACCGTGTCGTATACCCAGGAACTAGTGAAATAGTGCCCCATATTAAGGGAAGTAATGTAAGTACTTACATGGGACCCCATGGAATGGTCGGTAATGTAAGTACTTACATGGGACCCCACGGAATGGTCGGTAATGTAAGTACCCATTATTAATTCAAAAATAATAACAATTGTTGAAATGCATTATTAAAAAACTTATTTTTTATTTTTAAATAAATACATTTTCTTCATTTTTTTTGTGAACGCAGGAGTTTTTAAAGTGCCTCTTTTTTTGGAGCTGCTAGGCCTTTCGCAGCTGGTCCTCAGCTGACCCAATACCTCCAACTGCATTTATAGAATCTGGGAGTAAGAAAAATTTAATGATTATTAATCAAATTTAACAGGCCTGAGTATAAATACCTACCAATCAAAACACCATAGAAATGTATTTCCTTTTTTAAGGCCGCTTTCCCCTGAACACCATCTATATTATAAGCCAAAACCACCTCATTAGCCATAACATTTTTCAGATTTTTTAAAATTCCGCCATTGACAATTAGGTTTTTTATTGCATCAATCTGTAAACGAAATAAATACGAATTGCGGTGAAAAGAACATTTTTGTCGGTGTTTATACATACATAGAGCTCTCGGTTTGCGATGTTTATTACTGAGTTCAGATCAGTTAGATCGCCTACTGTCTGAACAGGAAACTTGCTAGCCACCTTCTGCCTTTCTCCTTGTTGCTTCGTTATCCCCTTGACAGTGGCTGTTTGCTCTGAGGAAGCTTCTACAAGTACCTCGATTTTGTCCTGCGTTACTTTTTGGTCAGCTAAATATAAATATTGCATATATTAATGCTTATTTTATTAAGGGAACATTGACACGATCTTATACCTCTTAAAGCATGAACTTCATCGGCAACTTTTTCAAGAGCCAGTTTTGTTTCGGCTGCAAATAAAAAAGAAAGAAACATTTTATTCAAAGCTCAAATTAAACAATAAATTAGACTCTTACCTCGTGAGGTGCTAACTAGTTCAGTTAGATCGACTATCATCTTCTCAAGGCGCGCGATGGTTTCCCCACATTTGCAGTCGGCTTTCTTATCTAAAAATTTAAGGTTTTAATAATTAATTTATTCAAGATCTTTGAAAAAAAAAATTTTTAACTTACCGGTGTTAAGAAACTTCATTCGCTTAATTTGTCTGTCTGGGCTGTCTGACAAATTTTTTCGTTTTGCTTGTTTTGTGTTTCTTGGTGTCTTTTTTATTAAAATTTAAGAAATAGTAAAACAAAATAAAAGCACGACAACATTCTCAAATATCAATATGATGAAGAAAAGGCATTATAACTAAACCATTTAAGTAGGGAATAACGATCGCCTTACAAATTAACTGGTCTAATTTGAAAATTTCTTCTAAAGATGAGGGCTCCGCATCTGCTAGGTAAATACCCATATCACACGAGTTTAAAGGGTCAGTATAAAAGCTCCGCAGATTTTGAAATCGTCTTGCCCTAAATTGATTTTCTGAATCTTGCATAATTGATACAATTTCTACTGGAACATCGCCTTCAATATAACAATAATTGTTAGGTTCCTTCTGCATTAATTTGCAACCTTTAAATATTATCAAATTTTTTCTTTTTTCAGTTTCTAATATATGTGTGACTGGTAAATAATTTTCTTCGTCAATTCTCCGGTGAATTTGCTCCAAAATTTTTGTTGGCTCTCGGACATATTTTTTTAAATGCTGTAAATAATTTTCAAATGCATAAGCAGAGCCTTTAACTGGATCGCCAACATACTCCACAGTTTCTTTTACATGGAGTAAACTATGTATATTGAACCATACACTATTTTCCCCAAATATTCTTGGAAAATTTTCAACAAAATGTGTTAACATGCGCTGAGAGGTTTGCAAATTTAATTGTCCTTGATATGGACAGCACAGCATCCTATACGCGCAATGCAACAACAAAAATAAATAATATTGGTCATCAGACAATTCATTTTTAAATACGCAAATTCCTGTATAAAGTAAAAATTGTCTAAATTCAGTCGCTTTCCAGTTATACAGTTCATTTAGAGATCTTGGCTTCCTTACGAATTCTCTGGGCATTTTTTTGTGTAAGTCAATTAATTTTTTAGACATATTATGTTTTTTGTCTTTCGTCAATTTATTATAAGTTTTATTAGTCATGATTCGAACAAGGACTTTGCGCATGACTCCTAAATCAAATAAATGCATGCAGTCTAATGGAATTTGCGTAACCATTTTAACATTTAAAGTTTCAAAGGGTGTAATTTTTGTCAAAAACTGTTTTGAATGGTGGTCAGAATACTTTCTATTTTTAAAGTCCTCGTCTGTTATTAAATCTCCCTTTGTTGTTTTGTATGTTAAAACACCATTTATTTTTCTGCCGACTTAAATACATTTTGAGCATCCATGCGAAGATGTATGTCCTGGAGTCCCACTAATGTAAGCCCTAGCAGGGGCATCGCAAACAATAGCTCCCAGTTTTATTTTTATCGGTTTTTCGTTTATTTCAATTCCGTTATGAAATAAATGTTTTAGCTCAGAAGTAAATTCACTAAGAAATTCGTCGAGACTATGAGGCTTAGATTTTCCTAAAAATATTTCAACAGGCACTACAGGGCAACTTGGAATATTTGTCAATTTGATTAAAATCGGCCAAAGTTGTGCATTGGAACTTTTAAAAAGCGGAATTCCATCAATATTTACGTCAATAATTATGTTTTCATTATAATTAATTGAATTCAAAAGTTTATCTAATTGTTTTTTAATGCCAATGTGTAAGTAACGACCACCATCCATTTGTGTTATTTCTGCTTTTTTTGGCGCACTGTATTTATAAAATGGGTCGACATGTAAATTATTTTTTTTCAGTATATGAACTAAGTCAATTGCACTGTCACGGGTGGGCCTATGCTTTAGAAACCACATTTTCAAATCCTCGTTTAAAGTAGTATTTTCTTTCTCCCTTTTGATATTTAAGTCACAGTCAATATTATTTGTATTTATTTGCTCGTCAACAATATCCACATCACTGTCATTATTTTCCCTAGGTACATTTTATACCATAATGTCACAATTTTCAATGTTCACTGCATCTGCTTTTTCTAGTGTAGAATTTAATTTGTTCCTATATTTCTGTTTTTGCTGCTGCTTCAGCCTCCTTAAATGCCTTTCACTATACATTTTCGAATTAAATTTGTTGTCGTACTTTTATTATTGATTCAATTAATACACACACGTATTTAATATAATTAGTTTTACTTACCAATTAATTTGCGTTTGCTCCGCTTCTCTCCACTCAACTGCAATGCTTTCAATAACTTTGTCAACCGGCAAACACAAATGCGAAAGAACGGCGCAATATAAATAGAACTAACTGTAATCGCAGTTATGCTTTCAACTTTTACTTTGCCCTTTTGCTCAAAATATCAAAAACAAAGGCGATGCTTATTTTTCTTTATTATGAATTTTCGTTTATGCTTTCGTGTGCATACATATTTCTATTAGGTGGTTCGGCGTTCGATAACCCTAGGGTCAGCAAAGTAAGTACCCATGTAGAATCCAGCTAGTAGCTGGTTCGCAGCTCGTTTACCGTAGGGTCAGTATAGTAAGTACCCATATAGTAACCGACGAAGTAAGCAACTACGCAAGGCTAATCGCCACCTCCAGTACTGCAGGGGTTATTTATCGGCGTCTCCTCCTTGGCGGCCAAAGTCCACGGCCGCCGATCACGCCACCGGGTCCAACGTCCACCAGAGCCCCGCTATATTAGCGGCGTCTCCTTTGTGGTGGTCACCTGCATCGGCACTGCCTGTTGCTAGGCAGTCCTCATCCTCCCCCCCCGTACCCTTGGCCCGCTTGGTTGCCAAGCGGCTGCTGCCCTCGGCAGTGTGCATCCACTGCACACTGCATTGTGGGGAGTTTAAATACAACTCCTCACAAGCCTCATACCCCGGATCGGGCACTTATACGACCGGAGGTGCCAGGTATCCCGAAGCCACCGTTAAAAGACACACTAACGTAGTGCCATTCGTCACAGGGGCACGGTACGGTAACACCGGTGATTACGGGTTTTTTCGAGTTGTCCTCTCTAGATCCGCCATATTTAGTCTAGGGCAGGGGCACCTCGAGCAGGATGTGGTCTTCACCACATATGGTCGGTCTGCAGTAGTCGGCATGTGACTGCCAACTCCTACTGGCTGAGTCAGCTTGGCGCGGCGCCCAACCTTAGCCCTTAGCATGGGACTTATGGTTCGGTGGCGAACATCAGTAAGGACGCTGGCTATCTCATTTTGCATCCGCTGCATCCCCGTCGCCAGCAGAGTTAGCTGGGCTGTTAGGATCATAAATGCTTGCTGTAGATAGTCGCCTTCGTATTTGCCTCTCTCTTTGTTGATCGTTGCTAGTTGTTGTTCTAGCGTTCTGATTCGTTTGTTGTTGGCTGAGTTGCTGTTTCTTACTACATTTATAGTAGAATCAAGAACAGACGTTTGATTCTTGAGCAGCATCATCAGCACATCATCATTGGATTTGACTTTTATGACCTTGGTCATTCCTTTTGCATAGTTGGAATCAAGCACGCCAAATAATGAGTGCGCCGTTTTTCCGACTATATCAAGTGGTGATCTGCGCTGTCGGGAATGGTTAATCAGATCATTTCCCGCTTGTAACTCGCCATTTAAATGTTGAAAATGCTCAGATATAGAGTTACAGGCATTTGCGTTTCGTAGCTCTGAACACTTATTTTTGAGTTCAGTAATCCCGTCGGATAATATTCTCATATCGGTCCAATATGGTTTCAAATCGTAGTACACAATAATGGTCCATTCTGAAACAGCCATTCTGGAAGTACCGATTCGTTCGTAGAATATTCCAGGTTGATTTGTAAAATGAGTCACAGTTATTTGTTGTCCCATTGCTAGTGGGAGGATGAGTAGCATGGCCGGCAAAGTTGGACGGATCGGAAGCTTCACCTTCTTCCTCTGTTTTGGGATTTCTTCTGACATCGTTGTTTCTTCGATGGAGCTGCGAGGACGTTTTGTGACTTCTTCTTTCAGAAGCGGAGCAAGCCGAGTAACTGCGCGTTTGTATACGCCGGTGGCAGTATTAACGTCTACTACCCGGACGTGGTTGTCCTTGCCAGGATAAGTCTTTACTATCCTTCCCATTGGCCAACTCATCACCGGCAAGTTGTCTTCCTTTACGAGAACTAGTAGTCCTTCTTCAACATTCTGCGACATGGTTTTCCATTTGATACGCATGAAGGTCTTGTAGGTACTCCATAGACCACTGATTCCAGAATGCTTGCTTTAATCTGGATACTAGTTCCCATCTCTTCACCAATGTTTTTCCGGGTGAGGCTAGGTTCACATCGGGAGGAGCTGTCAATGGCTCACCAATCAGAAAGTGCCCTGGAGTAAGGGCTGATGTATCCGTCGGGTCTGATGACATTGGGGTAAGTGGCCGTGAATTGAGGATTGCTTCAACTTCAATGATCACAGTGTTGAGCTCCTCAAATGTTAACGACGATGTGGCTGTGACTGATACCAGTAGTCGTTTTGCTGATTTTACTGCAGCTTCCCACAGGCCGCCAAATGATGGCGCTCGGGGCGGTATGAACTTGAATTTCACCTGCGATTTGTTGCAATTGTGGATAATTTGAGCCTGGGCCTTATTCGAAAAGATTGCTTCTTCTAAGGTCTTCAATTGATTGTTAGCACCGATAAAATTTGTTGCGCTATCGCAGTGAATGGTCTGGCATTTTCCGCGTCGACTCAAAAATCGTCGAAGAGCGGCTAAGAATGCATCCGTCGTCAAATCACTGACTAGTTCCAGATGCACTGCCTTTGTGGCGAAACAGCAAAACACTGCTATATAGGCCTTGTCTGGTCTTTTCCCACGGATCTTGTGATGAATCCAAATGGGCCCACAGTAATCAACACCAGAGTTGAAGAATGGCCGCGCCTGTGTTACTCGGTCCGCTGGAAGGTTGCCCATAATTTGTTGCATTAATTTTGGTCGTGCCCTCGTACATTTGATAGAGCAGTGCATAATGCTTCTTGCCATTGTTTTATCATTGACAATGCAGTATTGCTGTCTGGCAATGTCTCGTAGTGATTGCGCTCCACAATGCATGTTCTCTTCATGCATCTCTCGCAATAGCATCCTCACAATCGGATCATTGTAAGGAAGCAGGATTTGGTGCTTTGAGTCATATGGAAGTTGAGATTCTTCTAATCTACCTCCGACTCTGATAAGTCCATCCTTTCCAAGTATAGGAGATAGTGCGATGATTGAGCTCTTTTTGTCCACGGTCTTGTGGTTCAGAAGCTGTTTGTATTCAAAAGCGAAATCAATATGCTGAATGGTGCGAAAAATGATAATCTTTGCACGAGTCAACTCATCGACACTTAGGGTGGTTGTAGTGGTTCTATTCGTTTTGTTACAGAATCGCATCATATATGCTACAATACGTTGCAGCTTATGAAAGGAGTTGCCATGGTTGCAATTGTAGAGTTATTCTCCAATCTGATCTTGACATGTTGGCAGGCTCACTTGTTTTGACCGCCGTTCCAGATCGCTAGAAACGATGGTTGGTATCTTGGCCCACTTGTCACAGGAACCGTGTAGAAAGAGCGGTCCATATAGCCAGAGGTTATGTTCCGCTAATTTGCTGGCGGTAATTCCTCTTGATAGTACGTCTGCCGGGTTATTTGCTGATGAGACATGACGCCATTGAGATTGGTCAGATACAGCTTGGATTTTAGCGATCGGATTTGCAACGAACGTGTGGTATGTTGACGCTGATGCGTTTATCCAGGACAGAACCACAGTTGAGTCAGTCCAGAAGTACCCAGATGCCCTTTCACTAGACAGGCGTAAATCCTTCCTTACTCTGTGGGTCAGTTCAGCGCCCAATACCGCAGCGCATAGTTCCAGCCGAGGTAACGTTTATTTTGCTGCTGGTGCCACTCTGGATTTGGAGCACAGGAGCCGGACAGACACTTGATTATTTTTGTAAGTGACTCGTATATAAACTGCCGCTCCGTACGCTCGTTCTGACGCATCGGCGAACGTGTGTATTTCTTGAGTAATTGGCACTTTTCCTCGGGATTTGCATAGTATTTAATGCTTGCAAATCAGAGCGATATTTCCTCCAATCATCCTGGAGGTGGTGTGGGAGTTCATCGTCCCAACCCAGGTTCAGTCTCCACAGAGTTTGCATAAATATTTTTGCCTTCACTACAATAGGGGCAAATAGTCCTAGTGGGTCGAATATCTGTGCAGATTCGGAACTTACAACTCGTTTGGTGATAGTTGAAGCTTCGCTCTTTTGGGATTGCCCACATAGTTGATCCTTTTGTGGTATCCATAGAGGACCCAACGTCTTCACACTGTAGTGTTTCAGTGTTTCGTCTAGCTTTACATTGTTGACAATGTCTTCCTTAAGAATTTCTGTTAAAACTTGTTCATTGTTTGAGCACCATTTTCGGAGCTTAAATCCGGATGGCAACAATATTTGGTTTAGTTCTCGTTGAATTTGAACTGCTTCCGGAATACTGTCTGCTTCAGTGAGGCAGTCGTCGATGTATAAATAATGCGTTAGCACGGATGATCCAAGTGGTAGTTTTTTATTGACCTTCTCGACCAAATAATCCAAGCATTTTGTAGCTAGGAATGGGGCTGACGTTGTACCGTAGGTGACGGTTTTGAGTCGGTAATACTTTAGGTCGTCAGACGGATTCTTTCTCCAGACGATTAATTGATGAAACTGATCATCAGGGTGTATCCACACTTGCCGATATATTTTCTCTATGTCTGCTGTGAACTCGTTTTTGTGAGTGCGGAAGCGTAGCAATATTGCAAATAGCTCGCTCTGGACAGTGGGTCCAGCATGCAATATATCATTCAAAGATTTATTGCTTGTGGTTTTACAGGAAGCATCAAATACTACCCGTAGTTTTGTTGTGCTGCTTTCAGGTTTAATCACACAGTGATGTGGGATAAAATAGTGATCCTCGGGTATGTTTGAGGGATGCACTTGTTTCATATGTCCGAGTCTTTCATACTCCTCCATAAAGTCCACGTACCCTTTCCAGATTTCAGGTGAAATTCTCCGCTCCAGTGCCAAGAATCTGTTTGTTGCAGTTTTTTGTGATGCCCTCAGGGCTGAAGATTGTTCAGAAAATGGGAGTTTTACAATAAATTTTCAATCTGCTGCAACCTGGAGATTTCCTACGAAATGTTTTTCGCAGTGAGCCTCTATCGGTGATTGATGCTTTTCTTCAGTTTCTAGAGTTTCTAGAGTCCAGAAACGTTCCAGCATCGTATCAATTTCTTCATCTGTGGCTGCAGCTGCACAAATTGCAGCTGAGTTGTGCTCCGTAGAAACCTTTCCGGCGACAATCCATCCAAGTTTTGTATTTTGAAGAATTGGGCCTCCTGGCTTTAATAGAGTCTGGTTCGGTAGTAGCAACGAATAGTAGTGCTCGGCTCCGATAAGCATGTCAATCTTTCCTGGCTTATCGAAGTTTGGATCGGCTAGGGCAATGTTGCATGGGATTTGCAGATTTGTAGAATTTACCGGTGGGCCGGTTGATCAGCTATGATGTGTGGTAACACAAAAGCTTCAACTTGTTGAGTAAAGGCATTATGCATTGATTTCATCAGAACATTTACTCTGGCTCTACTAGTTTTTGGATTGCCTCCAATTCCCTCGATATGTAGTGAAGTACCGTGGAGTTTTAGCGATAGAATTGAAGCCATTCTTTCAGAAATCAAATTTATTTGTGATCCTGAATCAAGCAGATCTCTGAAGGTCGCAACCTGACCATTGCTTGCTTTTACTGCCACTTTGACGGTGGCGAGTAGGTTGTAACTTTTGTTGCTTGCTGCACCTACAGAAAGCGATTGTTGCTCGGTTGCTGCACCTGATGTGGTTTCAAGATGCAGCAATGTATTGTGTTTTTTGTCGCATTTAAAACACATGCGACCTCGGCATTCCTTTGCCTTGTGGTCACTGCTGAAGCAGTTGACACACAACCGTTGTTTTTGCACCCAATTGAGTCGATCGGATACTGTTTTGTTGCGGAAGTCATCGCATCTGTAAAGCAAATGATTCCTTTTGCAAAACGGGCAGTTTGATACCTTTCCAGCGCTGGCAGAGGTACATGTAGGTCCTTTTTGCTCCCTTTTTGCCTGTTGGCCTCTTTTTCCGGTCTCTAGCACACGAATTCGTTGATCCAGGAAAATGAATATCTCAGCTAGATACATCGATGCCAAGTCGCTTTATGGATGCCAGGGACTCGATTGTTGTAATGTATAGTTCTTTTAATGCCTTCGGATCGTCACTATTTGTGCGTTGTTGCAGGAGACGATTGAGAATCGTGTCTGCTACATGTCGGGGATTGCTGTAAGCGTCAACCAATATACCCCATGCGTTCATGTAATTTTCTTTTTTAAGATCGATATGCCTTATCAACCTTTCTGCCTCTCCGGTTACGGCGGTTTTGAGATACCACATTTTCCGTACGGCGGGCATGTTAGTATTATGGACCATGCATTTTAATAAATCGAAAAATTGAGTCCATTTGAGCAGATCTCCATCGAATTTTGGGATGCTGACTCTGGGCAAGTGCACATCTTCGTTGCTTGATGTATTGGTTTTTGCCCTAAGATCGCTTGAATTTCCTTTTCCAGTCTTAGGAAGGACTGCATATCATATCCTCCCTTAATTGGGTCATCGTATTCTTCGTGAACGGAAAAATGGATTTCTTACGTCTGAGACCATAGTGATTTTATCAAATCACTTGTGATGGTCTTTCCTGTCTCTGAAAACTTTTTCAGAGCGCGTTTGATAGACCTGGCTTTCGCCCTTTGTCGGCGACATGCCGATCTGAGTTTGTCAGATGCTATCATGGGTTGATGTATACCTCCCGGTTCTGGATTTGCATCAGCGTGCCTTGTTGATTGCCCCATATTGTCGAGCATGTTCGCTCTGTATTTTTCATATGTGTCACGACAGTCATCGTAGAACTTGGTATACTCAGCGGTTCTATAATTTTCTGGAATATTCAGATGGTTCGTCGCAAACCGATTCCACGCGTCATCGATGGCGGCCAATTTGGTTTGATAATACGTGGGTTTTTGTTTCCTCTCCGCAGAATCCTTTTTGTAGTTGCGGATATACTTTGAGATCTCTTGACTGATCTGCTCTTGCAAGTCTAACGCCTCTGCGACTGCTTGCTCTTCCATTATATTAGCCATTCTAGTGTTACTTCACTTCTGACCCGTTGGGAGTGTTTTATTCGCTACAAAGCTGGATACGCTCCTGTTCGCAAACGTCGATGGTCGAAGAAGTTGAACAATGATTTGTTGACAACTCTAAAAAGTGTGTCCAGGATGGTTTCCTGTAGGGATCACTGAATGTGATCAACGGCTAGAAATCTGAGTTCTGAGCCAAATGGATATTAAAATCCTTCAAAGTGTCGCCTGATTGACAACTTTGAGATTGTGACCTTGAATCCTTCAAAGGTCGGATGTTTCCTGTGAGTAGGAATGGCTAGAAATCTGAGTTCTGAGCCAAAGGATGATTAAAATCCTTCAAAGATCTAGGATGTTTCCTAGACCGTCGGGGTCACCAAATGTTAATGTGGGCTTAGGTGCCTGGCATACAGTAGTAAACTGTCTGCCTTGTGTCGTCGCAACTAGAACATGAACCAGTTGGACTATAGATGGTGCACATGAGGGTCTGAAGACTCTGCAACAGCCTCTGTTGAATGCAGCAAAATGAGTAAAGCTCGCGTTGTGGTTAAAACAATTACTGATTTTATTGAGGAAACTTAACGGTATTTATAGCTAAACAAAGTATAAAGAATATGCTTATGTCAACGAAATTGTGTGTAAAGAGAAATGTGGGTTGTTGTGTATTATGATCTATGCAGAAATGGGAACATTGCCCAGTTCGACTTCTTCATGCCAGCAGAATATGCATTCGCGCTTGACCTGATGATTGCTACCTTTTGTTATCGCATATACATATTGCTAAGACTGAACACCAGTCCTTTATTATGGAATCGAAGTGTT
This sequence comes from Drosophila rufa, assembly GCA_018153105.1. Taxonomy (NCBI): domain Eukaryota; kingdom Metazoa; phylum Arthropoda; class Insecta; order Diptera; family Drosophilidae; genus Drosophila; species Drosophila rufa. The sequence continues at coordinate 1,409,892 of JAECXS010000053.1, read as the reverse complement.
CAGCGACTGCAACTTCGCCAGCCAACGCAAGTTACAACTTGCTTTTAATAATGTGGCGCGATATATTTACAATAGGCGTAGGAATGACCATATCTCTGATGATTCCATAAAAATATTTGACATGCAACTTAAGTCTTGGACAAACCTTAAGGTCCTAATATTATTACATCAATCATCGACTTAACATGCGGAGGCCAAGTAGTAAGCTGCAAGAAAACACGCGACGGAAACCTTCTAGTCCAAACAAAAGACCAACAACAAGCCGATAAATTATTAAAACTTACCAGCATGCCAGACAATATCCCAGTAGCAGTATCCGAACACCGAACCCTGAATTACTCAAAGGGAGTTATATATTCTAATGATCTTCGAGGTATAAAAGAAGAAGAAATCTTAGAAAATTAAAGGTCCCAAAAGGTCTCTGAAGTGAAACAAAACATTAAGAGAGCAATTTGCGGCGACCCAACCGAAACTGGACTTATCACCTTGACATTCGCAAAACTAGACCTGCCAGACTACGTATACATTGGATACGAGAGAGTCGAAGTTCGACCTTACATACCTTCCCCAATGCGATGCAACAAATGCCTACGTTTAGGTCATCTGATGCTTTCCTGCAAATCTTCAGAAACCTGCTATAAGTGTAGCCAATCGAATCACGTTGACCTGATAAAAGGACAAAAATGCGAGCGCGCTGTAAGCTGCATTAATTGCTCGGATAAATCTTCCTGACTCCGATCACCATCCCAGAGACAGAAGTTGCCCAGTATTTCTTACTCACCGAGAAGTACAAGCCATCAAAACCAAGCAAAAAGTGGACTACAGAACGGCCTGGAACATTCTCAAAAGCAGACACCATCATGACGGATCCTTGTACGCATCGGTTGCAAACTCCTCAAATCAAAAGTACTCTCGACCACAACAGCTTAGCCAGAACACGCCATCAACATCAGCTTCCACCTCTCATAACGCACCACCAACAACAAACACAGGCAGATAAATAATTTCCTACGACGACAATGATGACGAAAATATGTCTACGGACACTGGCGAAGAACAAATCAACAATGGTATTACAACCCAAATAACTATTCTCCCAAGAAATATAAGTAACAAAACTAAAAGACATCTTATTAGTAAGAAAAAATCGAATACCACAATGTTAACTAGATCTATGGTTAAAAATACCCCTAGCTCAAACGTAACAAATAACTAATAGAAAACTTAGCGAACACACCATACCCCACAATAGTAAAATGACACTTACTGTATTACAATGGAACATTAATGACTATGTAAATAATTATAACGAACTACTAATACTCTTAAAACTCCATAAACCCAAAATTATTTCCCTTCAGGAAACCCACATAACACTTTTTCAACATTTCCCAATCCCAGTAAATTTTAAAATCTATAAAGGGGCCCATCCACAGTAGAACATGTTGGCCGAGCATGTTGTGCTCGACGCAATTTTCATCGTTAGTGGCAGTGCTCGCGTACAAATTTCGTGCTGGCCGAGCCGCTCGAACGAAATAGAAATGATTCTATCTTGCTTGTGTTCGCAACAACATGCTCGACAATGGATGGCAACGCTGGCACGAACATCACTTGAATCAAACGTTTGAAGTGAAAACACGTGCGAGCGCTGTCAAAAATGTCAAAGCAATTTATGCAAGAATTTATACATTGCTTGCAAAATGAGCAATCTTTGTGGTACACAAAAAGCGATTCTTATAAAAATAAGAATTTAAGGAACGCTGCTGTGTGTCCTGTCTTCGGATTTCAGGCTCTACTAATTTCAACAGTTCTTCATATGTTCCACTGTCCATGCGAAGAAAGTTTTTTAAATCCACAGGAGACGTTTCTTCCAACTCCTTCAGTAGATTCGTGTGTGTGAATCTTTGCCTCTTTGCGTACCACTCCTTCATCCACATATTGTGCTTCCGTTTTTGCACTTCCTCTTTATTTTTCTTCTTTTCCAAGCAAACATTAATTGCCAAAAGTGCTATTACAGTGGCGCTGTCATTTTCCGTTGCCATGTTTACTGCTCAAAGATTTGACACCAAATGATGTTTGCGAGCATGTTGGCACTAGTTGGTGGAAGAGAAAATTTTGGCTCGCCGAGCGGCTCGGCCAACATGTTCTACTGTGGATGGGCCCCTTAACACAACTTCGGCTTCAGCCAAAGGTGGTGTTGCTCTACTGATCCATAAATCAGTTCAACATAAGGAAATCCCTGTAGGACAAGTTTTCGAAACCATTGGATTGGAAATGCAATCCCAAAAAAAACTTAATATCTTTTCAGCCTACATACCACCTTCACAAAAATTTACCAAGACAGATATAGAAACCACGATACCCTACCTTACAACACCTACACTGATCACAGAAGACCTTAATGGATGGAATAGCCTCTGGGGATCTCCCAAAAGCAATCGCAGGGGTAAAATCCTCGGAGATTACATTCACAGCAACAACTACATCATATTAAACAACGGTCAGCCTTCACATTGCTCCACACACAATTCTTACACCCACATAGACCTTACCTTTTGCTCTCCGAACCTCAAAATTCACTGCGATTTTAAAATCATGGACACTTCCCAGGGTAGTGACCATTTTCCCATAACAATAAACATTTTTGCCCAAGAAAACCAAACATTTAACTACACAAAAAGGTTTATAACTAAAAGAGCAAACTGGGATAAATTCGAAAGTCTTTCCAACCGCTTTAATAACCAAATTCCAGTATCAACTAACACAAACAAAGAACACAGCAACATAAACAAAATAATATTAAATAGCGCCTATTATAGTATTCCCCAAACCCAACCTCCAAAAATTCAATATAACGTTCCGTGGTGGAATAAAAACCTAGACGACTTAAAAGTCAGCAAAAACCGAGCCTGGAGAGCATTTAATAGGGAAATGTCCCTGTCCAACCTAATACATTTAAAAAAAACTAATGCTCAGCTCAGACGAGAAATTCGGCTTAGCAAAAAAGATAGTATTCACGCACTAACATCCAGTATTTCAACTGACTCAAAGCCAGACATGATCTGGAATGAAATTAGACAATTCTGCGGAATTCACAGATCCACACACATACATTGTATTCAGAACAACAATCCCAACACAATAGTCTCAAATAAAGAAGATATTGCTACAGTTTTTTCCAAACATTGGTCATCTCAATCCGAGGATCACAGCTTTTTGCAAGCTTTCTTAGACGCAAAACGCAACGCATACAGACAATACAACGACGAACCACCAAAAAAAACAGCTGACTTCATGGAACAAGACATCGACTACCTTGAATATTCTGCTGCTTTGAACAGTCTAAAAGGAAACACTCCCGGGAACGACAAGATAAGCTATACAATGATACAACAAACAGCAAAATCAGTTAAAATTAGAATAATAAACTTCTTCAACTCAATCCTAAAATCATTTATACCTCAGGCCTTTAAAATAAGTACAATAGTCCCAATTCATAAACCTGGCAAAGACAAAACCATTATTGAATCTTATAGACCCATTTCCCTTAACCCATGTATCGCAAAAACACTTGATAAAATCAACTCTAAACGGCTCTGGTGGTTTGTTACTTCCAACAAACTTCTGAACAGTCGTCAAGTTGGGTTCAAAAAGGGAAAATCTGTGACAGACTGTCTACTATATGTAGACTCTCTGATCAACAAGGCCCTCTCAGAAAAAAGACACGCCTCAATTATATCTCTTGACTTTGAAAAAGCATTTGAGAAAGTAGGACTGCACACGATAAAAAACCAATTGATTAAATGGGGCTGTGAGCCAAGATTAATCAAATACGTAACCCAATTTATGACAACTCGGAAAATTAGAATTAAAGTCAACCACAGCCATTCACTAATTCAACCACTTCACAACGGAATACCGCAGGGATCCCCTCTATCTGTGATCCTTTTTCTTATTGCATATAACAGCCTATCAAACACAATAAGCAAACACAAAAACCTTAACTTTACAGCATTTGCAGACGACTATAACATTATAGTTGACCTAAAAAAACAGAAAAACCCAACAATAAACTTAAATAGTCTATTCGAAGACATCAGTAACTGGTGCAATTTATCCGGAGCGTCGTTATCCCTATCTAAATGCAAGCATATACACATCTGCAGAAAACACAACTGTGTCTGCCAACTCTCTACAGTCACAAACTCTATATGCACAGTAGCGGAACTAACAATGCTAGGCTTATCATTCGACACAAAATACAAATGGCAACCCCACATAAATAAACTTGCAAAGTCCTTAACAAACTCAATTAATATTATAAAATGCCTCTCGAATGATAAATATAACTCCCAGCCACTGACCTTAGTCCAAATAGTCAGAAGTCTATGTTTGTCAAAAATAGACTACGGCTTACCATTTTATGGTCTAGCTCCAAAATCGCATACCAAACCGATCCAAACCCTTCTCAACAACGCAATCCGTTTAGCACTAGGAGCCTTTTGCTCAACACCAGTCAGCAACTTACACTTAGAATCAAACATACCACCCTTAGACATAAGAACAAATTATCTTCAAGCCAAATTGTCCAATACAATAACACAATCATCGGATACCCCTCTAAAATCAATAAAAGATAAAATCACAAAAAAGAAAACTCTAAAATACAGAAACTCAGTCCTACACAAAACTATTATGTCCTGTGCAAACCTAGATCTCCCTATTAGCCCAACAAAAATCTTACCAAAATCGAAACCCCCTTGGCACTTACAATCAGATGCTATAAACACTCATTTAAGCCTATACAAAAAAGCAACAACAAGCATGCCAATATTAAGAAAAGAATTTCTCGACATAAAATCAAAACTGAACAACTACGCTTTTATATACACGGACGCATCACAAAACCAAGACACAACTGCTTATGCCATAACCACAGAGAACATTGTTCTAAAAAGAGCCATTCTTCCAAACTACACATCAGTTTATACTGCAGAAATTATCGCAATACTAGAAGCCGTCGAGATAGCCCGTGATAACAAAGGAAAAATCTGTATCTGCTCCGACTCTCTTTCCGCAATTCACTCGATTCTAAACATAGACAATTCCGCTTATTATTCTACGAAAATTCGTGGTATAATAAATAACGTCTACCCCAAAATAAAAATCATGTGGGTTCCGAGCCATGTTGGAATTAGTGGCAACGAATTTGCTGACGAAGCCGCAAAAAACGCAACTATCGCACCGCTGATCACCACACATAATATTAACCGGTCCGACATAAACAGATTTTTAAAAAAACACTTCTATACCACCTCCCTCAATCTTTTCCAATACTCCTCCAGTTGGTACCAATACATAAACAGCAACCATCTTAACATAAGTGACTACACAAAAGCAAAAGAAATAAGCAAACTAACACGAAAAGACCAAACCCGAATCATAAGATTACGTCTTGGCCACACCAGACTTACCCATGAATTCAGACTCCTTCAGGCTACAGACAACCCCTGTAAGTTCTGCAATAATAACCCAATGTCAATAGACCATATCCTTAACGAATGCACTGCATTTAATTACAACCGAACCCACATCCCGAATAAAAACCTTACTCAACTTCTTTCCAATCCTACGACCACCAACTTCTTTCAACTCCTCGATTTCCTTAAAAAATCGAACTTATTAAACCTCTTATAACTAAGATAGTTCGTTAATACACCTGAAATGTACTTTATTAATTAAGAAGCGAATACAAAAATGAATGAATTATACCCTTAGCAATTAAGAACCGAATAGAAAATTGAAACTGTAGACTTTAAGCCAGCCTAAAGCCTTAGTAGCTATGGCTGCCCACCCCTGTTGCTTTAGTTTTAACTTTAAGCAAGCAGTATGTAAATAAATAAATAAATAAAAATGATAAGCTTTAGAAGTTAAAAATATAAGAGAGGGATGAGAGATACCTAGAAGACATTTATAAATAAGAAAATAACCAAAAAACATTACATTTTAATTATATAAAAATTGTTTGTTTAAAAAAAAAAATGTTAGTCTTTAAGGTTGATTTATTAGTATATGTAAGTTCATCTAAATGTATATCTTTTTATTTTCTTTTCTTTACTGTTGTGACTAGTGCCATAATTTATAAGTATGCAACATGCTTATAAGCTAGGAAGATCAATGAAATAAATAAATAAATAAAAGAAAAGTTAAGTAGATACCTTCAAAAGATCAAAAGTTATTAATTTTACAACGTCTTTTGAGAAAACGAGCCACAGGCGCCAGATTAAAAAAAAGCACAGCAACCCTGGAAATATCCGATCAACTGGTAGTTGGTAGTGTTTAAGTAGATAGAAATTACTAACCCGGTAGTATTAGCAGAGCAGGGCTCTTGTAGTCTACGCCGCACAGCCCAAGTCTGGCTCATGCTAGTCGACTTTGACGAGCACAGGGTAGCAGAGAAGCTTCTAGTAACCCACTCCTCATAATCAAGGTAGCACAGGGTAGCAAAATCGGGGTCCAAAGTTTGGCTCATGCTAGTTGGCTTTGACGGGCACAGGGTAGCAGAGCGCGTTCTAGTAACCCACTCAGCATAATCAGAGGTTGTACAGGGTAGCAGGTACGGGTCCTAGGTCTGGCTCATGATAGTCGGCCTGGACGAGCACAGGGTAGCAGAGCTGGTTCTAGTAACCGACTCCGCCTAACACAGCCTAGCACAGTTTAGCCGAGGATGGTTCAAGCAATCACCTCGGCATAGCATAGCACAGGGTAGCAGAGGGCTGTTCAAGTAACATCCTCTGACGAGGACAGGGTATCATAGCGCAGGGTATCAAAGCACGGCTTAGGGCACAGACTGCAGGGTCGAGCTTAAGCTAGCCGACCTGGGCAGAATCAGGGTATCGACGAGACACAGGGTATCAAAGGTGCGAGTCATCTATTACTCCCGTAACATGATGCTGGCCACTTTTGCGACACTCAAGAAATTTGAAAACTGGGCCTGTCGGTGGAACATCTCTGTAAACCCCTCAAAGTGTGCAGTAGTGACACACACACTCAGGAAGGACAATTGCCCAGGATTATTTTTACACGGAGAACTACTGGAACAGAAAAGGGAACACAAATACCTGGGTGTGACCCTCGCCAGAAGATAAACACTAGCAAAGCACACTACAAATGTCAATAACTCACTCGAAGCCAAGTCTAAGAAGCTTTCTTGGCTGTTACAACCAAACAATCACCTTAACCTAACAAACAAAATCAAAATTTACAAACCATACTAGCCCCCACATGGAGATACGCCATACAAGTATACGGTATTGCTGCCAAAAGCAACTTAAACAAAATTAGACTATTCCAAAGCAAGACACTACGCAGACTATCAGGAGCTGAGTGGTACATACGGAACATTGACCTGGCCAGGGACTTCAAAGTCCCTCTTGTTGGGGACGTTATCAACTCTCAAGCGGAAACATACTTCAAGAAACTGACAAACCATCCGAATATACTCGCCAGAAGACTCACGGAACATAGAACCAGAAGAAGACTCAAAAGAACCCATCCCATCGATCTACCGCACAGAACTTTTTAAAAACAAGTAAGAAAGCTACAGTCGACTGTGCTCGACTGTGAGATACCCGGTACCTAAACGTTTGCACTTCACATTAAAAGGCAATTTAAAATTGTACATACATTATAATAGTCTACTTCGATACTTCTTAAAATAAATCGCCTCTCGAATTAGCTCCCGACCTAAACAATATAATGTCATACTTAAATATGAATGATACATTTTATAGGAACACATAAAAACCCGCTCGATCGGCGTCAAAAAATGAATTATGTAATTTCTTGCTATATTCTTCTGCAGTGGCGCCATTATATCGCGCGGCCAAGGCTCGAATGCGCCACCTGTCGGCTACAGATTGCAACAGCAGTGCTTTAGGGCGGTGTGTTTAAATTCTAACCTTATTGCTAATATCTCCCATGTTTATCATCCGATTTTACTGAAATTTTCAGGAAACGTCAATTTTATTTTATTTATTTATTTTATCAATTAACTTTAACCCGAAAATAACGAGTATAGCTTAATAACGTTTTTTATGATTTATGAGGGCGCAAGTGGGCGTGGCCAAATTTTAAAACAAACTTGATCTGCGTGCAACAGATTCCAATGTTGTCACCAAATTTGGTAACTCTAGCTCTTATAGTCTCTGAGATCTGTTGTTTCACACGGACAGACAGACGGACAGACGGACAGACGAACATGGCTAAATCGACTCGGCTGGTGACGCTGATCAAGAATATATATACTTTATAGGGTCGGAGATTTCTCCTTCTGCCTGTTACATACATTCTCGGTTGGCACTAACTTATAATACCCTTGTACCCTATGGGTACCGGGTATAAAAAACCTCCACATGACCTAAAACACTCCACAAATTCGTAACCCATAACACTTTTCTACTACTACAAAATATTTTAAAATCCATTGAACACCTGCCTACACTATTGTAAAAGTTACTATATACTGTAACAGTTTACAATATACACTGTGTAAATTAACACAGTAATAAATCCCAAAAAAAAAAAAGAAAAAAGTGCGGTGCGAGCAGGGACAAGAGTCCAGACTAAAACTCCGCAATCTCTAACATCTACGCGTGACCGGACTCTTCCAGCGGATTACAAGATATCATCGGTGCGACCCAGGCCGAGCACAACAACGCATCTTCGTCTTCCGCGCAGATCTTTTCTTTCTTTACCGCACAGCATTTAAAACACACGAACACATCCACGATATAAATAAAAACATACACTTGTAATCTGATTTTCCTTGGAAATTGGAGCTTGAGAGGGGTCTGGACTTATAAATTTCTGTAACGAACCCCGACCTCGGCGAGCTAGTCGTGCAACCCAAAAAAGGGTCGTTAAAATATGCTTCTATATCAGGAGTCAGCAGCGTCCAACACACTGTGCAAGTTAACCAGCTCAAGATCACAGCAGCCTTACCCAAGCTGTAAACAAATTTATTTTTAAACAATTCTTAGTTGGGAACCACTTATTCAGCCTTCCCCAACAAATCCCAAATAGCTTCCCCACTTAAGTAGAAGTTCATTATTAAGTTCCCCACTTCAGTAGAAGTTCATTATTGAGTTTCATTTGCGACGCAGTCCTTCTACTGTAACCTAAGCCGGGTAAACATTAGCATCCGGTCGCCACCCAGCGAGGCCCAAAAATTGCAGAGTAATCTGTTAATTGAATTTCACAATCAAGCCAAAGATTTCGTCATCCAATATTTTCCGACTCTCTTGAGTCCGCTTCATGTTTATCTCTTAAAGAGTTCCTAGATGAGATCCTAGATTCTCTTAAGCCGAGGTTTGCTTATCAGATAATCGGCCCTTGGCCAGTCAGTCAATTTTTGAGATCCAATCGGAGAAGTTGCAAAAGTAAAGTTCAATTAAAAGAGCAGTGAATAAAAATAAGTTCGAACTTTTTGTAATAGTGAATAAGTGTTTAATAAAAAATAAAATAAATTTTTTTAAACCTATCACTAGTGAGATACTTTATTGGCGCCCAACGTGGGGCCGTGCGATTAAAAAATTCTAAAACAAAGCTTTAAAATAAATACTAAAAAGTTTTAAAGTAAAAAAGAATTTAGCGCGGCCAAAAACCTGATACAACCGACGAATAACTAAAAAGTTTGTGTTGATCAAAAACTAAGGTGGAAATTAATTAATGAAATAATCCCCTTAAATCTCAAATTACAAAATAGTGATCGTAACATAAATTCACTGCTCGGACATTATAAAATTAAAAAGTGACAAACAAATTCATCTAAAATAAAAACGTCAACAAAAACAACATTCAAAGAAAACAGGCTGAAGGGAAATCCCTCGCCACATATAAACATTGAAAAAGAAAGACGACCCCAATCAGGATCCATCAACCAGAAGGAGGACGACCCCAACAGGATCAGAAAACTATGAGAAGATTTATCGTTTCGTGAGCGATACTATTTTTTTATAATTATTTTATAAGAAATTTGTAAAAAATCAAATATAAAAAGTGGAAGACTTAATTGCTGATTTCGAGAAAATTCTCAAGATGACAGAGCCTACAACCAGTTTGGCTGGAGCCAATAAAAGACTCCTCGTAAATCCACCCCAAGAACATACCAACCATCAACCACCTAACAATACAGGGTTTAATGTAGGTGATTTAATTAAACAAATTGTAAATTTTAAATTAAATCCATTAAAGGAGGAGATCGTAAACTTAAGATCGCAAAATTAAATCGGTTGAGGATTATCAGATAGAGATCGTAGATCCAAATATCAAGTGCGAGACATCTTATGAAATCATCAAATCTGTCCGGGAATACAAAGGTGAAGAAGATAAATATGTAAGTTGGAGAGAGTCCGCTGAAATTGCCATGGGGCAATATGCCAGAGGTAGTGAACGATTTTATTCAGCCCTATCTATATTGAGAAACAAAATAACAGGAATGGCAAACGATGCCCTAACCCATAACGGAACGGTATTAAATTTCGATGCCATAATGGCCAGACTTGACTTCGTCTTTAGCGACAAACGTCCTATTCATATTATTGAACAGGAATTAGGTGTATTGAGTCAGGGTAAATTATCCATAATGGATTATTATGGTGCAGTTAATAGAAAACTAACTCTATTAATCAATAAAACCATTATGACCTATGGAAGAAACAAACCAATAACAGCGGAACTAAATGAGAAACATAGGAAAACAGCCCTAAGAGTTTTCATTACCGGCCTCAACGGCCAATTATCAGATACTATTTTCTCAATGAATCCACCTGACCTACCAAATGCAATGGTCATAGTTCAGGAATTAGAAAGCAACAACATGAGGGCAAATTTCGCAAATAGTTTCTCAACAAATCAGAGAAAACATAGTGAGCCAAACTCTGGTGGAAATGGTCAAACACATTTCAATCAGAAGCCAAAACAACAAAACAATAATTACAATAACCAGCAAAACCCTAATAACTTAAGGTTTTATCATGACCCCAACCAAAACAAAAATTCTCAAGGTTATTATAATCAGAAGAAAAATAATTCTTGGAACCAGGGTAGATATAATAATAACCAACAAAATCAGTGGAACACTTAGAGGCAGCCACAAAATAAACCAGAACCAATGGAGGTAGACGAGTCTATCCAGATACAGAACAGGCCTAACAATGGTTATAATAAAAGCTATAATAAATATCAAAATAATAATTATAGCCAGAACAAGTGGGGTCAAACAAAAAAATTTGATACCCAAAACATTCAGCAGGGCCAACTTCAAAATAAACGGGAACCTACTGGAACCGTTAACCAACCGGCTAACAAGACGATGAGACTAAATAACATTGAAGATAACCATTTTTTAGACAAAAGTCAGGAGGAGGCTTACCCTACTTAATTAGGTATGACCCGAAAATAAATAAAAAAATAAAGATATTAATTGACACTGGGGCAACCTCGTGTTATATTAGAACAGGCATTTATGAAAACAAGAATGAGCTTTCGATATACAAAAGAGTATCTACAGTGAATGGGTATTCTATAATTAAATATTATCATAAAATAACTATTTTTGGTACACAATATACTTTTTATGAAATAGAAGGTCTAGATTCAGATCTACTAGTCGGCTATAACCTATTGAAAAAAATAGGAGCCGTAATTGATACAGCTAAGGGAGTTATCAAATATAATGGGAGAGAAGAAAGATTAAATTATGTAAACGGTAATCTTTTGAACCAACATTCTTTAACAGAAGAAAATACCATTCTTCCATTAAAGGAATTTATAGTAAAAAAATACTTTGATGAAAAGGCTCAATTCAGATCGGTATCTGAAATGGGTAATCAAAGCGAATTTAGTTTGGGATATACAAATCCTGAACACGCCGTCGTTGAAATATCCGACCTAAATAAAAGTTTGGAACTTAAAAATTCTGACCACGCCGTCGTAGAAAAATCCGACAAAAATAAAAGTTTGGGATATACAAATCCTGAACACGCCGTCGTGGAAAAATCCGACATAAATAAAAGTTTGGAATTTAAAAATTCTGAACACGCCGTCGTTGAAATGTCCGACAATAATAAAATAAACAACATAAAAATATCATTTAAGCAACAATTGCTAATTGCAACGGGGAGGTATACGGTACACGAGTCGATTAATGTGTTCGGTAACACAAGGCATATAATTGAATTTGACACTCCGGAGAATTTAATATCACTCTTAAGAGAATATATTCCACCCAATATAACAATAGGTGTTCACTGTACTTTGGAAGATTTTTATAGAATTCAAATACCACTTAAAGAGAATTTTATAAATACATTTTTATATACAAAGACATTTGTCCAGGATGTCGAAAACGCAAGACAGATCTTTGATAATCACAGAAACTCATTGTAGAGCTCATAGAGGGCTTGATGAGAATATACATTATAGGCAGATAACTAGACTTTATTATTGGCCTAATTTATACAAAAAGCTTAAGGAATTTGTAAAGAATTGCACGATCTGCAATCAGAACAAATACAATAGACATCCGGTACAGATTCCTATCGGTCAAGCACCTATTCCAGAAAGAGAAGGTGAAAGTTTGCATCTTGACATCTATTACGCCCAGAATCTTATATTCATTAGTTGTATAGATTCTTATTCAAAATACTTAGTTGTAAAAGAAATTTCTAATAAACTAAATATAGAAAATAAAGTTTCAGAAATTTTACAACAATTCCCATTAGCCAAATCTTTGATGATAGATAACGAACCAAGTTTTTCTTCATCACAATTTAAATCCTTTGCACAGAGAAATGGTATATCTCTATTCTTTGAAGATCCTCGTCATAGCACGTCCAACGGACAAAAAGAAAGGGCACACTCTACCTTAACAGAAATAGCTCGCTGTATTAAAGATGAGCTTAATTTAGTTGATTATTCCGAAATTATAATTAAAGCAGCACAACAATATAATTTAACAATTCACTCAATAACTAACCAACGACCTTTTGATGTATTAATTAACAAAATCAAGCACGATGATATTCCTAAATTATTGAAACAAGCTCAAGAGAAAATGTTGCAATTTCATAATAAAGATAGACAAATTAAGAATTATCACGTAGGAGAGGTCATTTACGAAAAGAAACACGGGGAAAGAAACAAGCTTAATTCCAGATACAAAAAACAAGTAGTTAAGGAAAACCACCCTAATAAAGTTATTATAAATAACAGAAACCGAACAATTCATAAAGATAATATTAAATAATCTGTTTCAAATTACAGATAATGATTTCAATTATGTACCTTTTACTGTTTGTATCAACAACCAAATGCGAAATTATGGATTACACGAACCATGATTTCCTTCTTTTTAAGGATACCAAGGATGTTCTGATCTATAAATCATACTCAGATTTATTTCATGTAACTAATATAAGTTTTTATAGAGATATAATTAATCTTGAAACTGAATTTCTAAACAGTCACGACAACAAGAATTTTCTTTGGGAAATATCCCACGATTTAAAAATTATCAATATACTTATGTCTCAATTAACACCCAGTAGATCGAAAAGAGGCATTAATGAAATAGGCACTATCTGGAAATGGACCTTTTGATATATTAATTAACAAAATCGAGCACGATGATATTCCTAAATTATTGCAACAAGCTCAAGAGAAAATGTTGCAATTTCATAATACAGATAGACAAATTAAGAATTATCACGTAGGAGAGGTCATTTACGAAAAGAAACAAGCTTAATTCCAGATACAAAAAACAAGTAGTTAAGGAAAACCACCCTAATAAAGTTATTATAAATAACAGAAACCGAACAATTCATAAAGATAATATTAAATAATCTGTTTTAAATTACAGATAATGATTTCAATTATGTACTTATTACTGTTTGTATCAACAACCAAATGCGAAATTATGGATTACACGAACCATGATATCCTTCTTTTCAAGGATACCAAGGATGTTCTGATTTATAAATCATACGCAGATTTATTTCATGTAACTAATATAAGTTTTTATAGAGATATAATTAATCTTGAAACTGAATTTCTAAACAGTCACGACAACAAGAATTTTCTTTGGGAAATATTCCACGATTTAAAAATTATCAATATACTTATCTCTCAATTAACACCCAGTAGATCGAAAAGAGGCATTAATGAAATAGGCACTATCTGGAAATGGATAGCGGGAACTCCAGATCATGATGATTTTATAACAGTCAAAAATAAAATCGACGATTTAATACAAAATAATAACGTTCAGTTCGTTATTAATTCTAAAATATTTAAAGAGATAAAATCTTTGTCTGAACAATTCAAAACAGCCTTTAAGAATCAAGAAATTCCACTTAGAAAATATCGTCTGCGCTTGCTTACTTACGATCTTATAAATTTAATGGACACAATTACACTCGCAAAAATTGATGTATTTAATACCAAGATTCTAAACAATGATGATGTACAAGAAATTTATAAACACGAAAATAGACCGGTAATTTTAACAGACCTTTTAGATATATCTGAATTTAAAATCGCTCTGCATAAAGATCTTTTTATAATTTACATAAAATACCCAATTATTACCGATCGTTGTGACGTTTACTATTCAAGATCCATTTCACATAATGATGGAAAATTATTAATTGATAATCACGTCGCAAAATGTAGAAATAAGTACTATGTAATGTCTAATTTTAAGACAGAAATATTCAATAATTATGGCACACTTAACCCAGAAGATTCATGTTTCACAAGATTACTAAATGGAGAAAAATCTTTTTGTAATAAAATCCGAGAAAAAAATAAAAATGTAGATGTTATCCAAGATGGAGCCATTTTTGTAAATGGAGATAATACAGTTAATGACACACATTTAATTGGTTCATATTTAATAACTTTTAATGGCACCACTAAAATTAATAATATATCCTACACCAATGTAGACAATAAGATATTGGAATACATCACTGCTCGAAAATATACAGATTTTGTAATATCCGAATATATTATATCTAATGATTCGGAACTCTCGTTCGATAATATTAACATACTAAATCCATTTATTCAAATTAAACAAACTCAAATACCAGTAACGTTAATATTAATCATATTCACTCTAATATATTTAATCATTATGGTAATAATCAAATTCAGAAAATAAATATCAACGATAATCGCAAGCCGTAGAGAGCGGACGTGTTTCGCGTGAGCTCCGGGAAAAAATTATAGAAAGTGGATGATTTTAAGACAAAAATAAAATAAAGTATATAATACTGGAATTCCAAGATAAGCGAAAAGACGCTAAATCAGAAAAATATATAGTTTTCGACCGTTTTCGACTCAAAACTAGTTATATGATAAACAAGTGCATAATTATTTTATAAAATAATAAGTGTCACGCGAAATAGCTCAATGAGCGACGAACAAAAGAAAGAGCGTAGAAGCTCCGTGAGCCCAAGTAACGCTTATTTCTCGTATTTCTTAACTCGCGACAGCAACGAAACGGCGACAAAGAGCAACCGTCTGGCGGTCGATAGCCAAAGAGCACGTTCTTGCTCACCCGCTCTACCCACTCCTACACCTACATCATGGAGTTCTCAGTGTGTGACAAAATTTCTGCAACTGCAGCAAAAGCAACAGCAACAACTACAGTAACGGCGGGAAAAGCAACAGCCACAACTACAGCAACGACCAATATCGCGGAAACGACTGCGATGTCATCAACTGCAGCGCCAAATACAATAACAACAAGAACTGCAAGCTACAAATCGGAAGAACACTTCCGAGCTGTGTAGAAATACCTGGACGAATCAAAAAAAAATTATTACACGTACCAATTAAAAAGCAGCAAGGGCCTGAAAGTGGTACTAAAAGGAATCGAGCCCGATGTAACCCAAAACGAAATTATAGATGCCCTTAAAGAAAAGGGTTTTTATGCAAAGAACGTCAGCAACATCATAAATAAAAACAGACAACCGCAACCACTCTTCAAGGTCGAGCTGGAGCCAGACAGCAGAGCCTTGAAGAAAAACGAAGTCCACCCCATTTACAACTTGCAATTCCTCTTGCACCGAAGAATTACGGTGGAAGAGCCACATAAAAGAAACGGCCCAGTGCAATGCACAAACTGTCAGGAGTATGGACACACCAGGATATACTGCACACTTCGATCAGTCTGTGTAGTTTGCGGAGGCTTTCACAATTCCGCTAAGTGCCCTGCTAACAAGGAAGACCCCCACAAGAAGAAATGTGGGAACTGCGGAGGAAACCATACCGCAAACTTCAGGGGCTGTGTGGTCTACAAGGAGTTGAAGAGTCGCATGAGAAGAGTGACGACAACGCGCAATCAGAATACACGAAACGTGTACACTAGATCACAAACGACGCCGGAAGTATTCTTTGCCAAGGCCGCAAGATCCTCATTTGGTCCGCTAAATACCCAGAAGGGCTTCTCCTACGCTGATGCCCTCCGAACAGGTATGGAGAACCCCGTCCAGTCTAATCTAGAAAATGCTCAGAAAGCCCCAGGACAGCCACAAAGCACAATGGAAGCTATGATGCTTACCATGCAACAAAGTCTAACAGAATTAATGTCCTTCATGAAAACCACCATGCAAACACTTGTTCAAAACCAGAACATGGTGATACAGTTGCTTGTAGCTCAGCAGTCCAAATAACTGATGTCTAGTCTAAGAATAATTATGTGGAACGCCAATGGCGTTTCACGGCATAAACTTGAAATAACACAGTTCCTGAATGAAAATCATATCGACGTTATGCTGCTTGGAGAGACGCACCTCACAAGCAAATACAACTTCCAAATAAGAGGTTACGCCTTCTACCGCACAGATCATCCAGATGGTAAAGCCCACGGCGGAACCGGCGTCCTAGTCAGAGAACGCATAAAGCACCACTTTCACCAAAGGTATTCAACTAATTACTTGCAGGCTACGTCTATTAAACTGCAGTCAGGTAACGGCAACCTTTCCATAGCCGCTGTCTACTGCCCGCCTCGCTTTACAATCTCGGAAGGACAATTCATGGATTTTTACAACTCACTTGGAGATCGCTTCATAGCTGCAGGAGACTATAAAGCCAAGCATACGCACTGGGGATCGCGTCTCGTGACTCCCAAAGGAAGGCAATTATATAATGCAATCATAAACTTGAGAAACAAATTGGACTATGTTTCCCCTGGTAGCCCCACATATTGGCCAGCAGACCCCAGAAAGATACCAGACTTAATAGACTTTGCGGTGACAAAAAATATCTCACGCAACATTATATGTGCCAAAGCGCTTTCGGATCTTTCATCAGACCATTCGCCAGTACTAATAACTCTTCTTCAAAGCCCAGAAACTACAGATCAACCCCAAAGGCTGACGTCGCACAGAACTAACTGGCTTAAATATAAGAAATATGTAAGTTCCCACATTGAACTAACCCCGCAGCTCAACATCGAAGCGGATATCGACTGCTCTACTGATGCTCTTGAGGACGTACTCACTGCAGCAGCCACTATCTCAACACCACAAGGGAAGGACGTACAACCCAACAAATTCAAAACTAATCAACAAATTGAACAGCTTGTCCTGGAAAAAAGGAGTCTGCGACGTGCTTGGCAAAGCAACAGATCGCCATCTTCAAAACAACGTCTTAAGCAAGTCACTCGCTTACTAAACCGAGCTCTGAAACAAGACGCTGAAAAGGCACAACTACGGTACATCGAAAAACTTACGCCAACCAGTACAAAGCATCCTTTGTGGAGGGCTCACCCAAATCTAAGCTCTCCAATTGAAACCGTCACCCCGATAAGAAACTCTTCAGGTTGCTGGGCCCGCAGCGACGAAGATAGAGCCGAAACATTTGCTTCACATCTCCGAAGCGTCTTCCAGCCCAACCAGGCCACTAGTCCATTTGTCCTACCACAAACCGAAACTAATACTATGTCTTTACCATCATTGTTTCAGCCGAATGAGATCGCAAAAGTCATTGGGGAACTGAAACCAAAAAAGGCTCCGGGCGGTGACTTAATAACTCCAAAAATGATAATTGAACTTCCAAACTCAGCTATTGAAGTCATTTGCAAAATCTTCAATGGGATTATATGCCTTGGCTACTACCCAAGGAAATGGAAAAAATCTATCATCATAATGATATCGAAACCCGGAAAAAACCACACAATCCCGTCATCCTACAGACCAATAAGTTTATTATCGTGTCTGTCCAAACTGTTCGAGAAATGCCTTCTAAAACACATAATACCATACCTGGAAGCACACAATGTTATCCCAGCTCATCAATTTGGCTTCCGTCGAAACCATGGCACGATCGAACAAGTCAACAGAATAACATCAGAGATACGCACAGCCTTCGAGCATCGGGAATACTGCAGCGCAGTATTTCTCGATGTATCTCAAGCTTTCGATAGAGTCTGGTTAAATGGCCTCATGCATAAAATCAAAACACACTTGCCTACATACACTCATAAGCTACATGAATCGTATCTTTACATCAGAGTCTTTGCAGTAAGGTGCAACGCAACAACATCTGACGAGTACACTATCGAAGCCGGAGTTCCACAAGGCAGCGCACTGGGGCCCACCCTGTTCGTCCTTTATACAGCGGATATACCTACGAACGAGCGGCTAACAACATCCACGTTCGCTGACGACACTGCGATCCTAAGTCGCTCGATGTGCCCAAACCGAGCAACAACCCAACTAGCAAGTCACCTCATGGTAGTTGAGAAGTGGCTATCTGACTGGCGTATTAAAATAAATGAACAAAAATGTAAACACATAACTTTTACTCTTAACAGGCAAACATTCTCCCCAGTATCCTTGAATAGTACGCAGATTCCCCAATTCAACGAAGTAATATAGACAATATAGACATCATACAGCGCGCGCAATCAAAAATCCTGAGAACTATCACTGGGGCACCATGGTATATTCGCAACCAAAACATCCATAGGGATCTCGGCATTCTTGCAGTAAAAGATGAAATAGACAAGCAAAAGGCGACCTATAATAAAAAACTTACTGTGCACCCTAATCATCTGGCAAGAGGCTTGACTCGGGCTTCCAGCAGAACCCGCCTACAACGAAACGACCTTCCAACCCAGCAATAATTGTCAGGGCCATACAACTCTGTGCCAGTCATATGACTGTTAGTTAGGTTATTAATATAAGATTTGCAACACTTATTGTTAGTCTCTAAATGGAGAAGATTCAATAAATAACAGCAAAGTATAATAAAAAAAAAATAAAAAAATGTAGAATTTTACATTTTCATATAAATCAACCTATCGCTTCTATGGTAGCTATATGATATATATCTATATCTCAAAATTTATAGAAATACGTTTAAAAACAGAGAAGTAAAAATTTTTTGTACATTAATTTCGCCATCATTCCTATGACAGCTATAGGATATAGTAGTCCGATTTCGGCCGTTCCGACATATATATTGCGTGCTAAAGTAATAAGACTATGCTGCTCGATAACTCGATAGCTCAAAAACTGAGAGAAACCGACAGACGGACGTGTAGAAACCGACAGACAGACAGATAAACGGGCATGGCGAGATCGACTCGGCTGGTGATGCTGATCAAGAATATTTATACTTTATGGGGTCGGAGATGCCTCCTTCACTGCATTGCAAATATCATGGCATAATACCCTCTGCAAGGGTATAAAAATAAATTGGAAGCAGGTCGGGAAAAGGCAGATGAAAGCATATGTTTGCACTTGATTGCCTCGGCAAGTCCTCACATTGGAGGAAATTGGGAAGCAGGAGGTTAATCGCTCCAGGAAATTTCCCCTGCAAGTCCTCACGTTTAAGGAATTTGGGAAGGTGGAGGAAATGTGCTTCAGGAAAATGCAACAAAAATTAAGACGCACCTCTGGTCGAAATGGAAGGAGAAACTACTACGATGCGTCCAACTACTGGGTTCAGCGTATGCTGTCGTATCTGACAGCAACGCAGAGGGCACTTGATTTGGGTAATCGGTACTTAAACAAAGCCATTGCCAACATGTCTTAAATGATCCGGTCTTAGAATGGACATGTGGAAGTCATCACTGCCAGGTCACGAAAATCCAAGTACAAGGATTACGGAGACTACGCAGCAGACGCGCCGCACCGGGATCCTGTGGGGTCTCTAATTATAAATAGTTGTAAAAATGTACATACACTACATTGTACATACATATGTACATTGGCGCCATTATATCGCACGGCCAAGGCTCGAATGCGCCACCTGTCGGCTACAGCTTGCAACAGCAGTGCCTTAGGGCGGTGTGTTAAATATTGCTAATATCTCCCATGTTTATCATCCGATTTTACTGAAATTTTCAGGAAACGTCCGCTCTATTTTATTCATTTTTTGTATTTATTAACTTTTACTTGAAAAAAAAACGAGTATAGCTTATTTAACGTTTTTTATGATTTTTGAGGGCGGAAGTAGGCGTGGCCAAATTTTAAAACAAACTTGATCTGCGTGCAACAGATTCCAATGTTGTCACCAAATTTGGTAACTCTAGCTCTTATAGTCTCTGAGATCTGTTGTTTCACACGGACGGACAGACGGACAGACGGACATGGCTAAATCGACTCGGCTGGTGATACTAATCAAGAATATATATACTTTATGGGGTCGGATGCCTCCTTCTGCCTGTTACATACATTCTCGGTTGGCACAAACTTATAATACCCTTGTACCCTATGGGTACCGGGTATAATTACATATGCAAACATTGGTTTAAATACATTTTAAGCTTTTCACATAAATTACTCGCTGAGCCGTTAGACGAGGACTCAAGAATGCATAAATAGGTACTTCGAATGACCCCACATCAGTTCCAAACTCTTTTAAAGATGGGGCAGCCACTGATTGCGAAGCAGGAAAGACGCCCGAATGGACGAGTGGGTGATGCTGGTGTCTGGCTGCACTCAGATTTAAAATATGCCATTGAGGCTGATAAGGTGCACTTTCCTTCGCCGACCAGGTTACCGAACTCTTCCATTGATTATGTGTTCGTATGTGTTCGTTGCGGATGATGCTTTTGCCCTAACGGATTATATGATGAAGCCGTATACCCAAACAAATCAATTGCAAAATTTATTTATTTATTTATTTATTTTCAATAGCAAATATCTGCTAGTATCACAATACCTTCGCCGAATTTTGAGTAATTTTTATTGAAATGCTCCGACTCACATCAAGTGGGCGGAGGCAAGAACAAATGTGTAATAATATTATTTACACTAAACTCAAGGGACATTTCATCATATAATAAAAAGTACAGATCATTGTACGACGAACATAAAACGCGAAAAGAATCATGAATTTCAAAGTTAGATTTGCAAAATTGCAAGGCAATAGGCCGAAAATAACGAGACGGCCTTATAAGTATGGCGAATCGAATTTGGCCAAGAAGGTGAGACGAGTTGATGTGTCCAGTGATCAGCTTGTGCAGGAACATCACTTCATGGAAGGTCCGCCGATCCTTGAGCGAGGGCAGGTTCAGTAGGCGCAGTCTGGCACCGTAGGATGCCAGGTGACGATGAGGTTCCCAGTTTAATCCCCGTAAGGCAACCAAAAGGAACTGTTTCTGTACCGATTCGATAAGGTCCTGATATTTTGCGTATTGGGGCGACCATACGCACGAGCAGTATTCAAGAATCGGACAAACCAGCGAAATATAAAGAAGTTTAGTCGCGTAGGGATCCTCAAACTCCTTCGACCATCGCTTGACAAAAGCAAAAACTCCTTTCGCTTTCCCGACAATGATGCCAATGTGATCGTTGAAGTTTAGATTATGGTTAAATAAGACTCCAAGATCTGTCACCGTATAAATGCGCTGAAGCTCGCACGACCCTATAGAATATGTAGTCAGGAAAAGATTTCTCCTATAAAAAGACATGAAGCTACGCTTAGAGTTGTTTCGGAACAGCAAATTTTGGACGCACCAAGCCTGAAGGTTGTCAGACTGTAAAAATGTATGGGAGTCAGAATGCGTGAGTGGGAAATAAAGTTTTACGTCATCCGCGTACATCATAACGTGTGAATTGTGAACTACCTGAGGCAAATCATTTGTGAAGAAGCCGAACAGCAGAGGTCCAAGATAGCTCCCATGAGGGAGCCATTGAAGGCTACCCTGTGAGTTCGGTTCGATAAATAAGCCGAAATCCAATTGGTCAACGTTATAGGGAATCCTAAAAAAAATAGGTTTTTTTAACAATAACTGGTGGTTCACGGATTCGAAAGTCTTACTGAAGTCTGTAAAAATAACGTCAGTTTGAGCAATAGTTTTAAACGCATTCCTTATAACTGCAACAAACTCAAGAAGAACTCAATTTTTTAACACACAGCTTGGTACCAGATCTGGACCAGAGGAGAAGGAGGACTTAATAGATTTTGAAGAACATTATCTTCACTAATCAGTGGCATAAAAATACAATTAGAGTGTGGAAGTGAGTAAGGATAGGATGAGGAAGTGTCGAAACTAACAGATGAATATGTAGATTGGAAGAAATTTTCAAATAAATTTGCAATATGGGACTCATTAGAGGCGGAAATAGTGTTGAAATGAAGGCAAGATGGAAATTGTTTTGACTTACGTTTCGAATTAACGAACGCATAAAACTGTATAGGGTTATACTGGAACTCATTCTTACAGCGAATCAGGTAATTTTTGTAGCATTCGGAATTGTGGGTTATGAAATTTGAACGAGCAGTTAAATAATTTGAATGGTCAACTTGCAACCCTGTAGTCTTATATTTCTAAAAAAGTCTAGACTTATAGTTTTCTAGATAAGAGAGTCTACGAGAGAACCAGGGGGGCTTATGAAACACGCTGGATGAGAAAAATGAAGGCACATATATCTCAAAAACCGATTCCAGTTTACGGTAGAACCGTTCTACAATGTTAGATGGGCTTTCAGGTAAATCCATAAGGGACCAGTCCACTGAGGATAAGTTCATTCATTTCAATGAAATTGGCTTTGCGAAAGCAACGATAAGTTGCAGGCTCGACTTGAGGGCATGTCAATAATGGAGCTGAAGCTTCTAAAATGATTTCAAGTGTGGGATGATAAGCGTCTTCGGGGCTGGAGAGAGGGTCAATTCTAGAGACATAGGCATTAGCAAATTCTGAAGCACAAATAAGATCTAAGATTTTACTAGAGCAGTTCCTCACAGCGTTTAATTATCCCAATGAAAGGACCATGTACCAGATCATGGGGTACAGTGGGAACAAGAATATTCGACTCAGATGAGGGCAGCCAAGAAATTGCAGGCAAATTGAAAGCTCCCAAAACAATAAGATGGTCATTATTGCCAAGTGTTGATTGAATACTCTGAATTAAAGCTAAATGCTGTTGGTATATGTTGATATCAGACCTAGGTGGAATATATGAGCATGAGACGTACACAAAATAATCGTGAACTCTAATTCGAACAGCCACAAACTCTAACATGCACTCCATGCCCATTATGGGAATAGGTTCTGAGACTAAATCGGACTTAACGGCAATAAGGACACCGACGCCAATACGCGATCACATCTATAGATAACATAGTTGCCTACAAATATTTCGCAGTCAGAGACAGAGGAGTTGAGCCACCTTTCAGTAACTCAATTATCGTTTCTCTTTCAAAGTGAACGGTCGTGTTTTTGTTTTGCGCCTCGTTTTTGTGTAAATTCTTTGCTATAAACCACCGTTTTTTTTTTAAACTTCTATCTTGTGTTAAATAATAATTCACCGTTTCACTTTGCGTGTGCATGCAGCTGTTTTTGTGTATTAATAACTATATTAATTGCAAATTAGTTTGGTGCAGCAATTGCTTATCTTCATTTTTGCATTCCTCTTTGTGCTTTTTCCGTTACGCCGATATTACAGCTTGACGGCTTAAGCTCCCTAACTCTCGCTCTATTGCTCGCTCTCTCTCTCTTAGTGCACTTAACTTCTCTTATTTTCTCTTAACTTCTGATTGGTACAGTGGTAAGTAACTATAATGACCGGTAATATTGTCTGCGCTATTAAAACCTGCAAGAAGGTAATTTCAAATGATGACCCTAATATTGGCTGCTGGCTGTGTGATAATGTTGTGCACGCCAAGTGCCTTGATCGCACAGGCCGGGCGGCTAAAATTATTAAAAACAGTGGAATGCGCTACTGCTGTGAAACTTGTTGCGATGTTGAAAAGGAAATGAGGTCTTTTATGCGGCAAACCAAAAATGGTTTTGGGGAGCTACTTGTTAGTTTTCGTAAAACTAATGAGGTGCTTCTTGCGCTGGACTCCCAGTTGAATGGCCTTAAGCTATTAAATGAGTCCCCTAAGCGCAAAAAAACCACGGTTGGCACACCGCATTTGGGCGGATCCCAAAAACTCGCGGCGGGTTCTCAACCGCTCACTCCCTCGGCACAGCCCCCGACTCCAATATATCTAACTCCAATGATATTAAGATCGGGGACGATAAAAGATTCGGCCTCCGAATGTGCCGCGGGAGGGACAGCGCCTCCATTTATATCCGTTGAGTCCGCTGAGGGATCACAATTAATGACCCCACAGAGCCCCATCCAGAAAACTCCCCAGGGTAACAGGCCCGGAATACCGGCCGAAATTGTCACTACAACTGTATTGCCAAAAGCCCTAATTGCTATTCCACCAACGAAACAGATATTTATTTCGCGGCTTTCCCCTGATCAAACATCTGATGATGTAAGTACCTACATTCTAGGTCGTATAAAAGCCGATAAATCTAAGATTAAGGTGGAAAAATTCAAATTTTCTTATGCTAGGGATATTTCATCTTTCAGAATAAATGTCCCTGACGAACTTTTTAAGACAATGTGCTCTGAGAACTTCTGGCCAAAGCACATTGTTGTTAAGGGGTACGAAGCTAAGAAAAAGAAAAGACGGCCTGTTGGAATTAGTTTACCCAGGCCGGAAAAATCCATTGTGCCATCTACCTCGTCCGCTTCAAAAAACTAACAAATTCTCTTCTTCTTTCCTATCAGAATGCCAGAGGCTTACGTAGTAAGCTTCCTAAATTGTATTCTGATAGTTTATCGCTTGCATCCCAGGTGATTGTGTTCACAGAAACCTGGTTAATGCCGGAGATTCTAAGCTCCGAAGTTTTTCCAGCTGTGTACACAACGTACAGGCTTGATCGGCCTTCCAGGCGAGGGGGCGGGGTCCTCATTGCGGTTGACTCCAACCTCACGTCTGAAATGTTAACTTTCGAGGAATGCAACGAAGTTGAATTCCTTTGTGTGAAGCTATCATTTAATGGTAGTTTTATTTATATTACATGTTCCTATATTCCCCCCATGTCGGAACTTCCTATTTATTGGAACCACCTTTCCGCTATTCAGGCGGTCTCCAATAGACTTTCGGATAGGGACCATGTTACGTCTGTGTTGTCGTGGTGCCTCAGTCCTTGGGGGACATAGGGCTGAGGAAGTGGCCGCCCGGATAGCAGACACGATTTGTGCAGCTGAGCTCGCCGGATTTGGGGTGGGTTCTTTGGACGCCACTATCCTCTCCAAACGTAATCAGAACAATTATTTACGTGCCTGAAAAATAGAAGAAATCGTTTGTCCGTCTGTCTTTCTGTCTTTCCACATTGCCCCGCAAGCATATTTATGCTTGATCGCGAAAACGATCGGGCTATGTTTTGGCCGTTTTCCCTCCCCAATCGCAAATTTCGTGCGCCTTTGGATCGTCGCGAGCCGTGCAATACGATCCCCTTTTGTACATGTCGTTCGTCAAAAGTTATGTCATTTTCTTGACCCAGTCTTCCAGTTGTACCAATGCCCCCCTTTTTAATGGGTTTCTACCAATGCATTTTTGTTGTTTAAGTTCACATTACAAATTTATTATAAAGGAAGTTCAAACATGTATTGGACATGAAGGTGTGGCAATAAGTGTTGTTATAGCTATTCTGAATTGATTAATATTTTTGAGTGTACTTAGCACTTAGGTGTATTTAGAATATAGTGTTTCTTTGGGAAGCAAATATTTTTTTTGTCATATGGTATGTAGTGTATATGGTGGGCACGAGTACATATATATATATAAAAATGACTGACAATATCGGGAAAAATGTCCCGTTGACTTACCCTCTGTTATTCCATCGCTGAGAGCTCTCGTTCCGGAGTTGAGGTTTTTATTTGTTGGAAGGTTAGGCAGAATTAATAATATATATATATATAGATCGTGCGGTGTTTTGGTGTTAGCAATTCACGAATTGTACAAAATTATTCGTATGGCTTTAAAAACAGCACATTAAAAAAAATGTAAGAAGTGTGTTGGTGTTTAGGGGTTTTAAATTAAACACAAAAAAAACTTAAAGAAAAATAAGTTAAAAAGCTAAGCAGCTCAGTGAGCGGAGTGACCGCTGGTCATTGGACGATGGTGTCGTCTTCACTTTGTTTCACTTGCCGACGAGTAGCGAGACGGGGGTACACTTATATGCGCACTTGTATATATATTTACTTGGAGAAATGGCGTCAGTATCTACTGTTCACATATGGATCGAAGCACAGGTAACATAAGGCAAGTTGACACATTTAGATTTTCATTAATAACTTTTATTGTTTGTTTTCAATGCTGATAGTTTATAATATTGTATTTGTTGAGTCGGGACATCCTTCAGGGTTTTATGATGTTGAAAATTGGGGTTGTGGTTGAAGGTTGCACAGTTTATTGCAAAATGTTGAATGTCCTTCAGGATTCACATGGACCGCGGCACTGTTCGACGGGATGTTGTAACTGACTGCATCGCACATTTTTTTCGCGGTCGCGAAAAGCTATCCGACTTTTAAACTTATGCGCTTTGTACGCATTCACTTTGGTCTTGGGGGACTTCGACTCTTTCCGACCAGACTTCCCGTCCTTAACTCTGACTTCGACTTTCTCCGACCAGACTTCCCGTCCTTAACTCTGACTTCGACTATCTCAGTACGGCTATATTGGGGTTTTTTATATCCAAAGACTGTGCCAAGTATTGCCTAGGAATCTCCGGAATGGAACACAAAAGTGTTCTCACCTAGTGTCATCTATTCCCCTCTTTTCGCCTATTGGCTGGGGTTATATTTGGGTCGTCTTTGTTCTAATGTTTGCTAGTTCAGCAAGATCTGCGGTGCTGGGTTGCAGCTGATTGCATGGCCCAATTTGGCGAGTTTGGGCGGTGTCATCTGGTCGAGCCACATTTTTGTGCAATCTTGCCCGTGTTGATTTTCTAGCGCACTAGTACATTGGCTATTCTTGATTTTCTTCCGCGTTAACCAAATGACTCACGTAGGCCCTAACCGGCGTACGTAACAACCATTTAGTAGTTCTAGGCGATTTTAACATTCCTGGGGCTATTTGGTCTACAAATTAATCTTCAAATACTCTTTTAACTACAGAACGGCATGACTTTATTGATGGCTTGTTTGACATTTCGCTGTCTCAAGTCGCTGTCTCATGTACGAAATTCCTTAGATCGCTTGCTCGACCTCTGCTTTGTCTCTGATCCGGCAAGAGTCAGTTTGGTTAGGGTCCCGCCCTTGACACAACCCGAAGATCCATACCATCGTACTTTTGATGTTACTATCGATATTGGGACTGTTATGGAGAATAAGTCTGATCGGCCAGCTAAGAAAGTCCACTGCTTTCGCAAGGCGGATTTTCGACGGCTGAATAATTTCATATCTGACTTTGATTGGTCCGATCTCTACATGTGCACTGACATCGTGGGTGCCATGGATATTTTTTACAATGCTATGAATTCCTTTTTTACCGAATGTGTTCCGCTATACTATCCGTCAATCTCAAATAAGCCTCCTTGGTTTAGTAAAGAGTTGACTCGCCTCAAAAATATTAAGTCCAATCTCTATTCTAAATTTTAACGTAACGGTTCTCAAGCTGTCCATTCTCGTTATTTAGCGGCTAGGTCTAAGTTCACCGTGCTTAACGCGCAGTGTTATAAAAACTATCTGACTCGTTGTAGGGTTCAGTTCGCGGTGGACCCAAAACAGTTTTATAAGTTTGTCAACACTAAACGTAAGCCTATTACACATCCTTCATCGCTCTCATTTGAAAATACTACAGCAAACAATGATCAGGAAATCACCGATCTTTTTGCTCAGTTTTTTCAAACTACTTATTCTCCGTCATCCGATTCAAACCAGACCTATTCTTATAACATGCCCAAATCAAACCGAATCTTCAGTCCTAGCTTAACCGAAAGCTTCCTTCTTGTGGATCTTCAACGTGTCAAGCCAGTTTACTCACTAGGTCCCGATGGAATACCAGGCTGTGTGCTTAGGTATTGTGCCGAGGCCCTGTGCAGCCCCTTCTAAAATTGTTTACCTTATCCTTAGAAACATCCCAATTTACCCTTATTTGGAAGGAATCATTCGTCAATCCTCTCCACAAAAAAGGTAGCAAAGTGGATGCTAACAACTATAGAGGAATCTCTAAGTTGTCAGCCATCCCAAAACTTTTCGAAAACGTTATTACTCCCCATTTGCAGCACCTGTGTAGATCAGTAATTTCGCCATGCCAACATGGATTTGTTAAACGAAGATCAACGACAACTAACCTTCTGGAGCTCACTTCTTTTATCATAAAGGGCTTTCCACAAAACTTGCAGACAGATGTGATCTATACTGATTTCAGTAAAGCATTTGACTCTGTAAATCATTCCCTTCTTGTTAGGAAACTCGACCTAATGGGTTTTCCTGACGATCTTCTTATGTGGATCTCAAGTTATCTGAATGGCAGAACGCAAAAGGTCCTCTTTAAAAACAGCTTGTCGAATGTTCTCCGGGTGACCTCTGGTGTCCCGCAAGGGAGCCACCTTGGTCCCTTACTATTTACATTATTTATTAACGACTTGCCCAAAGTTTTGACTAACTCCAGAGTACTGATGTACGCTGACGACGTTAAACTTTGCGTGCAATATAAGGACGGCGCTAGCCAGTCAGATTTACAAACAGATCTTAATAACTTTTAAAAATGGTGCACTGCAAACTTATTAAACCTAAATGGCTCCAAATGCAAGCTCATGTCATTCTCACGTGCCTCTCCCAAGCTTGCGACTTATACGCTGACCTGCTGCTCTCTGGAAAGGATCACTCTAGTTGACGATTTAGGTATCCGCCTAGATTCTAACCTGGAGTTTATTGATCATATTTCGTCCATTGTAAATAAAGCCAAGGGTGTGCTTGGATTTATTAAACGGCGGTCGAAAGAATTCGACCGTTTGGAGTCCCCAGTGGGACGTCCACAGCAAACGCATCGAGTCAGTTCAAAAGAATTTTTTACTTTTTGCACTCCGTGGCTTAAACTGGGATGCAAACCATAGGTTGCCATCTTATTCTAGTAGACTTCTCCTAATTAACCTACCTTCCTTAGCAAACCGTAGAACGATGCTAGGCATTGTCTTTATGTATAACCTAATCCGTGGTGACGTGGAAAGCACCGATCTTTTGGGGCAGTTGAATTTCCACGTACCATGTAGAACCACCAGATCTTACTTGCCTTTAGTTTTGCACCATTGTAGAACCTCGTATGAAATGCATGAACCCTGTAGAGTACTATGTGCAAATTATAATGATTTGTACAAAATAACCTCATCTGTAGATAGCCTTCCTAAACTAAAAACCTTAATCTTAACCTACTTAGTACACATGCAAGATAGCAATCGAGCTGCGCGCTATTAGTCTATATGGTGGAGGGTAGTTTCCTCGCATTCTTTTACTTATACTTTTCTTTCGCGCCTATTAACACCTAACCCTAACAAGCACGTGCTTGGTTTCGAAGGGCCACTTGAGTGTACTGACCGTAGTGCATCAACGTCCAATATAAATAAAGGCAATCACATTGGCATCAAAGGAGACACTATTGACATGCAGCGTACTCAGTTTGGCGAGTAAACTACGAACATTCTGGTAGTGTATGGAAAATGAGTCGCTTAGTTTTTTGGAGCCCTAAGTGAAGGAGTCTGAGGCCCGCGAACATGAGGATTCCTCTTGTTTACATACTCGTGAACAATAGCATGCTCCGGCCATACTGAGATATCAAGAACCTTATCAAGGAGAACAAAAGAAAGTCCAATCTTAAACGAAGATTTATCACGTCTTTGCTTAAAACTGAACTTGGAGATAGAAAATTCGGTGCCAGAAACATTCAGTTTGCTGCTCAAATGGGTCTTTACATGGGATTCGGAAGCGTCTGGGTTGAGTCTGGAGACAAACACGAACTTTTTCCGGGCCACGCCAGCTAAAGGTGCAGGCTTCCTTAGTGCCACTCCAGATAATGCTGAATTTGAATTCAGTGATCCAGACGATGGTGCCGAAATTATGACTGTCGGAGGTAATACGGGGTTGGCATAAACCGAGTTTGGTACGTCAGTAAGATCCGAAGTTGCAGCCGATTGGGCGGATGCAAGCGAAGCGTTTTTAGATGCAGCGGCTTGCGACGTTGATGGTTCGGCATTGTTTACTGGTTCCAAACTAGGAGACATGCTGGACCCAGTTAGTCTCGAGTTTGGGCCAGCGCTTTGTACGATTTCAGATAAATTTGCAATATCGTCTTCATCATCAGAGCTGTTTGCTACGGTCAAAACGTTGTTGGTGGTTCACATTCCCGGGCTGAACAGCAAAAGGGGGGTTGCAGGGTCTGTAACTTGTAAATCATTGTTAATACTTATACACCTCTTTATGTTTAATGAGCCACTTAGCAGCTTCAATGTTTTAAAATGAGATTCCGTCGTCTGGAAACGGCTTAATAAATCCTTGAAACCGGCCTCAAGAGACTGAAACTCTAGGTGAGTCTGCCTCATAAAAGCCCTCATTTCCTTTTTTATTTGCATGCAGCGTGGGCACTTCCAATCCAAACCGTCATGAGCTCGAACAAGATCCGCAACTCGTGCACCAGTATGCCCCATCTCGGCGCATAAAGGGTGTGGAACATTGTCGCAGAGCCAACAATAAACCGTAGATTGCCGCGCGGTAAATTTGCGGCCATGCGTGCAAGCAGGGAAGCAGCAGGTACTCATTTTTCTTGTGTGCAAAAAAATGCAGATCAAATAAATGCAATGGCAGCACAAATTCAAGATATTGGTAAATAAGTTGAGAAATTATTTTAAATATTTTGCGGAGAACACCGAACAAAACAAAAAAGCAAAGAGCGCGACTAAGAGCTTTTGTCCAAGCTCAGAGAAATTACAAGAGCATGTAGTTGCTCGGCAGCAACAACAGGCACACGGTACGATAGTAAGCGGTAAACGCAATGCTCAGCAGCAACAATAAACCACACGGTGCAATTGTAATCGGTAAACGCTGTGTTCAAGAAGAACAGGGCAGCAAAGCGTAATACGAAAGGTATTAAAACTGAGCAGAGTTTTACTGGCTTTGAATAAAACGAATCAATTGTTTCCCATTGACACAGATCACGGAATCACTGACCGATTGCCAAAAATTTGGACTTAATAGAATAGATTTTTACTGAGAAAACTTTGTATGAAGGTAGAGCGATAAAAAGCACGTCCAACAGCGACAAGTGTAGCAGATAATTATATGCTATTAAAAAACCGCCGTGTAGTTGAGAATGCATTCGGTATACTGTCAAATTGATTTCAGGTGTTTTTCCAACCAATGCAAAGAACTCCAACGGAAGCTGCGCAATCACCTGCGTTTGTTTGAAAAATGTCATAAGAGAGGACAATATAAAAACGAGAAAGAAAGCTAACTTCGGTAAACCGAAGTTGGTATACCATTGCAGTCTGCAATTGGATCATTATAAATCGAACCATTTCAGTAATGTTGTAAAAATATAGAATTTTGTAAATTTGACATTTTACAAGTAGAATTTTACATTTTGATATAAATCGACCGATCGCTTTTTCGACATCATTCCTATGGCAGCTATAGGATATAGTAGTCTGATTTCGGCCGTTCCGACATATTTACTGCGTGCTAAAGAAATAAGACTATGCTGCTCGATAGCTCCAAAACTGAGAGACTATTTCGCGTAGAAACCGACAGACAGACGGACATGGCTAGATGGACTCGCTGGTGATGCTGATCAAGAATATAAATACTTTATGGGGTCGGAGATGCCTCCTCCACTGAGTTACAAATATCATGGCAAAATTATAATACCCTCTGCAAGGGTATAACAAAATCCACATCGAAAATAAAAAATTACTTAGCTGGCACTATATCGACCAATTTTGAATAATTTAAATTTAATTTCAAGGTTCTTAAAAACAACAAGTAATGCTGAAAGGATAAGATCCCAATTTGAAAAATATTACAGTGAGCAATTTTCTATACACAAATAAATTAATTAATCTAACAAAATCAAAAGAATTTGGAATTAATCTTTTATTATAAAGAAATTATTTGTTTGCCATATTTTTGTTTAGCTGTTCGGTCTCCAGCTCCATCAAGGTTTCCGAAATCGATTTATTGGCTTTAATTTGAAGATCGGAATCGAGTCTCTCTATGGATTGGCAGATGTACTTGGTAACGTGGTTAATGCTGCTCTTCTCGGGTTTCTTCTTTTGCACAGCAGATGCAATTGTGCTGGCGGACTCCACATTGCCTTTGGCCATATCCTCCTCGCTATTCGGAACGATTCGTTTCTTTTTCCTAACATGCCTAGCATTTTGGGCAGCATAGCTAGTTGTCGGGCCTTCTATGTCAGTCAGCAGATGTCTAGACTCGGGACCCGAGCCTCTCTCTGACTCTTGAAATAAAGTGTCGAGTCGTCTAGCATTTACAAGAATAAAAATCAGAATTAAAAAAAATCTATGCAATAAATGTACAATCAAAATAATCTACATGAAGGCTTCTCTTGCTGAAGTTATTCACACTTGGCAATGGATGAGTAACTCTAATTAAACAAGTAAGAAAGCTACAGTCGAGAGTGCTCGACTGTGAGATACCCGGTACCTAAACGTTTTTGCTTTACACTAAAAGGCTATTTAAAATTGTACATACATTATCATACTCTACTTCGATACTTCTTTAAATAAATCGCCGCTCGAATTAGCTCCCGACCTAAACAATTTAATGTCATACTTAAATATGAATGACACATTTTATAAGGACGCCAAAAAATTAATTATGTTATTTTTTGTAATTTTTTGCTCTATTCTTTTGTCATTTCTTCTGCAGTTGGCGCCATTATATCGCGCGGCCAGGGCTCGATTGCGCCACCTGTCGGCTACAGCTTGCAACAGCAAAAGCAGTGCCTTAGGGGAATGTGTTAAAATTCTATCCTTATTGCTAATATCTCGCATGTTTATCATCCGATTTTACTGAAATTTTCAGAAAACGTCCGTATTTAACGTTAATTTTTTCTTATCAATTAACTTTAACCCAATAATAACGAGTATAGCTTATTTTAAGTTTTTTATGATTTTTGAGGGCCGAAGTGGGCGTGGCCAAATTTTAAAACAAACTTGATCTGCGTGCAACAGATTTCAATGTTGTCACCAAATTTGGTAAATCTAGCTCTTATAGTCTCTGAGATCTTTTGTTTCACACCGACGGACAGACGGACATGGCTAAATCGACTCGGCTGGTGGTGCTGATCAAGAATATATACTATATGGGATCGGAGATGCCTCCTTCTGCCTGTTACATACATTCTCGGTTGGCACTAACACATAATACCCTTGTACCCTATGGGTACCGGGTATAAAAAATAAAGAGAAAATAATAAACAGTTCCAAACATTCAAATTGTAATTTGAATAGCCGCGCACGCGCTACTGATCGCGAGCAAAGGGTCACACTGGGCCGAAGGGGCTTTGGTCACACGAAAAAGGGCTAATTCCGCACGTGCGGCGGTCACACTAGATCTCCCCGGATTCCTATATAATGCGGACCACAGCCAGTGGGCTACCAGCTATCAACAGCGATCGGGTTAGGTAAGCTTACGTTTAGTAGCCCACATCCAGGAGTCAGTGCCAAGAGTCGTTTTGTGGTCCGGATGTACGTATCTAGTCCACATTAATACATTGTAGTTAGTTATTCCCCGTAGTATTTTCCCCGATCCTCCTCCTACGTCAGCGTCTCCACCGCTCACGCTATCCCGGTTCGGTCCGCCGATCCGCACTTCTCGCAATTGGTAGACTTTAACAGCCTCCACAAACTTCTCGCAATTAGTAGACTTTAACAGCCTCCACAAACTTCTCGTAACTGGTAGACTTCAGAGTCTACAAAACCTTCTCGCAACTGGTAGCATTTAGAGACTCCAAAACCTTCTCGCAACTGGTAGATTTTACAGTCTCCAAGACCTTCTAGCAACTGATAGATTTTAGAGTCTCCACAACCTTCTCGCAACTGGTAGACTTCAGAGTCTCCACAACCTTCTCGGAACTGGTAGACTTCAGGGTCTCCAAAGCCCCCTTCGCTGCAAAGACAGGCAAGCCGCCGTCAGCACTAGCTCTCTGTAGCCTACTTTCGGGGCAACACTCAGAGTAAGCTTGCGGGTCCAACCTGTTACGTCGGTGTTGTCATGGTGCTTCAGTCCTTGGAGGACATAGGGCAGACACGATTTGTGCAGCTGAGCTCGCCGGATTTGGGGTGGGTTCTTTGGACGCCACTATCCTCTCCAAACGTAATCAGAACAATTATTTACGTGCCTGAAAAATAGAAGAAATCGTTTGTCAGTCTGTCTTTCTGTCCACATTGCCCCGCAAGCATATTTATGCTTGATCGTGAAAACGATCGGGCTATGTTTTGGCCGTTTTCCCTCCCCAATCGCAAACTTCGTGCGCCTTTGGATCGTCGCGGGCCGTGCCATACGATCCCCTTTTGTACATGTCGTTCGTCAAAAGTTATGTCATTTTCTTGACCCAGTCTTCCAGTTGTACCAATGCCCCCCTTTTAATGGATTTCTACCAATGCATTTTTGTTGTTTTAAGTTCACATTACAAGTTTATTATAAAGGTCGTTTAAACGTGTATTGGACATTAAAGTGTGTTATAGCTATTCTGAATTGATTTAAATTGTGTAATTAATATTTATGTGTATTTAGAATATAGTGTATTTTTGGAAGCTAATATTTTTGGTCCTATGGTATATAGTGTATATGGGGGCACGATTATATATATATACAGTATAATTCGCTTAACTGCCTCGATGCTTAGCTGCATCGTCAAGATAACTGCCTTATTTTCTATTTTTTCTGCATTTATGGTCTCATTTGTATGAAATTAATTACGTTTGCTGCATTCAAGTTAGCTGCCTTTCGCACTTAAGTGCCTCGTTTCGGCAGAATTTAACTGTCTTATTCTATGAATATCATCCAACTTAACTGCGCCATCTAGGATTCGAATTTGGAAACAACAAATTTATGAGTTTTAATCATGTATCTTTATTTGTGCATATGGCAACGCTTGCATCTCTTTGCGCATGTCCGTTTTTCGTTTGTTTTGATCGTGCTATTTGTTAAGATCGTGCCATTTGTGTGCACAAATCATTCCTAATCGTGAAAATGGGTAAAGTGAAGCGCTTGGTTGGCTTAACTTTAAAAGAAAAACTCCAAATTATTACGGCTGTCAGCGAAAACGTTGATAAAAGTGTTCTCTGCACGAAATACAAGTGTGACAGATCAACAATAAACCGCATAATTAAAAATCAAGACGAGATTCAAAAGTCTGCTTCAGTCTCAGTTAAAGCGTAAACGCCAGCTAAAAGGGGCACACGACTTGGTGGAGGAGGCACTGTACAAATGGTTTCAACAGCAGGAGTCAATCAATGTAATACTGGACCGTCATATGATTTTAGCGAAGGCTAAAGAGTTTTGCGCAAGATTCGATAAATGGATCAAATTCATTCTATTTTAGACAGTTTATAAAAATTACGTTAGCTGCCTTTTTAAGATAGCTGCCTCCAAAATCACTGCAATCGACTCGAGGCAGTTAAGCGAATTATACTGTATATATAAATATATATATATATAAAATTGTCCCGTTGACTCACCCTCTGTTATTGCATCGTTGAGAGCTCTCGTTCCGGAGTTGAGGTTTTATTTGTGGAAAAGGTTAAGAATTAAGCATATGTATATATATATCGTGCTGTGTTTTAGGTGTTGAATTTCACTAAATGTACAAAATGTTTACTTAATGATTTAAAAGACAACACATTAAAAAAAATATAAAAAAATTGTATTGGTGTATGTGGGTCTTAACACAAAAAAAACTTAAAAGAAAAAATAAGTTCAAAAGCTAAGCACCTCGGTGAGCGGAGCGACCGCTGGTCATTTGACGATGGTGTCGTCTCCACTTTGTTTCACTTTCCGGCGGGTAGAGAGACGGGGGGTACACTTGTATGTGCACTTGTAAATCTATATATATAAAAATGGAGCCCAAAAAATGTGTCGTAAAAAACTACTGGAGAACGGCTGGGCCGATTTGGTTCAAATTTTTTTTCAGTTGTAGGTAACTAACAGGTAAAGGTCAGAACGTAATAAAATTTTTAAAAAATCCTCCAGGGTAATGGTGAAAAACAAATAATTAAAATATCAAATTATATAAAAGAGTAGTGTATCGAAATATATGTCAAAGTAAAAACAAATCGTTTCAATATTATTCGGTTTCTTATTCGTTTTTATCAGACCTCCGGATTTGTTTAATTTCTTCCTGTGATTTGTAGGAATAATGCCTGCTATAAGACGGCCAAACATTGGACGACATCCACCAGAGCCATTGTATTCGCTTCTATATGGAAATACAAGCAAATCAAACCATTTCCTGTTGCACGCACAAAAATATAACGGATGTTTTCAAATGACGTCATTTGGAGCAGAGGTTGTTCAACAACCAGGCTACAATCCGAGTTATAAGGTAATAGCGTCACTCTTTTATCAACATGAACAACTATAATTTTTCACGAAATTGCATCACAAAATTCAGATTCAAGGGCAAATTCACCAAGGGCAAATTCACCATTTGTTACCACCACCAAACAAAGATCATAAATTCCTTTAGATCTATTTCGTTGGTGATTCGGCAGTTGAACTTAATCAGCGTTGTGCAATTTTCACTGCAACTAAACGTGAAATAATACAACCATTGCAAAATCTTCTTCATGAGTGTAATGAATTGGTCAGATTGTTCAAAACAGCTTTGGATACAATGCATTCTGACGACCACAAAATCATTATCAGAGCAGATAAAAGACCAGCAGGAAGCCATTCAAGACAATTCAATGCGCCCACTATCAATGAAGTCGCAGTGGTGATTGTTGGCGAGAATGTGGAATCACGCGATATTGTTCTCAAGCGTCGGGATGATGGACAATTGCAACGCGTTGATGAGACTCATCGGTCATATGATGCACTTCAATATCCGTTGATGTTCTGTCGTGGAGAAGATGGCTATCACTTCAATATAAAGATGGTCAATCCAACGACAGGTTTGTTTAATCACTTCTTTTTCATTCTGCACGTAAATTCGAATTCATATTATAGGAGAAGAAACGAATAAGAAAGTCAGCTCAATGAATTCTTATGCATATCGATTGATGATTCGACTAGATGTTGACAATCATCTGTTGAGATACCGCCGTTTGTTTCAGCAGTATTGTGTCGACATGTATGTAAAAGTAGAAACGGAGCGTCTCAATTTCATTCGTTTCAATCAGTCAAAGTTACGATCTGACGAGTACATCCACTTGCGTGACGCCATCGCTACTGATGGACACGCGGCAAACATTGGTTGTTTGACCATTCTGCCAGCTACTTATGTTGGGAGCCCGCGCCATATGCATGAGTACGCTCAAGATGCGATGACGTACGTGCGGAATTACGGGCGACCTGATTTAATTATCACGTTTACATGCAATCCGAAATGGCCCGAAATTACGAATTTGTTGCACCAAGGACAAACATCCAGCGATCGACATGACATCACTGCACGAGTATTCAAGCTAAAGGTAAAAATTCTTATGGATTACATCGTTAAGCAGAAGGTTTTTGGCGTAGTTCGTTGTTGGATGTACTCGGTTGAATGGCAGAAGCGTGGCTTACCACATGCGCACATTTTGCTTTGGATGTTCGACAAGATCCGACCAGAACATATTGATTCGATTATTTCTGCCGAAATACCAGATCCAGAAACTGATCCGGAGCTGCATT
This sequence comes from Drosophila rufa, assembly GCA_018153105.1. Taxonomy (NCBI): domain Eukaryota; kingdom Metazoa; phylum Arthropoda; class Insecta; order Diptera; family Drosophilidae; genus Drosophila; species Drosophila rufa. The sequence continues at coordinate 1,371,670 of JAECXS010000053.1, read as the reverse complement.
CCGTTGTGAAAACGAGTATGATCCATGGCCCTTGCGGAGTCCACAACCCAGAATCACCATGCATGGAAAACGGAAATTGCACAAAACGATTTCCCCGTCCGGTGGTGGCTGAAACAATCAGTGGAAACGATGGATATCCATTGTATAGGCGTCGTTCTCCAGATGACAACGGCAGATGGATCGAAATGATGGTAAAAAATAACAAAGTCATCGTCGATAACCGCTGGATCGTTCCATATTGTCCGCTTTTGTCGAAAACGTTTTCAACGCACTGCAATGTTGAGTACTGCAACTCAATAAAATCAATCAAATACATTTGCAAATATGTGAACAAAGGGAGCGACATGGCGGTGTTTGGCATTGCTGATCCTTGGACGTTACGTAAGTTGTAACGAGGCCATTTGGCGTCTGTTTTCATTTCCGATTCATGAACGTCATCCGACGGTCGTACACTTATCTGTTCACTTGGAAAACGGCCAGCGTGTCTACTTTACGGACGCGAATGCAGCGCAAAGAGCAGAACGGCCACCAGCGACAACGTTGACAAATTTCTTTTCTACATGCGAAAGCGATCCGTTCGCAAGGACTTTAGTCTATTCGGAAATGCCACGCTATTATACATGGAACGCTGCATCGAATAAGTTTCAACGCCGAAAAAGAGGCGATGCTGTTGATGGTTTCGCTGATATCTATTCGACTGATGCTCTCGGACGAATATACACAGTTCATCCACGCCAAAACGAATGCTTTTATATTCGCTTGCTTTTGGTGAACATAAGAGGCCCTACATCCTTCGAGTCCCTGCGTACTGTGGATGGTGGGCTGTGCGCCACTTTTCGGGAGGCTTGCCAACGTTTAAATTTGCTTGAAAACGACACACATTGGGACTCAACGCTCGCTGATGCCACTGTTTCTCTTTCTGGATCAAATCAAATTCGTGCATTATTTGCAATAATCATAGCCACATGTCATCCGTCGAACCCGACCGCACTGTGGGAAATGTACAAGGACGATATGGCTGACGACATTTTAATAGACGTTCGCAGGACAACTATGAATTTCACTCTTGCCATTAACGGAGAAATGCACAACGAAGCTTTAATACGGATCGAAGACATGTGTATGCTTATGTGCGGCAGTCTACTGTCGACATTGGGAATGCCAACGCCACATCGTTCAGTGCACGATGCTTTCAATCGCGAATTTCAACGGGAGCAACACTATAACCAAGATAACTTGGCCGAAAGAGTCCGAACCAATGTGCCGTTTTTGAATGCCGAGCAGAAGAACGTGTACGATTCGATAATGAAGGTTGTTGACGATGGATCGGGAGGCTTATACTTTTATGATGCTCCTGGTAGGACAGGCAAGACATTTGTCATTTCGTTGATTCTGGCAACGATTCGATCAAGATCTCAAATTGCGTTGGCTGTTGCATCATCTGGCATTGCTGCCACGTTGATGGAAGGCGGTCGAACTGCACATTCCGCTTTGAAGCTGCCCATGAATCTTCTCACGGTTGACAAGCCAACATGCACAATAAGCAAGAATTCGGCGACAGCGAAATTGATGCGAGAATGCAAAATCATCATTTGGGATGAATGCACGATGGCGCATAAGCGAGCTTTGGAGGCTGTTGACCGAACGATGAAAGATTTACGCGGTGATTCGAAACTATTTGGTGGGTCTTTGATATTGCTGTCCGGAGATTTTCGTCAAACGCTTCCCGTCATCCCGAAATCTACGGCTGCCGATGAAGTTAATGCATGCCTTAAATCGTCTTCATTGTGGAGATATGTCAAAAAGCTGAAATTAACCACGAACATGTGAGTCACATTGCAGAATGACCCGTCCGCTGCTGAATTCTCGAGACAACTGCTGGCACTTGGCAATGGCGAAATTCCTGTTGGTGTTTCGACTGGAACAATATCGTTTCCGGCAAATTTTTGCGTGTTCACATCGTCAAAGGAGGAACTCATTAACAAAGTGTTCCCCGACATTGCGCAAAATTATAAAAATATCGACTGGATTAGTGAACGGGCAATACTAGCAGCGAAGAACAAGGACGTAGATAATTTGAATTACATTATTCAAAATCAAATCGATGGAGAACTGCATTCATACAGATCCGTTGACAGCGTGACCGACGAGGATGAAGCGACGAACTATCCGACAGAATTTTTGAACTCGCTAGATGTGCCAGGAACTCCACCGCATAATTTGCAACTGAAGGTGGGATCAATTATTATAATGCTGCGGAATCTAAATCATCCGAATTTGTGCAACGGTACGCGGTTGTCCGTCAAGAAACTGATGAATAACGTGATTCAGGCGACGATCATCAAGGGAACATTTAAAGGAGAGGTAGTCCTTATACCACGAATTCCGATTATTCCAACTGATCTACCATTCCAATTAAAGAGGATTCAGTTCCCCGTCCGATTGGCATTTGCGATGACAATCAACAAATCGCAAGGCCAATCGTTAGAAGTCTGCGGGATAAATCTAGAATTTCCCTGTTTTTCGCACGGCCAGCTGTACGTTGCATGTTCGCGTGTTGGTAAGCCGTCTTCATTGTTTGTTTTTGCGCCGGAAAATAAAACAAAAAACATAGTATACCATATCGCTCTATACTAAATAAAGAAATGCAGTGTTTGACTATTACCCTGGGGTTATATAATGGCGTAGAATTAGGGCGAGACAAAGTTCGCCGGGTCCGCTAGTATATATATATATATTTGGTGAAATGGAGTCAGTATCTATTGCTCAAATATGGATCGAAGCACAGGTGACATAAGGCAAGTTGACACACTCATCACGGAAACTATTGTTAGTGTTTTATTTATTGGTATTTGTTTGGCTGTTTAAGTTTGTCGATTTCCATAATAATAATTTTCTCTGTTAGATTTTCATTGATATTTTTTATTGTTTGTATCTTTTCAATGTTGATAGTTTATCTTATTGTATTGTTGTTCCGGGACATCCTTCGGGCGGTTACTTATGGTCACAGGACCAGTTGTTGGGGAGGGACACTACTTTCTCCAGCTCGTGTCGTTGGTCGCGGGATCACCCTCTTGTAGGTGCTAAGTCCTTTGAGCACCAGGAGGACGATCAGCAATCCCGCGATGAGTCGAAGGACTTGGTAGACCTGAGCGATTTCGTCCTTGTGGTCGACCACTTCGATCGTGTTGATGACGTTGGCTGTGCTGACGTCAACTTTGGACATTTTAGAGCCCATTGTCCTTGTAGTCTCTTTCTTTCAGCACCTGGTTGTTGGCAGCTTCAGGATCACCACTGAACTCCGAACTTGACGGAAACTGTCTGAGACGCGACGCGGTTGCAATAATCTCCACGAGGGCTTATTGGTTTTGACTCCCTTTGGTACTGATAAACCGGTGACTTTTATACCAAAGACTGTGCCAAATTTCGCCTAGGAATCACCGGAATGGAACACAAAAGTGTTCTCACCTAGTGTTATCTATTCCACTCTTTTCGCGTATTGGCTTTAGTTATATTTGGTCGTCTTTGCTCTAAGGTGTGATAGTTCAGCAAAAATCTGCGGTGCTGGGTTGCAGGTGATTGCATGGCCCAATTGGGTGAGTTTAGGCGGTGTCATCTGCCCGAGGCAAATTTTGGTGCAATCTTGTCCGTGTTGATTTTCTGGACCATTAGTGCATTGGCTTTTCTTGACTTTCTTCCGCGTTAACTACATGACTCACGTCGGCCCTAACCTGCGTAGGTAACAAACCCTCTCTATCTCGCCCACAGGAAGCGCCCACAACCACCGGGTCAGGTCCAACCCCGGCAGCGAAGCCACGACAGCGCCCGTACTCAGGCACTGGCAACGACGGAACCGGGACGACGACCCCACACCCGGCATCCTGGCTCCATGTTCCGGCCTGATTCTTTCCATCTCTGTACATAATACTTTAATAAACCAACCTAATCTGATCGCCCCCAGAATGTCCAAGAATACTCTAGCATAGATTACCCCTAGGTGAAATTATACATAAAGAATCTGTAACTAGTACATAAGTGGAAACCGCTATAGAAATGCGAAATGCTGATGTGTTTTGACTAAGGACTCGGCGGTAAGCGGTATAAGTTGTCAGTGGAACGGAGCAGTTCGAGCTGCACCTAGGACAAGCGAAGTACGCTACTAACAGTGACGTAGCAAACTTCGGATCTGTGTTAAAACAACTTAGTATATATGTATATGTTCAGGTGCCGCTGCCGTTGGCGCAGCCTGTAGATCTATTCGATCTATTAGTATTATTCGGTTCTGTAAGCGTTTCACACATACGCATTAAGGAATTGTATGTGTCTGGGTGCCGACATAGCAGCCGATTATAGCAGCCGATTTTAAATTCCAAGCAAATCGGGCTACTATATCATATAGCTGCTATAGGAACGATCGGGTCAAATTAGACGATTTTCGATGTTTTTAGAGATATTGGATTAAAACTAAAAATACTATCCCTTAATTTATTTATTCTTGTATTATTGCAAGAGTATTCTGTCCTTTCTTGATTTTCTAAATTTGGCTTTACTTAAAGTATTCAATTAATGTAGGTTTGCAATTTAGAGAAAACCTTCTAATAGCAAATAAGTCAATATTGTTAAGTCCTTCGGTTTACGGAGCAAAACTTCTTTATTTCGCAATAATGTTTGTGTTTTTTTTAGTTCCTAGAGGCTCAAAGGTTAAAAAATGGATATCACAAGAAATCAACGGCTATATTTTTGTTTGGTACCATTCTGAGCCAACGGAGATACCTTGGGAACTATCTTCATCTATGGATGCCTTGCAAGACAACTTTGTTTACCACGGGCAAAATCAGTTTTATATCAATTGCCATATTCAAGAAATACCAGAAAATGGAGCGGATTTAGCGCACTTTGATGCTATTCACAAAAAACACGTTCTTTCTGAATACTTGGCACAAGTAAATATTTCCCCACGACGTTTTGGACATCATCTTTGGAAAGCGAGGTACATTTTCACACTCAAAAGTTATAACATTTTGTATACCAAATAGTCAAAAAGCACATTATTCATCAGCATCACGGAAAAATCATTAGGTGACGCCCTTCTGATCCCTTATCTCCAGCACTGTAAAGCTTTTATATCTTAAATCACGAACCTGAAACATATTAAAGGAGACCTCATAGGATATATCTTATAATATTTTTGATCCTTAAAATATATGTACGCATATGTAGTATGAAAATCGAATAACAACTCAATAACCCCGATCCGATACTCCGTTCAAAATATATTAAAAAAACAAGATTTTAACCCTCTAGTGCCCAAATTTTCTTTTCCAAAAAAACAATTATTTTTGGATTCATTATGTATCAAAAGTGAATGTTTGTTTTAGAAAAACTTTTACTTTTGCATGGATCGAGTTTTATAGGACTATATCCTTGGACCGCCTAGAGGCGGCTTTGGGAAGGTAGGCCAACAAAAAATTAGGTAATCAATTCTTTTGTTTACACGTTTTATTATAAATTACTTAAAGAAAGGCTCCAAAAACAAATAAAACAACAATTAAAACTAAAGTTACTTAAATTCACAAAGCTTCAGATATTTGGGTACAAAAAGTTTGATTACTTATTTGTGATGAAAATCATAGAAACAGTCTTTTTTCTGGGAAAAGCACAGGTTTATATTACATTTGCGGCAGACAATTTGAGTTTCCGATGTACAACCAGGAAGCTTACAGGTTTTTTTGTCAGCGCGTGATAAAAACATTGGAAAATGCTCGACTTTATCATTACGTACATCATTAATCGGAAGGAAAGTTTTCTTCCCTGTGCATTTATTTTCCTTTCCATCAACTTGTCGCGGGCGCCCGGGTCCTTTTGGCAGATAAGGAGTTTGTAGCATGCAAAGCACATTTGCAACCTCTGACCGGAAGTTTGGCAATTGGTATTTTGTGTTATTAGCGTCCGGCTGGTTTATTCGGTGGAACAAAATGTAAGCATTTACCATGGCTAAATCAAGCATATGTGTAAATAGTCGATTTGTATACTTGTTGCTCTTTACGGGAATTTTATATCGACCAATAAGTCCGTCCATTAAGTCGACACCACCCATGTGGCTGTTGTATTCGTGGATTACATTTGGGCAATTTATGTCAACGTTCTTTTTTTCGGAACGAACAAAACGTGAAACCTGATCTTTTGAATTCGTTTCATTCAGGAAAGGCTTTGTGCCCGCGTAAGTCGAAGCAAGTCGTACTGCCTTATTGTCCTTCCAAATCGTCAAAGACAGTTCGACTCCTGATACAGATCCACAAAATTCTGTAGAATATCCACGCACTTGTTTCTTGAGGTCGCTGTCAGATGGCAGCTTACAATTTGGAATGCGATTCGAGCGAATAGTTCCCAAAGAAAATATTCCCCGGGACTTGAGATATACAAGAAGCGGCAAAGAAGTATATTAATTGTCAAAGTAGATAATCTGGTTTTTGAAATCCGGAACATTGCGTGACAATCGAACAACTACATTTGCTGCCGCACCAAGATCTGGTGAGCCAGTTTGAACAACGTTGTCACCTGCTCCACAATATATCTCGAAATTATAGCAAAAGCCAGAAGAGTCACACAAATTGAAGAATTTCACTCCCCATTTGTGTGGTTTGTCTGGTAAATATTGTCTAAGAAAGGTCTTCATCTTCGTTGCACACATTTGTTCATCCACAGATAAGCGTTGGCGCATCGGAACTGACTGAAACTTCTCATTGAAGTGATTCACGAGCGGCCGTATTTTGTATAAAGGATCGTGGTCGGTAGAATCCTTGGAGGGCAACTTACTATTATCATTAAAATGCAAATTACCTCGTATTTTTTCAAAGCGATTTCTTGACATTGTGTTCTGAATTGTTCCAAATGCGTACTCCCCCCAATATGAACGGACATTTGGGTAGCGAAAAACTGACATACAAAATAAAATGCCAATAAATTTTCGAATTTCTAAATTGGTTGTAGAAAACGAAGTATTGACATCCTTTTGGGCAGCATACAAATTTGTTTGCTGCGTGATATGCTCAATTATAGTATCACTCAAAAAGAATTGAAAACACTTGAATGGCGTATCCAGATTTTTAAGTTCTCCGAGGTCAGGCTCATTAAAGGATATTGCAGATTTATCCATGACTAGGTTCGTTTGGCGCCACAACATCTTTTTGAAAAGCGGTGATTTTGGGTCTATAGCCCAAACATATCCTACACATTCAGCTATTGTGCTTGCTTTAACATGAGCAATATTTTGCTCAGCAGGCGCTTTGCGTTTGCGTTTCTGTGCTTGAGGTGAATTGGATGCAATCGAACTTGAGGGTGACAACAATTTTGCAAAAGGAGTAGGACTTCCGCTTGAAGTTACACAAATCTCTCTAGCCAACATAGAATCCGACATATGTATAACTTTCTCAATCGCTTCTCCATCTTCCTCATTGACAGGAAGCGCTGCCTCGCAAACATCATCAGTCAAATCTTCCTCCAATTCTTCTTCTCCGTCCGTATCAATGTCAATATCAATTGAATTAAAAAATTTTTCAATCTCCACGTCGGAAAGAGCTGATAGCTTATTCACTTGTCGTCGCTCCATGTCTACTGAAGCAATTATTTGTACTTAAATATGTCATAGGTTGTTCCACTTTCAAACTTACCTTATAATTTTTTTTTCCCCGAATTGTCCTAAGACCGCCTCTAGACGGGATACCTTATAAAAGCTATAGAAAGCTAACGAAATCTAATTTTTAGTGTGGGTTTCGTTTTTTGAGTCCTTGAGACTATCAGCAACACGGTACAATTTTTTTTTCCAGCAACAAACTTTTTATAATATTTTAAAAAAATATTTATATTTTGCACTTAATTTGCAAATAATTATTTCGTCCGAGTTGCACAAATTTTCTGCTTCAAATGACTACAGCAGCTTGCGCAAGCTCTAGTATGTATTCCAAACGCAACGAACTTAATTTTTGGACTTCCCCGAATTAGAAAAAACGCAAAACCGAGTCAAAAGGAATGAAAAGACTAAAATAACGGTGTAAAAACACCTTACCCGTCTGGAGGCGGTCTTGGGCACTAGAGGGTTAACGACTCTTCCGAAATGAAAACCTTTGTCCTGTTGTTTGGCTATGTGTCTGTCTGTCTGTCTGTGGATTTTTATTTGTTTTAGAGTCTTGGAACCCCTTTTATTTTATTTGGCAGCTCGAGCTGAAACAACTTTAGTTTTACCACTTTTTGGTTTTCCCGCTAGTTTGGCGGGAAAACAGCTAATAATGCTAGTTTTCCCGCGCCCATAACTTCTAAACTATGTCGTTAGAAGGTGTTTTGAAATTATAATAGTTTTGCCTTGACATAATTTATCTTAATATAATATTTAGGAATTGATAATATACATCAATTTTTTTTTTAAGTTTTTTATCATTTGAGCCCTTGAGATTGCTCAACTTTTGGTATACAACACATATCTGGGAAAATTCGCTTTCCCGAGATATTACTTATTGAATTTAGTAGCAAAGATCCCATATATTTAACCTTTTACATACACTATACACATACTTATGTAAAAATACATGTAGAGACGTGCACAACTTAAGGCTTTTGAGAACTTCATCGCTATTTGTAGTTTTCTTTGTAAACAGCCCCACGAACCTGCAAAAAGAATCAACCACTGCGAAAATATACTTGTATTGCTTGCTCATTGCATCCGTAGGTCTACAAGTATGTGCAACGTGTGAAGTGGAATATCCCTTTTTCGATTCAATAAAGCTTACCTTCCTGCTTTGCCAGTTTCTTGTTTATGACCTGAGCGACCTTGTTTTCTATGTGTGAGATCCAAAATTGTTGGCGCAGCGAGTGCAATGTCTTTAGCAACGACCGACTTGAAAATCAAAGTTCTGTAACTGCATTATCCATTGCGCAACTTCAGGTGATACATCCTTTTTCTTTACTGTGATCGTAAAGGCGTAAAGACTTAAAGTCGGTTACCAATTTGAATGGCATTCCCAATAGGTAATGACGGAATTTTTTAAGGGCAGGGTAGGCGGCTTTAACCTAAAATATGTAGCTGTGGCGTTTAACATCTGCATCTGAAGTCCTTTTGCTCCAATAGGCGAGTGGATGAAGTTGCTGCTTGCAGTTTTTCCAAGACGTCGTCGATTAGTGGGACTGGGAAATAGTCCTTAAGAACCATTCTGTTTAACTGACGAAAGTCAACGCAGACTCTGGTTGTCCCATTTTTCTCCCTCTGACAGCCACTTGTCAACCTGATTCTTGATCGCGTCGCATTCTGGAGGAGAGTAACAGCTTGGCTGATGACGAGAACGACTTTAGTATCAACGAGGCCGGCTACTCGTAGACCGTTGAGGACAAGTTGTGGATATATGCCCGACACTTTCACATTTGAAGCATTTGGTCTCTGTGTTGCAATCTTTTCTCATCGGTTGAGCCGCAGTTGAAGCAACGGGAAACTTTTTCTCGCCAGACACGTTTTTTGGACCTTTACTGTAGTGTCGTTCCTCTCTCTCACCACTACACTACACCAATAAAAGCGCAAAGCCGTAGAGAGCGGACGTGTTTCGCGTGAGCTCCGGGAAAAATTATAGAAAGTGGATGATTTTAAGACAAAAAATAAGGTATAAAATACTAGAGTATTCCAAGATAAGCGAAAAGTCGCTAAATCAGAAAAATAAAGAGATTATGACTCACAAAATTAGTGATATCATTAAAACAAGTGCATAATTATTTTATAAAAATAAGTGCCACGCAAAATAGCTCAATGAGCGACGAACAAAAGAAAGAGCGTACAAGCTCCGTGAGCCTAAGTAACGGTTATTTCTCGTATTTCTCAACGCGCGACAGCAACGAAACAGCGACAAAGAACAACCGTCTGGCGGTCGATAGCCAAAGAGCACGGTCTTGCTCACCCGCTCTACCCACTCCCACACCTACATCATGGAGTTCCCAGTGTAAAGCCCCAACAACAAGCAGTGACAAAATTTCTGAAACTGCAGCAAAAGCAACAGCAACAACTACACCAACGACCAATATCGCGGAAACGACTACGATGCCATCGACCGCAGCGCCAAATACAATAACAACAAAAACTGCAAGCTTCAAAGCCAATATCGGCAATATTCAACAGGCGGCCCCGTCCATACAGACCGGCATGGATCGCTACATCCAAATCAAGCGAAAGCTTAGCCCGCAGAGCAACGTGGTCGGTACCAAGCCAAAGAAACCGTATCCAAGGAGACAATGATCAACCAGGGAGATCTAACAGCAACAAATTTGCCCTTTTAGCGGATGATCAACCGAAAATTGGTCAAGAGACCCAAAAGAAATCAAAGCCCCCACCAATCTACATAAGGGAGAAAAGCTCGAACGCCCTGGTCAACAAAATTGTTGCGCTGGTCGGGGACGGAAATTTTCATGTTGTCCCGCTTACTAAAGGGAATATTTCCTTAACAAAAGTTCAAACGAAATCTGAAGAACACTTCCGAGCTGTGTCGAAATACCTTGACGAATCCAAAAAAATGATTACACGTGCCAATTAAAAAGCAGCAAGGGCCGCAAGTGGTACTAAAAGGAATCGAGCCCGAAGTAACTCAAAACGAAATTATAGATGCCCTTAAAGAAAAGGGTTTTTCTGCAAAGAACGTCAGCAACATCATAAACAAAAAGAGAAAACCGCAACCACTTTTTAAGGTCGAGCTGGAGCCAGACAGCAGAGCCTTGCAGAAAAATTAAGTGCACCCCATTTACAACCTGCAATTCCTATTGCACCGAAGAATTACGGTGGAAGAGCCACATAAAAAATAGGACATACTGCACACTTCGATCAGTCTGTGTAGTTTGCGGAGACTACCACATTTCTGGAAATGTGGGAACTGCGGAGGAAACCATACCGCAAACTACAGGGGCAGTGGGGTCTACAAGGAGTTGAAGAGTCGCATGCGACGAGTGAGAGCAACGCGCCATCAGAATACACGAAACGTGTACACTAGCTCACAAACGACGTCGGAAGTATTTTTTGCCAAGGCAGCAAAATCCTCATTTGGTCCGCTGAATATCCAGAAGGGCTTCTCCTACGCCGATGCCCTCCGAACAGGTATGGAAAACCCCCTCCAGTCTAATCTAGAAAACGTTCAGCACAATGGAAGCGATGATGTTTACCATGCAACAAAGTCTGACAGAATTAATGTCCTTCATGAAAACGACCATGCAAACACTTGTTCAAATCCAGAACATGGTGATACAGTTGCTTGTAGCTCAGCAGTCCAAATAACTGATGTCTAGTCTACGAATAATCATGTGGAACGCCAATGGCGTTTCACGGCATAAACTTGAAATAACACAGTTCCTGAATGAAAATCATATCGACGTTATAATGTTTGGAGAGACGCACCTTACAAGCAAATACAACTTCCAAATAAGAGGTTACGCCTTCTACCGCACAGATCATCCAGATGGTAAAGCCCACGGTGGAACCGGCGTCCTAGTCAGAGAACGTATAAAGCACCACTTTTACCAAAGATATTCAACTAATTACTGGCAGGCTTCGTCTATTAAAGTGCAGTCAGGTAACGGCAACCTTTTCATAGCCGCTCTCTGCTGCCCGCCTCGCTTGACAATCTCGGAAGGACAATTCATGGATTTTTACAACTCACTTGGATATCGCTTCATAGCTGCAGGAGACTGTATTGCCAAGCATACGCACTGGGCATCGCGTCTCGCGACTCCCAAAGGAAGTCAATTATATAATGCAATCATAAACTTGAGCAACAAATTGGACTATGTTCCCCCTGACCCCAGACCCCAGAAAGATGCCAGACTCAATAGACTTTCGGATCTTTCATCAGACCATTCGCCAGTACTCGTCTTCAAAGCCCAGAAACTACAGATCAACCCCAAAGACTGACGTCGCACAGATCTAACTGGCTTAAATATAAGAAATATGTAAGTTCCCACATAGAACTAACCCCGCAGCTCAACATCGAAGCGGATATCCACTGCTCTACTGATGCTCTTGAGGACGTACTCACTGCAGCAGCCACTATTTCAACACCACAAGGGAAGGACGTACAATCCAACAAAGTCAAAGTTAATCAACAAATTGAACAGCTTGTCCTGGAAAAGAGGCGTCTGCGACGTGCTTGGAAAGCCAACAGATCGCCATCTTCAAAACAACGTTTTAACCAAGTCACTCGCTTACTAAGCTGAGCTTTGAAACAAGACGCTGAAAATGCACCACTGCGGTACATCGAAAAACTTTCGCCAACCAGTACAAAGCATCCTTTGTGGAAGGCTCACCCAAATCTAAGCTCTCCAATCGAAACAGTCACCTCGATAAGAAACTTATCAGGTTGCAGGGCCCGCAGCGAAGAAGATAGAGCCGAAACATTTGCTTCACATCTCCGAAGCGTCTTTCAGTGGAACCAGGCCACTAGTCCATTTGTCCTACCACAAACCAAAACTAATACTATGTATTTACCAACATTGTTTCAGCCGAATGAGATCGCAAAAGTCATTGGGGAACTGAAACCAAAAAAGGCTCCGGGCGGCGAAAATCCAAAAATGATAATTGAAGTTCCAAACTTTGCTATTTAGGTCATTGGTAAAATCTTCAATGGGTTTAAATGCCTTTGCTACTACCCAAGGATATGGAAAAAAACTAACATCAAAATGATACCGAAACCCGGAAAAGACCACACAATTCCGTCATCCTACTGACCACTCAGTTTATTATCGTGTCTGCTCAAACTGTTCGAGAAACACATATATCATACCTGGAAGCATACAATGTTATCCCGGCTCATCAATTTGGCTTCCGTCGAAACCATGGCACAATCGAACAAGTCAACAGAATAACATCAGAGATACGCACAGCCTTCGAGAATCGGGAATACTGCAGCGCAGTATTTCTCGATGTATCTCAAGCTTTCGATCGAGTCTGGTTAAATGGCCTCATGCATAAAATCAAAACACACATGCCTACATACACTCATAAGCTACTTGAGTCGTATCTTTAAAACAGAGTCTTCGCAGTAAGGTGCAACGCAACAAAATCTGACGAGTACACTATCGAAGCTGGAGTTCCACAATTCAGCGCACTTATGCCTACCCTGTGATCCTAAGTCCATGCCATTTTGCATGTATATCGGCGCTCCGAAGTACGCGTTTGAACTCTACTGTTAGAACACTTTTTAGTTGATCATATATGCTGAGCAAAACCGACTTCAAGAAAAGTTTGGTCACTTTCGTATTTTTCCGCGCGACTGCACGTATCTCTTCTTTACACTCAAATCGTTAACGTCTGCGTTTTGCTCAACATTTGTGAACCACTGCTGAACTGGTATTTTTTCTCCTTCAAAGTACGGCACTATTTGTAAAAAAATTGTCAGCTGTAATTTTCTTTTCTTGATCAGCATCACCAGCCGAATCGACCTCACCCGTCTGTCCGTCTGTCCGTTGCTACGCAAACTAGTCTCTCAGTTTTTGAGCTATCTGAATGAAACTTTGCAGATAGTCTTTTTTTTATTGCAACTAGTATATATGTCGGAACGGCCGGAATCATACCGCTATATCTTTATTTATTCTTATTGGTTTATAGTTAACAAAGAGCAATACTCCAAAATAGGGCGAACCATGGAAATATATAAAGTTTTTATTGTGTATGGATGTTCAAACTCATTGGCCCAAAGTTTTATGAAGGCTAAAACTCCCCTAGCTTTGCCGAAAGTAACCTAGATGTGGCTTTTGAAACAAAGTTTACTCTAAAATAAAACACCGCGATCATTTACTTGGGATATACTCGTAAGTTCCAAAATACAATTTCCAAGAACGTAATTTGTATTTGTTGCATTTTGCATGGTTAAGATATAACAAATTGGTGGAGCAACATAACTGCAACTCGTTTAGATCCGATTGGAGGTGAAAGTGGGAGATTTGATCGGAGTGTGATAGGCAAATTTTAACGTCATCAGCATTCATTAGGGTAGTGGCAAAAGATATGACGTTTGGGAGATCGTTTATAAATAGCCCAAACAGTAATGGACCCAAAGGACTACCTTGGGGGACACCAGAAAGCACATATACAACAGAAGATAATTAATTGTTAAAAAGATCGCGTTGAGTTCTATGAGAAAAGCCAAAATTTAGTTTATTAAAATTTGTGGGAGTCCTAGAAGAGAGAGTTTATGGAGAAGAAGGGAATGGTTTACTAAATCAAACGCCTTGCTGAAATCAGTAAAAAGAACATCAGTTTGACATTTATTAAGGAAACTACGATGAATGAAAGAAGTGAATACGAGGAGATTTGAAGTGGTTGACCGATGCTTAACAAAGCCAGGCTGAGCTGGAGAGATTATGGAGGTACACATATTTTGAAGTTGGCAGGTGACCAACTGTTCAAAAAGCTTAGGTATGTTAGAGTTTAGCGATACCACGATAGTTTTCCATATCGGATATAGAGCCTTTTTTATGCAGGGGAATATAAAAGATTCACTCCAAACTCTCGCGAAATCAAAAAAGAAGCAAAGATTGGTTGAATAGAAATGTGATTGGCCAGGACAAAGCTTCGGCACAGTTTCTAAGAACGCAACTTGGAATCTTATCGGGACCTGGTGAGAAGGACATTTCGAGGGACAGTAGGGCTTAAATAACGTCGTTGACTTCAAAATATGGAACATAGATATTATTAATGAGTGGTAAGAAGTCGAGGAGCTATAGGAACGTAGAGAGTAGGTGGAGTAGGTGGAAATTTTGCAAAATGATTAGATATGTTCAATGATGAGGATTCAGTAGTGCTGTGATAAGAATTTAGAATTAACAGAGGTGTAAAAATGTTTTGGATCAGAAGCGAGCATAGCTCTGATTAGTGGCATTTGTGAACTCCAAACGGATCGAGATGTACTTTGATAAGTCGTCTGCAGAGTTGGTTTCAAATATTTTTTATTTAGCCTCGATATTTTATTTTTGGGGGAAGATATGTCCATATTAAGCCATGGGGGCTTGGAAGAGTCTTTTTTGGAAGTTTAATTATTTCGCCACACAAGAATAGCTCTTGTTTTTGTGTTTAATAAATAGTAACTATAGATCCCGGAAACTGCGGGTGGGAAAAAGCGCCACTTTGAGGCATTTTATGTGCGGTCAATTATATGGTGTTAAAGGAGTTGTCCATGTCAGTCTCGGCCGAGTATCCATAGATCCGCAGGATGTCGTCTACGCAAACGCCGTCGGCCTAACGGTGTGGTAAGATGTCTAGCCAAACTGTTGGTAAGCGCTAGTAGGCGGTCTCTGTATCGGTTTGCAAATGATGAAATTGTTTCTGTTACAGTTGGTATTCCCGTGTCTTGAAATAGCGTGTGATTTTGTACATTGTGCCACTTATTTCCCAGCATCCTTCTCAGAGCCTTGGTTATTCATGTTTGCACTCCCCAGTTCAGTGTCGGAAGGACAATGGCTTTAAATAGTCGCACCTTGGCATTGAGGGATAGACCGCTATCAGAACGAAGGAGCTAATCCATCAATCAGTCAGCCCCTTCCAGCAAAGTCGGTGGTCTAGGGTTACGCCAAAGTACAACACCTTATCCTCATGCTTTAGTCTCTTCCCATCCAAGTAAAGAGCACGTGAGCGGCCAGGCCGAAGTGCGAAAGTGGCGTGCTGTCTATTTTCAATGTTCCATCGAGATGCCCAACATTCGAATTCGTTCAAGAATGTCTGGACACGAAAGGAAGCCGATATGGGGCTGCTGCCAGCAGCTAGAAAGGCAGTGTCATCTGCGTAGGTGGCTAGAAGAGTACCACGAGCAATGGGGTTTGGAAGATCCGATGTGTAAAGTGTGTACCCTGAGGTACACCAGCGTGAAAGTAGTATACATCATTCCCCGGCAAAGTATTTGTATCCGTCATTCTACACGGAACTAAGAAAAATGAGAGATATTAAGTTTACGCTCAATAGCCAGCCTGCCAAGGACCGTTGGCAAGGCCGACAAAAAACAACACAAAGTAGTATCCAAAAATATCCCAAAAATTTCGAGAAAAATGTTATATGCAAATTTTAAGAAATTCGGGAGCTACAAAATGAACACAACACTAGAGTCGAAAAAATTGGAAGAGTCAATAACAGATACATCTGGGACGAAAATGTTGATCGACGAATGTAAGGACTTATAAAACGTTGACACTGCAGTCTCCAGATCATTGCAAGATCAATGGCACTCAAAAGTTGGCTTAAACCACTTAAATCGGCTTTGCGGAAACATTTGACTCGTGTGATGATGTACTACGAGTTTCAAAATGCTTCGAGGAATGTGAATTGTAAACTGTACTTAGATCGCCACCACCCAAAATAGGGCGGTCAAATCTATGAGTAACAAAGTTATCCGCAAATATTTCTTGATTAGAGACTGAAGAATTAAGCCATGTTTTAGTTAAAGCAATTATGCTTAAAATAAAATTTATAGACAGGAATAGCTTTATCCGGAGCCAGAAGTTTTTTGCAGAGATATATTCTCGCGTCGTCGGCAGTGGCTTCTGGGTTGAGTCTGGTTACAAATATAGATTTTTGGATGACCCCTTTCAGAGGATTGCCCGAGACCGCAGGAGCCGCCATATTTTTTCTTTGGCCAATTCGATTTGGAACACCACTCAGAGGGACATTAGAGCGTTCAGGAGCCCCCTGGCTTGGGCCAGGCAAACCTTTGACGACGGAAGCTGCATATGATGCAGATGCTGAGTCGACAGCTATTAGAATATTATCAGGTGATGCCTGATGCCAGTTCTGGATGCGACGGCATTGATGAGTTGTCTAACGATCCAAAAGGAGTAGTATGAGCAGGTAGAAGAGACGGTGTAAGATAGTTCGGTGAATGTTCTATGTTGTTAGCGCCTGTTAGAGTGGAGAGCACCGTGGAAGGTAAATCATTTGCAGGAAGTTGAAAATTATTTGGAATCTTTCATTTCGGCGATTCGCTAAGAATAGTCCGAGGAACTGGGATTCTACTTCCAGGAATTTGCCGTTCATCGAGGTGAGGAGTTTCCGAACTTCCATAAATCCAGTCCTAGTTTGCCTCATAGAGGTGCGCATTTCATCTGTCATCTCACGGCATTTTGTGCAGGACCAGGTAAAGCCGTCTTGTTTGGAGATTAAATCCCCAACACGACCATTGAAACGGGCACCGGCCCACTTCACGTGTGAGCAGTTATCTCATAGCCAGCATCTTAGGTAATTTTCACCAATGATATTGCAGTTAAACTCACATTTACTGAGTATCTGGTCACTGTGCAGCAGACAAGCGTAGGTGTAAGCCTTGAACAGTGGAGCGGCAGCAGGCAGAGAACAGTCAGATGTAAGCGTTGAAGATCAAAGCGACTGGCACCGAGCAGTCGGATGTAAGCGTTGAAGAGCAGAGCGGCAGCAGGGCAGAGAGCGGTCGGATGTTGGCCCTGAAGAGCAGAGCAGCATCAGGGCAGAGAGCGGTGAGATGTAAGCGCTGAAGAAACGATCGAAGCGAAGTGCCCTAATTGCAGCCCAGAGAGGGTGATTTCGCCAACAACACAAGCTTTATGTTTAAAGGTAACGATGGCAAAGCATAGCAATAGAAAATATATCCTGTCGACAATTTAGTTTTGCAAATTATTAAGTCGATTCGGGTATTCCCCGAAGTCTAACTCACGAATTATTGGAAAACGACTGAAACTATCGCCGAAATATATAGACGTACAGGGAACGACCCAAAAAAAAAATCGGCTGCTGACTTTGCAAACAACAGATTTCAAAGGCTCTCTGTTTTTGTAAATAGTCGCATGAAAAACATGGAACAAATTACCATTTTGCAGTGGGTATGTCGATGGCATCGAAATTCCGCTGGCGGAGGAGCCAATGGAAGACCCTGAAGTGTTCTACTCCGGGAAACAAAGATACTATATTGCAATAAAATGCAAGCTGTTTGCCACCATCAAAAACTGATTCGACACTTGGTGTTTGGGTGGCCAGGCACCGTACAGGACAGCCGAATTTTTCAAAATTATCGTCTATATACCAAGTCGCACCGTCAATGGATCGCTTGAAAGAGTGCATATAAGTTATCAGAGCAGGTTATAACACTGTTTCGAGTCAACGCAACTGACCTAAATATATTTTCAGTCAGTTAGACGATATTTTCAGCCGCCTCCGGGTTGCTAACTGACTGAATTTATCGAAAATTTAAATTTGTATGGGAAAGCTGTTTTCTATTCGATTTTTTCATTCGATAAATTCAGTCAGTTAGACGTATAGGGAACGTATAGACGTATATCAATTGTCTACAAGAATTATCTGTGCGGCTCGTATTTAACAAAATGTTAAACGAGAAAGAAAGCTAACTTCGGTAAACCGATGTTGGTATAACCTGGCAGTCTGCAATTGGATCATTGAAAATCGAACCATTTTAGTACTGTTGAAAAAATATCGAATTTTGTAAATTTTACATTTTACATGTAGAATTTTACATTTTCATATAAATCGATTGATCGCGTCTATGGCAGCTAGATCTTAAAAAAATGAAAACCGTAATTCTAGATTCATAAAAAAACAGCTATTTCTCACAATTTATAGAAATACGTTTAAAAACAGAGATTTTTTTTTTTTAATTTACAAAAAATATTTTGTGATTGAACCTCAAAATCAGTTCGATTCTAAGTTTCCGCATTATTGCAAATCCTCCGTCTGTGTTTTAGTTGCGAAAGAAAATAAGAGGATCAGTTTATGGGTAGTCAAGGTACCAAAAAAAATTTAATTTTCCTGGGATTACATTTTAACAATCGCTTTCATGATAGTTTTACCATTAAATGAAAGGTTATTGACTCAAGTTAGCCAAAAACCGATTTTGTTCAAAATACCGCTTCTATTAATGTTAAAATTTTGAGAAACGTGTTGCGTTGGGAACTTTTTCCTCGACTTCGCTAACCATTTTCTTCAGCATTTTGCAGCACTATTTGTGAAAAATTCACAACAGTGCGACCAAAGACCATGCAATAAGAGGCAGAAATACTGGTCAACGCAGAGACATAGTTACCAGGTCACAACACGTAATGCGGGACAACAATACGACAGAAGCGCGAATACCGATTCCCTATTGGGTTCTTCGAGAACAAAGAGTATGGAGGTAATAGGAAGGGTATTGCAAGCAGCAATGCAGACACAATAGCAAAAACTAATACTTATAACAATACTTATATCAAAAACTAATACCTAACAGTTTTCATTCAGGCTCAAATTTGATGGGGCCAAAGATGGATTGCCTACGGAAGACTTTATATATAGAGTCCAATCTTTAGCACAGTAGAACTTAAATGGTGATCATCAGTTGTTAAGCGACCACCTACACCTGTTTTTTATAGGCAGGGCTAGGGAGTGGTACTGTAAATACCACAGATACAGTGACAGGGTAATTTGGCAAGAGTTTTGCAAAAAATTTAGGGAGAAGTTTATGGATATAGATACAGACCTAGATATTTGGGAACCAATTAACAACAGGCGTCAGACAGATAGGAAGCCATTTTAGGAATATAAATTTTAAATTGAGAAACTAGTTGCGCGCCTGAGCACCCCGATTGTCTGAACACCCCGACTTGTTATCCGACACGCAAAACCCTTCCTTAGGTACGAATTAATTATTATTATATTAATCGCTTTAAAAATAAGGGCGTTTTTATTAATTTTTTATTCTTATATTTTATTCATTTTTTTTTTTTAGAGGTTTAACATAAAATCAAATGTAATGTTAGTGATATTCCTTAAGGTGTTTTTTCTTTGTTCTTTAAAGTGTTTTAAGTTTTTAAGTCTGTTTTACCAAATAACGAATGCAGAGCATAAAATAATAATTCAAATAATCATGCGCTCTTAAGAGTTCTCGTGAAGCAGAAATCTGGTTTACATACACATATGTCACATAAATTCACAAAGTGTCCCCAAAAAAATAGACGAATTTAGGTATATGTTTGTCAACTCAAATGTTGATATTATTTGCGTGTCTAAAACTTGGTTTAATATAAATAACTAGCGGACCCGGCGAACTTTGTCTCGCCCTAATTCGACGCCATTATGTAACCCCAGGGTTTGACTTTCATGGACAAACGGCGGTATCTCAACAGATGATCGTCAACATCTAGTCGAATCATCAATCGATATGCATAAAAATTCATTGAGCTGACTTTCTTATTCGTTTCTTCTCCTGTAATATGAAGTCGAATTTACGTGGAGAATGAAAAAGAAGTGATTAAACAAACCTGTCGTTGGATTGACCATCTTTATGTTGAAGTGATAGCCATCTTCTCCACGACAGAACATCAACGGATATTGAAGTGCATCATATGACCGATGAGTCTCATAAACGCGTTGCAATTGTCCATCATCCCGACGCTTGAGAACAATATCGCGTGATTCCACATTCTCGCCAACAATCACCACTGCGACTTCATTGATAGTGGGCGCATTGAATTGTCTTGAATGGCTTCCTGCTGGTCTTTTATCTGCTCTGATAATGATTTTGTGGTCGTCAGAATGCATTGTATTCAAAGCTGTTTTGAACAATCTGACCAATTCATTACACTCATGAAGAAGATTTTGCAATTGTTGTATTATTTCACGTTTAGTTGCAGTGAAAATTGCACAACGCTGATTAAGTTCAACTACCGAATCACCAACGAAATAGATCTGAAGGAATTTATGATCTTTGTTTGGTGGTGGTAACAAAGCGCCCGCTCGATGGTGAATTTGCCCTTGAATCTGAATTTTGTGATGCAATTTCGTGAAAAATTATAGTTGTTCATGTTGATAAAAGAGTGACGCTATTACCTTATAACTCGGATTGTAGCCTGGTTGTTGAACAACCTCTGCTCCAAATGACGTCATTTGAAAACATCCGTTATATTTTTGTGCGTGCAACAGGAAATGGTTTGATTTGCTTGTATTTCCATATAGAAGCGAATACAATGGCTCTGGTGGATGAGTCAAAACCGGCAATTTTACCTTGCCACCTGCGCAGCATAAGCCGGGAGCTTCCAATCGAAACTTCAGTGCATTGCAGTGCTGACATACCACAGACAATGAACCGATAGCAACGCAGCTATGGTCTTTGTAGGACGTTGAGAAATTGTATGCAAATGCAGCGCGATTCAAGTCTGTTCTTGGTACTCTTTGTGTAGAGCGAATCTGTGCTAAACGGGTTCGTCTCGATTCATTTCTTTCTGCACGTTCGTCTTGCGTTTGACTTTCATGGACATTCCGACTATATGTTGCTCGACGTGTACGTCGTCCAATGTTTGGCCGTCTTATAGCAGGCATTATTCCTACAAATCACACGAAGAAAATAAACAAATCCGGACGTCTGATAAAAACGAATAAGAAACTGAATAATATTGAAACGATTTGTTTTTACTTTGACATATATTTCGATACACTACTCTTTTATATAATTTGATATTTTAATTATTTGTTTTTCACCATTACCCTGGAGGATTTTCAAATTTTATTACGTTCTGACCTTCTCCTGAACCTACAACTGAAAAAAAATTTGAACCAAATCGGCCCAGCCGTTCTCCAGTAGTTTTTTACGACACATTTTTTGGGCTCCATTTTTATATATATAGAAGATAATGGGTAATGGGTAATGGGTATAATGTTTTCGTGTTGATCGTGCAAGTCATACTGGGGGTATAGCAATATATGTGAATAAAAAAATTAGCGCTAAAGTTGTTTGGAAGAGTTATTTGGATAGTGCAATAGAGTATTTATTTATTTAAGTTAAAGATATAAGGACTGCTAGTAATTTGCTTATTGGTTGCATTTATAGGCCAAATCGATATATTGACTTTAGCAAACTGAAGAATATGATTTCAGCGATGGCAATGACTTTTACTGATATCACCTTATTTTTTTTTATATATATATGGACGTTAATACACTACGGTCAGTACACTCAAGTGGCCCTTAAAAACTAGAATGATCCTTTCCAGAGAGCAGCAGTTCAGCGTATAAGTCGCAAGCTTGGGAGAGACACGTGAGAATAACACGAGCTTGCATTTGGAGCCATTTAGGTTTAATAAGTTTGCAGTGCACCATTTTTGAAAGTTATTAAGATCTGTTTGCAAATCTGACTGGCTAGCACCGTCCTTATATTGCACGCAAAGTTTAACGTCGTCAGCGTACATCAGTACTCTGGAGTTAGTCAAAACTTTGGGCAAGTCGTTAATAAATAATGTAAAAAGTAAGGGACCAAGGTGGCTCCCTTGCGGGACACCAGAGGTCACCCGGAGAACATTCGACAAGTTGTTTTTAAAGAGGACCTTTTGCGTCCTGCCATTCAGATAACTTGAGATCCACCTAAGAAGATCGACAGGAAAACCCATTAGGTCGAGTTTTCTAACAAGAAGGGAATGATTTACAGAGTCAAATGCTTTACTGAAATCAGTATAGAAAGCCCATTATAATGAAAGAAGTGAGCTCCAGAAGGTTAGTTGTCATTGATCTTCGTTTAACAAATCTATGTTGGCATGGCGAAATTACTGATCTACACAGGTGCTGCAAATGGGGAGTAGTTACGTTTTCGAAAAGTTTCGGAATGGCTGACAACTTAGAGATTCCTCTATAGTTGTTAGCATCCACTTTGCTACCTTTTTTGTGGAGAGGAATGACGAATGATTTCTTCCAAATAAGGGAAATTTAGATGTTTCTAAGGATAAGGTAAATAATTTTAGAAGGGGACTGCACAGGGCCTCGGCACAATACCTAAGCACACAGCCTGGTATTCCATTGGGACCTGGCGAATAAACTGGCTTGACACGTTGAAGATCCAAAAGAAGGGAGCTTTCGGTTAAGCTAGGACTGAAGATTAGGTTTGATTTGGGCATGTTATAAGAATAGGTCTGGTTTGAATCGGATGACGGAGAATAAGTAGTTTGAAAAAACTGAGCAAAAAGATCGGCGATTGCCTGATCATTGTTTGCTGTAGTATTTTCAAATGAAAGCGAGGAAGGATGTGTAATAGGCTTACGTTTAGTGTTGACAAAATTATAAAATTGTTTTGGGTCCACCGCGAACTGAACCCTACAACGAGTCAGATAGTTTTTATAACACTGCGCGTTAAGCACGGTGAACTTAGACCGAGCCGCTAAATAGCGAGAATGGACAGCTTGAGAACCGTTACGTTTAAATTTAGAGTAGAGATTGGACTTAATGTTTTTGAAGCGAGTTAACTCTTTTTTAAACCAGGGAGGCTTATTTGAGATTGATGGATAATATAGCGGAACACATTCAGTAAAAAAAGAATTCATGGCATTGTAAAAAATATCCATGGCATCCACCATGTCAGTGCACATGTAGAGATCGGACCAATCAAAGTCAGATATGAAATTATTGAGCCGTCGAAAATCCGCCTTGCGAAAGCAGTGGACTTTCTTAGCTGGCCGATCAGACTTATTCTCCATAACAGTCCCAATATCGATAGTCACATCAAAAGTAGGATGGTATGGATCTTCGGGTTGTGTCAATGGCGGGACCCTAACCAAACTGACTCTTGCCGGATCAGAGACAAAGCAGAGATCGAGCAAGCGATCTAAGGAATTTCGTACATGGTTAACTTGAGACAGCGAAATGTCAAACAAGCCATCAATAAAGTCATGCCGTTCTGTAGTTAAAAGAGTATTTGAAGATTCATTTTTGGACCAAATAGCTCCAGGAATGTTAAAATCACCTAGAACTACTAAATGGTCCCTATCCGAAAGTCTATTGGAGACCGCCTGAATAGCGGAAAGGTGGTTCCAATAAATAGGAAGTTCCGACAAGGAGGGAATACAGGAACATGTAATATAAGTAAAACTACCATAAGATGATAGCTTTACACAAAGGAACTCAACATCGTTCAGACGTGAGGTCGGAGTCCACCGCAATAAGGACACCGCCCCCTCGCCTTGAAGGCCGATCAAGCCTGTACGTTGTGTACACAGCTGGAAAAACTTCGGAGCTTAGAATCTCCGGCTTTAACCAGGTTTCTGAGAACACAATCACCTGGGATACAAACGATAAACTATCAGAATACAATTTAGGAAGCTTACTACGTAAGCCTCTTGCATTCTGATAGGAAAGAAGAAGAGAATTTGTTAGTTTTTGAAGCGGACGAGGTAGATGGCACAATGGACTTTTCCGGCCTGGGTAAACTAGCTCCATCTTTTCTTTTTCTTAGCTTCGTACTCCTTAATAACAATGAGCCAACAATGTGCTTAGGCCAGAAGTTCTCAGAGCACATTGTCTTAAAAAGTTCGTCAGGGACATTTATTTTGAAAGATGAAATATCCCTAGCATAAGAAAATTGGAATTTATCCACCATAATCTTAGATTTTTCGCCTTTAATATGACCTAGAATGTAGGTACTTTCATCATCAGATGTTTTATCAGGTAATAAGGGCTTTTGGCAATACATTTGTAGTGACAATTTCGGCCGGTATTCCAGGCCTGTTACCCTGGGGAGTTTTCTGGATGGGGTTCTGTGGGGTCATTAATTGTGACCACTCAGCGGACTCAACGGATATAAATGGAGGCGCTGCCCCTCCCACATTCGGAGGCCGAATCTTTTCTCGCCCCGATCTTAATATCATTGGAGTTAGATATATTGGAGTCGGGGACTGTGCCGAGGAAGGTGTTGAGAACACGCCGCGAGTTGTTGAGATCCGCCCAAATGCAGTGTGCCAACCGTGGTTTTTTTGCGCTTAGGGGACTCATTTAATAGCTTAAGGCCATTAAACTGGGAGTCCAGCGCCAGGAGCACCTCATTAGTTTTACGAAAACTAACAAGTAGCTCCCTAAAACCATTTTTGGTTTGCCGCATAAAAGACCTAATTTCTGTTTCAACCTCGAGATAAACTTCACAGCAGTAGAGCATTCCACTGTTTTTAATCATTTCAGCCGCCCGACCTGTGCGATCAAAGCACTTGGCGTGCACAAAATTATCACAAAGCCAGCAACAGATATTTGGGTCATCATTTGAAATTACTGGTTTTAATAGAGCAGACAATATCACCGGTCATTATAGTGACTTACCACTGTACCAATCAGAAGTTAAGAGAAAATAAGAGTAGGTACGTGCCCTAAGAGATAGAGAGAGCGAGCAAGAGAGCGAGAGTTAGGGAGCTTAAACCGTCAAGCTGTAATATCGGCGTAACGGATAAAGCACAAAGAGGAATGCAAAAATGAAGATAAGCAATTGCTGCACCAAATTAATTTGCAATTAACATAGTTATTAATACCAAAAAACAGCTGCCTGTACACGCGAAGTGAAACGGTGAATTATTATTGAACACAAGATAGAAGTTTCAAATAAAACCCCGGTCGTTTATAGCAAAGAATTTACACAAATACGAGGCGCAAAACAAAAACACGACCGTTCACTTTGAAAGGCAGTGGTTTGTCTTCCCAGCCTTGGGAATGAATGCCACTCTCACTTATGTCCAGGTTATTTGGATGTATCCCGTGAGAAGACATCCCCTGTAGATCTCTAAAAGCTATTGCGACATATGTTCACACACCGTTTGCAACATGGCAGGTCTGAAGTCATCCGGTCCAGCTGATTTGTAGGGGAGAAACGACTTTATAGTCCAGAGTATCTGTTCCTTATTTACAATGCCTTCTATAAGGACCTCGCTCGCCGAGTATACTTCGCCTCCCAGCTCCTTACTGATGCTGGAGTTTGAGTTCTCACATTCGTCATCAGAGTTCAGGCAGCCCGGAAAGTGCGTGTTCATGACAAGTACTAGAGATTCCTTGCTGTCTTTGCGAATGTACCATCAAGGCCACAAAGAAGCCCTGGTGCGGCAGGATCTTTCGCCAGCAGCCTTCGAAGTCTGGACACTTCATTGGTGCTGAAAGCAGAAAGCAGCCCATGAATCCCTTTTAGCCTTTCTACATTTTTTTTTGAAGACTTTGAAACTGAGGTGGTAGGCATCCCAGTCTACCTGGCAGTTTCAGTTCTCAGTTCTCGTTTGAGAGTTTCCCTTTCGGGTCACTCCTATTGATGATGGCCACCTGTAGCTTCGAGCTTAAGCTGGCCAAGAGTTCTCCCGGACATTTCAGCTTGCTCTTAGAGGCCATTGCAGAGTAATCAGACCGTTATCGCTTGTTTGTCGATGCTGTCGTCTTCTCGTTCCGCTAACTGGCCGGTTCCTCCATTGCAGTGGGTTTGGCGGTTGCAGTCCGTTGTGTTGTCGACTTGTTCCGGGTAGTGGATCTCCTGTTTTTCACCATCTTCGACGTATTAGATGCTTACTCCGTCAAATTGGCTGCGGCTACTGCCTTGAGTCCCGGTTCAATACGGCTTGTCCATCCTTTTGGCTGTTTTTTTTTATACCCTTGCAGGGGGTATTATAATTTTGACCAGATGTTTGCAACGCAGTGAAGGAGGCATCTCCGACCCCATAAAGTATATATATATTCTTGATCAGCATCACCAGCCGAGTTGATCTAGCCATGTCCGTCTGTCTGTCTCTCCGTCTGTCGGTTTTTACGCGAACTAGTCTCTCAGTTTTTGAGCTATCGAGCTGAAATTTTTAGCATAGTCTTATTTTCTTCGCACGCAGTATATATGTCGGAACGACCGAAATCGGATTACTATATCCTATAGCTGCCATAGGAATGATGGCGAAATTAATGTAAAAAAATTTTAACTTCTCTGTTTTTCAACGTATATCTATAAATTTTGAGATATAGCAGGTTTTTATGGTTCTATAATTACGGTTTTAATTTCATTAAGATCGGACCACTATATCATATAGCTGCCATAGACGCGATCGGTCGATTTATATGAAAATGTAAAATTCGACATGAAAAATGTACAATTTACAAAATTCGATATTTTTTCAACATTACTAAAATAGTTCGATTTTCAATGATCCAATTGCAGACTGCAATTTCTTTCTTGTTGTATGTACATATATACATATTTACACACCGCGAAAATATGGAATATTTTTAATTGCATACTTTAATATATCAATATTAGATAGCGCTCTTTTGGGTAGCATGCTTAGTAGTTTTTTGGATTCTATGTTTTATTTTTAATATTTTTTTGAAAATTATAATCCATATCCTTTTTTGTATGGGTGTAAGTACAGTCCTGCCCTCAACGCTACAGTTTCCATTCGTTAGTTATATCTCCTTTGCTCTTCAAGTTGTTGTTTTGCCATTTTCGCATTATTAATAGTTTTTACAATCGCTGCGCTACCTGAGGCTAAGCTACCCACAGCGCTTAAAGCTGTAAGAATTGGAACAAACGGCAAGAAACCACCCACTTTGGGGACGGTTATAACCCGTGGAATTACAACATTTTTTCTATATCCTATTGAGTTCAATACTGCATTGCGTGCAACTTTTATTGCATTCAAAATATCAAGAGGTTTATTCTTTCTCAATTCTTTAAAGCTTGTTTGATTATTGAGGCAAGAGATTTTTTTACAACTTTCTTTTTTACTACCTTTGTCCCCATTCCAAATTCTTTCTTTGCTTGCATTATATTTTTTACAAAATATGCTTGTGCTTTCTCTCCAAAACTACTATTTGATGCTTTTGACCGATAGGGCGTGGGCCTTTCAATTAAAACAGTGTCTGCTTTATGACGTTCACTCAAGTCTGTACTATTTGAATAAGCAATATCGTGTTCCCTACAAGCTTCATCAAAAGCATTGATTCCACGATCACCACGCATTAATCGTTTCTGAAGCTTTGTGTCTGGTCTACAATAATTGTATCCATGTATATGAGCTTTGAAGCTCATATGTGTTTAATATATGTGTTTATTATATTATTGATAAAACCACTTCCAACCTTGACATTTGATTTGCGACTAATTATATTATAAAAATGTTTTCCCATTTTATATACACCTCAATCATCGAGAGATTGTCATCGAATGAAGTTAATTTCCAATTAACATGCGATTATTAAGATGATCCAAAAGCATTATAGTACGAAATGTTGAGGGTGAGTCATGGGGGGAATAATCCTACCTGTCGCAGCACTTTGTTACGAAACACAATTAGAGCATTATTATTATTATTTTTTTTTTTTATTATAGTAGAGTACGTGTATGGTAGTACAGAGGGTATGATAATGGGTAAATGTACATAGAAGAATGACAGAAAGAAAGAAAGAAAAAAGAAGTTATCCGCTCCCGCGGGACTACTGCAAAGCTATACTTCGCGAGGCGGCTGGCGGTCAGGTTGCCGCTCACCCACAGCCCTCTGTGCGTCGGTTCTCTTCCCGACGCCTCAGTTCCTTCATCACTTTGGCAGCCATGTCGGCTACCGCCGCCCAGTTGGATGGACACTCCAGCATACACTCGATGAGAGTCTCGGCCGTTAGAGTCCGGTTCGTGGCTGCTTCCGCATTGGCTCTTTCTCTGGAGAATATGGGGCAAACAAAGAAAGCGTGCTCCGCGTCCTCGACGAATGCACTGCCACAGTGGTCACAGTAGGGGTTCGTCTCATGCTTGAACCTGTGAAGGTAAGCCTTGAAACACCCGTGGCCCGTGATGACCTGCGCGGTGGTAAAATCCACCTGTCCGTGGCACCTCTGAAGCCAGGGTTCCAGGCTGGGGATGAGCCTGTGCGTCCATCTCCCGGTGCCCGAATTGTCCCATCTCTCCTACCATTGCGTTATTGTGCTGCTTCGCTGGGTGCTGCTGCCCGTGTGTCCTGTTCTACGTTCTGCTGCTAGGAGATCGATTGGGATTGTTCCCGCTACCACTAGTACAGCTTCTTCCGAAACTGTGCAGAAGCAGCTGGAGATGCGCAGAGCGCATCGTCTGTACACAGACTTGCAGTGTCGACTGTAGGTTGGTGTCTTCATGGCTTCGGCCCATATGGGCGCTGCGTACAGTAGAGTCGAGGTTACCACTGTTGCAATCAGTCGCCTTGGATGCTTTGGCAGCAATGTATTCGAGCTCACTCTTTTATGTCAGCCTGTTGTCGATCAAGATCGCCGGGCTGGACACGATGGTGGTTGTTCCGACCCGGAAATCCACCTTTTCCACCGCCTTTCTGCTGCTGATGAGCACCGCCTCCGTCTTGTGCTCTGCGAGCGCCAGTCCGTTGCTTGCGAGCCATCTAATCAGTATATCGATCGAGAGGCTGCATTTGCTAGAGACGTCGCACAGGTGTATGTCCACTGTAACCAGCGCAATGTCGTCAGCAAAGCCAGTTACGGTGTAGCCTCCTGGTAGGTTCAGCCTCAGGATTCCGTCATACATGACGTTCCAGAGTATTGGGCCCAGAACTGAGCCTTGGGGTACTCCTCCGATCACCTGGTATTCGAGGTGGCCGGCCTCTGAGCTGTATATAAGGACGCGGTCCTTAAAGTAATCGGCTATCAGTTGGATGAGATAGCCGGAGATGCCGGTGCGTCGCAGTGCCTGTAGAACGAGGCTCCAGTTGGCAGAGTTGAAAGCGTTCTCAACGTCCAGTGTGTATACAAGGCAATATTGTTTAGTGCCTCCGCGCCACCTTTCGCCCTCGATTGCATTTGCAGGACATTGGGTCACTTCTCTGATCGCGTCGATGGTACTCCTCTTCTTCCGGAATCCGTACTGGTGGTCGGAGAGGGCTTCGCGTTCTTCCAGTTCCTTTTCAAGCTGGGTGCAGATGATCCGCTCAAATACCTTGCCTATCGTATTGAGCATACACAAGGGTCGGAATGAGGAAGGGTCGTCGCTGCTCTTGCCAGGTTTCGGGATCAGCACTAGCCTTTGCCGCGTCCAATCTTTTGGTAAGGTTCGCTCCAAGAGGCACTTGTTGTACAACTGCACAAAAAGGCTGGAGTTAGTTTCAACTATGTTGAGGAGGCACACGATTAGTGGGGCTAGGGCATATAGCAGAATGGTTCCCCTCGGCGTCGTTCTCTCGCTTCCCCATGTGGTGGACCAGGCATTGAAACCCCCTCTGGGCGATCTCATGCACTATGTTCTTAAACGCTTCTATGCGTAGGCTCGGGGCGATGTAGCAGCTATAGATGGTTGTGTCCTGGAACTTAGCCCTGGCGTAGCCATTCCTAGCAGCTCTCTCCGACAGGTGGCCCTGAGGCTGCCCATAGCTCCATATGGCTGCGCCTCCATCAGCGCTCTGCTGCCATGTTCATTCCAATTTTTCGCTTAAAATGCCAATGTCGGGCGGCTCTGCAGTGGTTCAGGTTAAGCTGTAGGAACTTAACCATTCTGCAGGCCTCTGACTGCCTTCTGGTAGGCAGGGCATGACCTGCTCAATGTTGGGTGGTCTGCCTCACTCGCTGTTTTCCCTCCTCGTGTACAAAGGTGTGCTTGTGGCGAGCACCTCCGCATCTTCTGCCTTATGCGGCAGACGACCCACCCGATTTTTAGTTTGCCCTTCTCGAGCAGCCTCTGTGCATGCTCCGGCCTGAGGTTGACTGTCGCGGTTTGAGTTCCTCCGTATGCTTTGCGCATCCTGGGAGCTGCATTGCCTGGGATGTCGCAGTCCTCGCAGTCCGCGCCAGGGTGACCTCTTCGGTTGTGGTCAACTCATCAAGGTCGCGAATCTCCACTTGTATCGTCTCCTGCATGACCGCAACCTCGGCTTTGCCGGAGATGACCGTGCGAATGGCAGCCTGAAGTTGTTGCGTGGACGGATCGAATGGCTTCTGCGGCCTGAGGAGCAGCCCGCCGTTGGCCGTCCTTCTAATGCCTTGCACGCTGTTTTTGAGTCCTTGCAGGGTGGGCTGTGTTTTGACCATCTTCAGCATGTCCGAGCATGTGCGAGCCTTCGCTGCATTTGATCAGGATGGCATCTGCGCTTTCCGCTTTCAGCTTGGGCTTCGTGCTCTTAGCCCTGACTTGCTGCCAGTTGGAGTCGGCTTGAGTCACATTTGAGCGGGTAGCCGCCATTCCCGTTTTGGTAGCACGTGCGGCTTCAGGTGCCGCACAGTGTGAGCGTGGTCTGCTGTCTTGAGCTCTTGGTCAAGCACTTGCTTGGAAGTTGAAAGTTGGAAGTTGGCCGGATCCTTAGCCTTCTGCTCGTTGCCTCCCTGGGGTCAGGTGCAAGAATTGGGGAAAGTGGGTGGCGCAGTAGTATCTGCACGTCAAATTTGGAAATCAAATTGGCTTTGATTCCAAGTTTGAATTCAATATTGGCGCCCTGCTATCGTTTTCCAACACTACGATCAGTTGATACGTGCTTTAACCTAATTTGGCACTGTTAGGCGTGGAAAAGGCACCCGGAGAGCCTGCCTGAGCCGAGCTCAGTCAGCGACTCTGGGCTGCGGCCTTCATTTCCCTTTAGGAACTTGAGAGAGGCTCTGTACCCCGAACGCTGTTTGCGCCGTAGAGCTTTGTCTGCATCCGTCTTGTTGAAGGGTCCCTGGACAACAATCACTTCGGCATCGTCCGTGCTCGATGATCCGACATCCAACGGCATTTTAGGTAGCGCAAGCGCTAACTCAGTTTACGTCATCGATGGGACTGTAAACACAAACTTCGTCTGCGTGGACTTTGGTTTCAGGTCTACTCCCTCCTGGCGACGAAACACACCAACACGTATTCCATTCTTGTGATCACTAGCGACACTCAGAGATTATTGCTCCTCCCCGTGCCCGCCGGTGGTAGCGGTCACACTTCCCACCGACGTTTGGGCTGACATCGCAGCCCGAGTTGCTTCTCGTTCCTCAGTCTCCATGTTCGAATCTAAGATTCATGGGTACAATTTATACTTGCTGCCAAGTACATCTGACCATGGTGCTGGGCCTAGGTCGGCTTCAGCCCAACACCTTAGCTAGATACTGCGAGGTCCCAGGCGGCAAGTCATGGATGGCGGCAACTCCTATGGATGTTTTGGTTGTGATAGTTCTCAGGATTTTTGATTGCGCGCGCTGTATGATGTTTATGTTGCTGCTGTTCGCGTTTCCCCACAGCTGGGAGCCATATGTCCAGATAGGCTTTCGCGTGGAGTTGTAGAGCAGGACCTTGTAGTTCAGACGCAGTGGCGATCGGGCGTTTAAAATCCAGTGGAGGCTGCTGGCTTTTAGTTTTAGATGTAGTTGCATTCGATGTGTCTTCGCCAGGTTAGTCGTTTGTCGAGGTGGACGCCGAGGTACGTTACTTCGCTGAATTGGGAAATCTACGTTCTATTCAAGGATACTGGGGAGAATGTTTGCCTCTTAAGAGTAAAAGTTAGGTTAGGTTAGGTTAGGGCGGCGGCTGACACAAGGTCAGCCCACTTAGGCCATCACTGGCCCATTGTGATACCGCAATGGATCTTTTATACCCTCTCACCACAAAGTTAGAAAGACTCCCAGCCCGTTTCTCTTATGAAACCTGCTATTTTCTTCGGGGGGATAGCTGCTAATTCAGCTAGGTTGTTGAGAAAGTATTCACATATATACTTTTTCCTGCGCCTGATTAGGGCCACACAGGAGCAGAAGAAGTGCTCTACTGATTCTACTTCTTCCTCGTTTTGGCAACTTCTACAGAAGTCGTTGTTGAGGACGTTTAGTCGGGATGCGTGGGCTCCTACGAGCCAGTGGCCTGTGATTGCTCTAATCACAGCTGAGCACTGTGTGCGGTGTAGACTAAAAAGCATTTTTGTGCGTTTGGCGTCAACTTTAGGCCATGTTTGGCGACTGATGTTGCAGTGTGTGGTATTGTTCCACATTTCTTGTTCAAGGGATCTTAAAACTTCCCTTGTCCTGAGCTTAAAAGTGGCTAGGGGCATACGGAAGTCCTCCTTGTCTGGAAGGAGAACTGTGGTGGTGCCGCATCTGGCCAGTTCATCGGCTATTTCGTTTCCCTCAATATTTTGGTGCCCTGGCACCCAGACTAGGGAGATAACGAACTGCTGTGCCATCTCTTGAAGAGATTTGCGGCAGTTGTTCACTATCGTCGAGTTTGAGGATAGCGCGCGAAGGGATTTTATTGCTGCCTGACTGTCTGAGTAAATGTTTATTACTCCGTTTATAAGGCTAGAGTGGCGTAGGCAACTAAGAGCCTCGCTTATGGCGAGAATCTCTGCATGGAAAACGCTGCAGTGGTCCGGGAGACGGAAATGTGTTCTAATACTAAGCTGCTCACAGAAGACTCCTCCTCCAACTCGATTATCGAGTTTGGAGCCGTCTGTGAAGAAATTTATGCAGTCATTTTGTCCAAAGGGACTTGCCGCCCAGGCCTCCCTGGAGGGAAAGACTGTGTTAAACGTTGTAGAAGTGTGTTCTACGGGTATGCAATAATCTGTTAATTGCTTGTTTGCGCCCATTGATAGAATGGATGAGTGCCCATATTGATGGACTGTCCAGCCGTTTGCGTCTCTCAGACGTCGTGCTGTGATGGTGGCGGTTTCTTTTGCCACAAGTAGAATTGGGGATATGCTAGAGATAGCGTTGAGCGCTTCACTAGAGGTTGTTCTAAGAGCTCCTGTCATGCATAGTTGAGCTACTCTTTGCACCTTGTTGAGCGCCTTGAGTTTAGAACTATACAGCAGCGCTGGCCACCAAATGGATACCCCATACAGGAGAATGGGTCTAACAATGGCGCTGTATAGGCAGCTAACAACAGGCGGGGACATCCCCCATTTGAGGCCTACTGCCTTTTTACAAGTGAAGAGTGCAATGTTGGCTTTTCGCACTCTATCCGATATAGTGAGATTCCAGTTCAGTTTCTTGTCTAGTACAAGCCCCAAGTATTTTGCACTGTCGCTAAACTCTAGAACGGAACCGTTTAATTTTGGGGCAGATAGCTTTGGGATCTTGGTCCTCCTGGAGAAGAGAATAAGGTCGGTTTTGCTTGGGTTTACGTTTAACCCACTTTCAGATGCCCATCTTGACAGTTTTCTTAGCTTAACTGTCATAATGTCACATAGGCTTTGCGGAAATTTTCCCCGCAGCATAACAACAACATCATCCGCATAAGCAACAATCGTGCACCCTCCATCTTCTATGTCACGTAGCAGCGTGTTTACTGCTAGGTTCCATAGAAGCGGAGAGAGTACCCCCCCTTGAGGAGTACCTCTGCTGACGTGCCTGCACAGAGTAGATGCTCCAAGTGAAGAGGTCACTTTTCTGCTCAGGAGCAGCTGCGTGACTAATCTCACCAACTGAGCATCTACTCCAAGGCTTAGCATAGCATTGGTTATTGCCTTTGAGTCGATGTTATTGAAAGCTCCTTCTATGTCCAAGAAGGCGGCTAGGGTATACTCCTTGTTTTGCAGGGATTTTTCTATACTGGATATGACAGAGTGAAGTGCTGTTTCTGTCGATTTGCCTTTACGGTATGCGTGCTGTGATTCAGATAGCAGAGAGGGATTGATTGATGTCCTCAGGTGTAGCCCTATCAATCTTTCCAAGGTTTTTAGAAGGAAGGAGGATAGGCTTATTGGCCTGAGATCCTTCGGTGTTGTGTGTGAGACTTTGCCGGCCTTGGGTATGAAAACTACTTTGGACGTAAGCCAGGAATCGGGGATTCGGCCTAATGCCATAATGTTCGTGAAAATGGCTTTTAGCCAAGGGACAGCGAGATCTTCCCCTTGCTGCAATTGTGCCGGGAATATCCCATCAGGGCCTGGAGATTTATAGGGAGCGAAGCTATTTATAGCCCATTTGATGTTGGATTCAGTCATAATGCTGTCCAATGATCTGACCGGGTGGTATGGTTTTGGGTCGCTTGTCTGGGGACCTAGGGTGTTTCCTGGAAAATGCGTGTCTAGTAATAGCGTCAGTGTTTCTTCGCTGGAAGAAGTCCATGAGTCGTCCTGTTTCTTGAGATAGCCCAGATTCGAGGACAACTTAGAGAGTACTTTTCGTAATCTTGCAGCTTCCGAAGAGGATTCAATTCCCGAACAGAATTTTCTGCAATCCTCTCTTTTTGCCTGCCTTATGAGCTTTTTTAATTGAGCTAGACTGTGTTTATATTCAGACCAATGCTGTTCACAACTTAGTATTTTTGCTCTGTTGAAGAATTTCCTGCATTCCCCTCTCAGCTTGTCTATTTCTTGATTCCACCAGGGTGGTCTCCACTTGCCTCTCGGCTTGCTGATTGGACAGGATGCTTTGTATGCACCGTTACAGGCTTCAGTGAAGACTGTCGTGAGAATAGTGAGATGTTCCTCCGATGGAGGAATCTGCTCTGGTGGAGCTGAAAGGGCTTTAGCCAATCTGTTTTTAAAAGCTGTCCAGTTGGTTCTACGGGGGTTTGAGAACGTTACTGGGTCAGGGTTGGGGGTACACAATCTTGTGTCAATATATTTATGGTCAGAGAAGGAGTGTTCTTTCGAAACGCTCCACCCTATAAGCTGGTCATACATACAGTTTGAAATAAGGGTTAGGTCTATGACCTCCTCCCTGTCCTTTATAACAAAAGTGGGGTCGTTACCCCTGTTACATATAAGTAGGTTAGTGGAGAGAAGGTATTCAAAAAGTAACTCACCCCTCTCATTTGTGTTGGTGCTGCCCCACATCTCGTGGTGGGCATTTGCGTCGCATCCGATCAACAGGCCAGTGCCACGATCTTCGCAATCCTTGACGAGTTCCCTCAGTTTGCGACCCGGTATTGGGTCCAATTTTTCATACGCCAGCTATGCTGACACTACACGTATCGACCTGTCTTGGAGCTCCAGACTTATCGATGTAGTGTCGGCATCGCTGTAATTAAAGAGCATAAATGCACTGAGGTGCCTTTTAGCTAAAATGCAAGTGCGGGTTTTACCTTCTCCTTGAGCTGCGAGCAGCTTATATTTTGGGGTGCTGAGTCCACAAATCCTATTTGATACAACCCAGGGTTCCTGGATCAGCACCAGGTCGGCTTCGTCTCTCGCCAGACGAAGCATAAGGGCAGCGGAAGCTGCTTTACAGTGGTGAAGGTTTATCTGCACGACCGTCAGAGACATCGAGCAGATTTGCCTCCACCACCGTCACGTCAGCATCCAGGTCGTCCTCGGGGTCCTCACTCATCGAGTCGGTTCCACCGTAACCCAGCTTGCTGAAGCCGCGCAGGAAGGATGCGTCGGATATTACCGACTCGCAATCCTCCTCCTCCTCCTTGCTTGGCTCCTCCACCTCGGTTGCCAGCACCTCTTCGACACCAGGCTCGCTCCTCTGCTTGGTGTCCGACTTGTATACCCGGATACGCACCGAGCTAAAACCGAAGCTTAGCTCTCCGTGCATAGCCTCAATGGGTGCAGTGGAGTCCTTGTTTAGGATGAGTAGCACCTGGCGCAATGGGCCATGCGTCTCTTCTACTTTAGCCACCTTCCAGTCGGATGATGGCAGGCTGGGGTTGCACCTCTGCAACATCAATAGGATCTTCTCCGGCTCCTTGAAGGAGGACGGGACCCATATGACGGCTCTTGGCCTGCTCGGGATGTCCTTCCAGTCAACAGCGACTAGCTTGGCACCCGGGTAGACCTCACCCAGTCTAGATACGGCTGCTTTCAGGAGCTCTGCCGACCTAGACCCTTCGCACGCCATCACTTTGACGTTGCCCTGATACCACCCTGCATCTTTGCAGATTGGTGGTGGACCAGGGTCCGCTTCCAGCACCTCGAAGCAGTGTGCAGCCAGTGCTGCCTCAACCCACTTCCACTGGTTCCTCGGAATTCTTCCCTCCGTGTCGCCTTGGTCCAGGACTCCTAGGAGGATCTTGTCCTTGGCCATTTCTGCAAAACTTTTGTTCGCCGCTACTGGCATGTGCGTGCGAACCTTCTTCGGGGCACTCTGAGCCGCGCTTTCTTGAGATCGTTGCCGCTTAGGATTCTTGTGGTCCTCTTTCGGTCTCTCCAGAATAAAATTGGGCAACACCGATTTAGCCCAATCGAGCTTCTTCAGCCACTCAGCTGAGGGGGTGGCAATGTTGCTTTTAGCCTGTTTCTTCAGGATGGCCGCGGCGGATCTCCTCTCCTCGTACCTCTCCATCTTGGCCTGGCTTGCGGCAGACCTTCCCTTCACCCCTGCACCTGACTGAGCTACAGCTGCGCTTGTGGTAGCACCTTGCTGGTCGCTCGAGGTGACAGGGGTGTTGGTCACGGTCACCGCCTTGCCTCTGACCAAGGGGCGATTTAGCCCAGTTGGCTGCTGTTTCGCCGGCGTGGAGTTGACTCTAGCTCCAGTGAGCACTGTCATTCCTCCAGTAGCAACAGCAGTGACTGCCGTTGGGTCGACCTTAGGTGCAGTCACCTCTGTCTTTTGGGTAGGACCCTCGGTCCTCGCCGGATTTTTGAGAGTTCCGGTCTCCTTCTTGTTTTTATTTGTTTTTAGGTCCATAATATTCCCACGAGTGGCGGAGAAAGGGTGGTCCACCTCCCGCAGAGATCCGCGATGCGGGAGGTAAGGCTGGCTAATCCGGAGGGCGCCAGGTGTCCGGATGCTCCGTTTGCGACTGGGCTATTTTTTAACAAGGGCCCCCAGCCAGGCTGATCATCGGCACGGGTCACATGACACCTTGATCCAGCCCTTCACCTTAGCCATGATAAGTGATCGCAGACTACTGTGGCATAGCTATGGAAAAAGCTCCGCCCCAGACTGCGAATCCCAGATCTTAGCTGGTACCGTCCCTAGGGACACTGGAGCACCATTACCAGTCGGCACCCTGGTGGAGGGTTCAGCTATAGGATTTTTGCCAACCTGAGTAAAAGTTATATGTTTACATTTTTGTTCGTTTATTTAAATACTGCAGTCAGATAGCCACATCTTAACTACCATGAGATGACTTTCTAGTTGGGTTGTTGCTCGGGTTGGGCACTTCGAGCGACTTAGGATCTCAGTGTCGTCAGCGAACTTGGATATTGTTAGCCGCTCGTACATAGGTATATCCGCTGTATAAAGGCCGAACAGGGTAGGCATAAGTGCGCTACCTTGTGGAACTCAGGCTTCGATAGTGTACTCGTCAGATGTTGTTGCGTTGCACCTTACTGTGAAGACTCTGTTGTAAAGATACTACTCAAGTAGCTTATGAGTGTATGTAGGCAAGTGAGTTTTGATATTATGCATGAGGCCATTTAACCAGACTCGATCGAAAGCTTGAGATACATAGAGAAATACTGCGCTGCAGTATTCCCGATGCTCGAAGGCTGTGCGTATCTCTGATGTTATTCGGTTGACTTGTTCGATTGTGCCATGGTTTAGACGGAAGCCAAATTGATGAGCAGGGATAACATTGTGTGCTTCCAGGTATGATATATGTGTTTCTCGAACAGTTTAGACAGACACGATAATAAACTTATTGGTCAGTAGGATGACGGGGTTGTGTGGTCTTTTCCGGGTTTCGGTATCATTATGATGATAGATTTTTCATATCCTTGGGTAGTAGCATAGGCATTTAAACCCATTGAAGATTTTACCAATGACCTAAATAGCAAAGTTTGGAAGTTCAATTATCATTTTTGGAGTTATTAAGTCGGCGCCCGGAGCCTTTTTTGGTTTCAGTTCCCCAATGACTTTTGCGATCTCATTCGGCTGAAACAATGTTGGTAAAGACAAAGTGTTAGTTTCGGTTTGTGGTAGGACAAATGGACTAGTGGCCTGGTTGGCCAAATATTTCGGCTCTATCATCGTCGCTGCAGGCCCAGCAACCTGATGAGTTTCTTATCGGGGTAACTGTTTCGATTGGAGAGCTTAGATTTTGATGAGCCCTCTACAAAGGACGCTTTGTACTGTGTAAGGAATCTTTACGATCCCTTACAAAGGCCCTAAGAGAACGCAGGATCGACAGAGAGAAAGCAGTAGAAGAGAGTGAGTGAGAGCGGAGAAAGGCAGAGAAAGCTTTCGGCAGAGCGGGTAGTCAGCGCAGAGCGGGACACGGATGCGCTGAGCAAGGAGTTTTGGTGGGAGAGCGAGGATCTGCTAAGCGAGGAGTGGCGGGAGAGTGGGTTGCTGAATTGGTAGCATCAGCGCTGTAGGGGGGTATACTACTGTGGGCAAAAAGGAAGGTGAATTTGTTTGTAAAGTGAAAATTCTTTATTTATTCTCCTGAATCAATTTCATTCCCTTCAAAGTAATCCCCTCCCGATAAAATACACTTATGCCAACTTTTCTTTAAATCCTCGAAACAGGCCAAATAGTCCCTTTCCGGTATAGCCATGAGCGCCCTCGTCGATTCCGCTTTTATCTTTTCAATCGACTTGAAACTCGTTCCCCGGAGTGGTCTCTTGAGTTTTGGGAATAGCCAGAAGTCACACGGAGCCAAATCAGGAGAATACGGTGGTTGCGGAACGATATGCGTCGAATTCTTGGCGAAATGGTCACGAAGAACGAGTGCATTATCGTGAAGCAAAAACCAAAAGTTGTTGGCCCATAATTCTGGTCTTTTTCGACGAATTGCTTCACGCAAAATAGTTTGGCCAGGTGGAAGGAATTCATTGTGCACCACACCACGAAAATCGAAAAAAACGGTCATCATAAACTTGATTTTTGAACGACTTTGACGTTCTCTTTTCGGTCTGGCCTCGCCTTTAGCACGATATTCGCTTGATTGGTCTGTTGTTTCAGGGTCGTAAGCATAAATCCAAGTCTCATCGCCCGAGATTATGCATTTGAGCTTG
Organism: Drosophila rufa; assembly: GCA_018153105.1. Lineage (NCBI taxonomy): Eukaryota > Metazoa > Arthropoda > Insecta > Diptera > Drosophilidae > Drosophila > Drosophila rufa. The sequence continues at coordinate 1,332,109 of JAECXS010000053.1, read as the reverse complement.
TCCTGATAGTCAGAAAGCATTGTTTCACACACATCAACGCGATGACTTTTTTGCATGAAATTGAGCGTTTTCGGTACCAAACGAGATTTGACTTTTCGTAGGCCCAAAGGGTCTTTCAAAATGGTTTTCACAGATCCTTTTGATATTCCGATCATATTAGTAAGGTCTCTAACAGTCAACCGCCGATTTTTGAGCACTAATTCCTTCACTCCATTGACCTGTTGGTCATCTGTTGACGTCGATGGTCGTCCAGAGCGCTCCAAGTCATCAACACGTTCCTGACCCTCTTTGAAGCTTTGTACCACTTATAAACATTTTGGTAGAATTACCAAAGGCCTTCCGCAACATCCTCAACGTTTCCGCAGCCGAAATTTCATTCCGCAACCAAAATTTGATGGCACTTCTCTGGTCAATTAAATCAGACATTGTAAATATCGACAAATACACTCTTGATCGTTTGGTAAACACAAGCGTAGATATAGTACTGATACTGACATTGACATGAAATTACCGCCAGTGTCATCAACAGTCCTGCCAATTCAAAAAAAAAAAAAACTATTCAGCCATCTTAAGCCCGCGAATTTTAAATTGCAAATTCAGCTTACTTTTTGCCCACATTAGTAAAAAAGCGAGGCAGGACTTGAGTCGGGGCAGTTAGTTGTGGAGTTTATGTCGCAGTGGATTAGTGAAAGTGACTCCTTGGGAAACGAGCCAAGGATCAATTCAGGGGACCGTAGAACAGAGCAGCAATCAGCAGCAAACACGCACTAATTCTTTGGGAGGATTCCCAAAGGAGGTGAAAGATCAATTTAAAATATATATTACGTCTTAAGCAAGTCAATCGCTTACTAAACCGTACTCTGAAATAAGACGCTGAAAAGGCACAACTACGGTACATCGAAAAATATTCGCCAACCAGTTGTAATGATCGGGGGCAGGATAGCTGAGTCTCCTCCAGGATACGCTGCAACAAATTTATATTTGTTGGCGCTGTACCAAAATAAGAACTCCGGGGATTAGATACCGCCCCCAATCGTTACAACTGGTTGGCGAAAGTTTTTCGATGTACCGCAGTTGTGCCTTTTCAGCGTCTTGTTTCAGAGCTCGGCTTAGCAATCGAGTGACTTGCTTAAAACGTTGTTTTGAAGATGGCGATCTGTTGGCTTGCCAAGCACGTCGCAGACGCCTCTTTTCCAGGACAAGCTGTTCAATTTGTTGATTAGTTTTGAATTTGTTGGGTTGTACGTCCTTCCCTTGTGGTGTTAAAATAGTGGCTGCTGCAGTGAGTACGTCCTCAAGAGCATCAGTAGAGCAGTCGATATCCGCTTCGATGTTGAGCTGCGGGGTTAGTTCTATGTGGGAACTTACATATTTCTTATATTTAAGCCAGTTAGATCTGTGCGACATCAGCCTTTGGGGTTGATCTGTAGTTTCTGGGATTTGAAGAAGAGTTATTAGTACTGGCGAATGGTCTGATGAAAGATCCGAAAGCGCTTTGGCACATATCATGTTGCGTGAAATATTGTTTGTCGCCGCAAAGTCTATTAAGTCTGGCGTCTTTCTGGGGTCTGCTGGCCAACATGTGGGGCTACCAGGGGAAACATAGTTCAATTTGTTGCTCAAGTTTATGATTGAATTATATAATTGCCTTCCTTTGGGATTCACGGGACGCGATGCCCAGTGCGTATGCTTGCCATTACAGTCTCCTGCAGCTATGAAGCGATCTCCAAGTGAGTTGTAAAAATCTATGAATTGTCCTTCCGAGATTTTCAAGCGAGGCGGGCAGCAGACAGCGGCTATGAAACAGTTGCCGTTACCTGACTGCACTTTAATAGACGTAGCCTGCAAGTAATTAGTTGAATAACTTTAGTGAAAGTGGTGCTTTATGCGTTCTCTGACTAGGACGCCCGTTCCGCCGTGGGCATTACCATCTGGATGATCTGTGCGGTAGAAGGCGTAACCTCTTATTTGGAAGTTGTATTTGCTTGTGAGGTGCGTCTCTCCAAACAGCATAACGTCGATATGATTTTCATTCAGGAACTGTGTTATTTCAAGTTTATGCCGTGAAACGCCATTGGCGTTCCACATGATTATTCGTAGACTAGACATCAGTTATTTGGACTGCTGAGCTACAAGCAACTGTATCACCATGTTCTGGACTTGAACAAGTGTTTGCATGGTCGTTTTCATGAAGAACATAAATTCTGGCTGTCCTGGGGCTTTCCGAACGTTTTCTAGATTAGACTGGAGGGGGCTTTCCATACCTGTTCGGAGGGCATCGGCGTAGGATAAGCCCTTCTGGGTATTCAGCGGACCAAATGAGGATCTTGCGGCCTTGGCAAAAAATACTTCCGGTGTCGTTTGTGAGTTAGTGTACATGTTTCGTGTATTCTGATGGCGCGTTGCTGTCACTCGTTGCATGCGACACTTTAACTCCTTGTAGACCACACAGCCCCTGTAGTTTGCGGTATGGTTTCCTCCGCAGTTCCCACATTTCTGCTTGTGGGGGTCTTCGTTGTTAGCAGGGCAGTTTGCGAAATTGTGGAAGTCTCCGCAAACTACACAGACTGATCATAGTGTGCAGTATGACCTATCTTTTATGTGGCTCTTCCACCGTAATTCTTCGGTGCAATAGGAATTACAGGTTATAAATGGGGTACACTTCATTTTTCTTCAAGGCTCTGCTGTCTGGCTCCAGCTCGACCTTAAAGAGTGGTTGCGGTTTACTTTTTGTTTATAATGTTTGTTTATGATGTTGCTGACGTTCTTTGCAGAAAAGCCCTTTTTTCTCAAGGGCATCTATAGTTTCGTTTTGAGTTACTTTGGGCTCGATTCCTTTTAGTACCACTTGCAGGCCCTTGCTGCTTTTTAGTTGGTACGTGTAATAAGTTTTTTTTTGATTCGTCCAGGTACTTGGAAACAGCTCGGAAGTTTTCTTCAGATTTCGTTTGAACTTTGGTTTCGTGATTATTCCCTTTAGAACTTGAACATTTTCGTCCCCGACCAGCGCAACAATTTTGTTGACCAGGGCGTTCGAGCTTTTCTCCCTAATGTGAATTGGTGGGGCTTTAATTTCCTTTGGGTCTCTTGACCCAGTTCCGGTTGATCATCCGCTAAAAGGACAAATCTGTTGTTGTTAGATCTCCCGGGTTGATCATTGTCTCCTTGGATACGGTTTCTTTGGCTTGGTACCGACCACGTTGCTCTGTGGGCTAAGCTAACGCTTGATTTGGATGTTGCGATCCATGTCGGTCTGTATGGCCGGGGCTGCCTGTTAAATATTGCCGATATTGGCTTTGGAGCTTGCATTTTTTGTTGTTATTAATGACATCGCAGTCGTTTCCGTGATATTGGTCGTTGGTGTAGTTGTTGCTGTTGCTTTTGCCGCCGTTACTGTAGTTGTTGCTGTTGCTTTTGCTCACTTATTTAAACAAAAAAAAGTTTATTAATTGCTAGCTATTTTAAAATTGAATTCAATACAATTGGATAACAAATATTTTTTGTTTTCTATTTTGAGTATAATTAAACAAACGGCTGGGGGTACCGGCTCTGGAACACGCAACTTAAAGTTGGCCATGTTAAAAACACTATTTTTCCAAATTCACACCCCAAACGTTAAGTGTTTGCCTTAGGCCTTGTTTATAGACATCGCAAATGATAACCTCACAGTATATTGCAATCGTTTGAACTTACTATAAATGGCATATTAGTTGGAATCATAGGAATACGTGGTATGAAACAAACTTCTCCTTTTGATTTATTTGATAAGATAGTAGCTTCAATCAAATTTGGCAATAACTATTTCACTGCCAATCTGGTGCCATTACTCAGTTTTAGTGGATTAATATTTCGCAATAATATAATGAAAGAACCAACTTTCATATTCAAGCAATGCGGTGGCATACCACCCAGTTCCAATGAATTTAAAAATTCAACTGGAAAATTTGTTGCATCATCTTGATTCATAACACTGTCAATTGACTTATACGTCGTGACTACACCTTGCAGTTTCGCTTGAATTTGAAAATTAATTACATTGAATGTTCTTTCGTGCTAAAATGGCGCGTTCTCTCAATCATGATTTGTGTAATTTTGAGGAATATTCGGAAAAACATATTCAATCAATTCATCTATTGTCTGTGCAATTGTACAAAAATTGTTCGGAACAGTCCACAATCCGTCGGTACGGTCGATTTGTATTTTGCCATCACTAATTTCTAACAATTGTTTTGAAAACTCAGCTGAATCATTTTGTAAGTACATATCTCCAAAGAACTAATGACTTCAAACAGGCATTTATTTCATCAGCAGGAGTTGATCTAGGAATAACCGGCAATGTTTGACGAAAATCCCCTGACAGTAATATCAAAGCACCACCAAAAAGCTGTTGATTACCACGTAAATCTTGAATTGTTCGATTAAATGCTTCTAGTAATTTTTTATTCGCCATTGTACGCAAAACGTTAATCGCAAAACTTTGGCTGTAGCGGAATTTCTCAACATATTGCAAGTCGGAGTTTCAATTACCTGTACATTCAATGGCAATTTTAATGCCGAGTGTGCGGTCCGACCACCATTTTCTGTTCCGATCGAATACTCGCTAGAATAAATAATATAACAAACGTTTTCCCTGTACCACCAGGTGCATCCAAGAAATATAATCCATCTCCATTATTGGAAACGGCTTGTATGACTGTGTCATATACATTTTTTTGCTGAATATTCAATTTGGTTATATTCGATTGTACAAATAAACGCAAGTTATAAGAATTAAATTCCTGCTCACGTTCCAATTCACGGTCAAACAAATCATTCATCTCACGATTTGGTGCGGTCATACCCAATTGTCCTAATCGTTAGACAAATATCTTCAATTATTATCAAAGCTTTGTTGTACATTTCCAAGGTAATCAACAAATCAGGATCTCTTTTATAATTACGCCTACGAATTAAAATATCTTCTGCCATATAATCTTTATTTTTGTTCCATAATTCAAGTGGATTTGATGGCATACATGTTGATATTATATTGGCAAATAGCATTCGTATTTGTTGTGGATGAGCTGAAATATATGCATCATAAAGTGTTAAATCCCAATGTGCATCATCCTTCAATAAATGAAAGAATTGACATGCTTCAATATATGTTTGACACAAATAACCATTGACTGTTCTTAGCAGCATTGTTAGAATATGCAGTTTATATTCTTCCAAATGCATCTGTTTGAAAAATGCCTGGATGCCCATCGACTGGTGTTCCTTGTTTACGTCTTTGAAATTTTTTCAAAGACACATTCTATGTGTAATAAGAAGGCACAGAATATAACAAATTTGTCGCAAATGTATCAGTTTTGCATAATTTGAAAAATACAATGGTTCGGGTGCAGTTTCTAATGCTGGCAATCTCACTTTACCATTAGCACAACATAACTTTCACCTGGAAACTTAGCCGCATCACAATGTGGACATATTGCGTTCATCATTCCAATATAATAATACTATAATCAATCTGACTGTTGTAATTAAAAGCAGGATTCATAATTTCAGCCAAAACAGCATGACGTATTCGTGATCGTCGTGAAAGATTCAGTACAGGTACGGGGTCAACAGATCTATTTCGTGCATTGCCATCATCTGCAGTCCGTGATCGTATTTGTAAAACCGCATTTGTACTACGCGTTCGTCTACCTATATTTGCTCGTCTAGATCGCGGCATTTTTTTTTTATATAAAAACTAGCGGACCCGGCGAACTTTGTCTCGCCCTAATTCGACGCCATTATATAACCCCAGGGTAATAGTCAAACACTGCATTTCTTTATTTAGTATAGAGCGATATGATATACTATGTTTTTTGTTTTATTTTCCGGCGCAAAAACAAACAATGAAGACGGCTTACCAACACGCGAACATGCAACGTACAGCTGGCCGTGCGAAAAACAGGGAAATTCTAGATTTATCCCGCAGACTTCTAACGATTGGCCTTGCGATTTGTTGATTGTCATCGCAAATGCCAATCGGACGGGGAACTGAATCCTCTTGAATTGGAATGGTAGATCAGTTGGAATAATCGGAATTCGTGGTATAAGGACTACCTCTCCTTTAAATGTTCCCTTGATGATCGTCGCCTGAATCACGTTATTCATCAGTTTCTTGACGGCCAACCGCGTACCGTTGCACAATTTCGGATGATTTAGATTCCGCAGCATTATAATAATTGATCCCACCTTCAGTTGCAAATTATGCGGTGGAGTTCCTGGCACATCTAGCGAGTTCAAAAATTCTGTCGGATAGTTCGTCGCTTCATCCTCGTCGGTCACGCTGTCAACGGATCTGTATGAATGCAGTTCTCCATCGATTTGATTTTGAATAATGTAATTTAAATTGTCTACGTCCTTGTTCTTCGCTGCTAGTATTGCCCGTTCACTAATCCCGCCTATACAATGGATATCCATCGTTTCCACTGATTGTTTCAGCCACCACCGGACGGGGAAATCGTTTTGTGCAATTTCCGTTTTCCATGCATGGTGATTCTGGGTTGTGGACTCCGCAAGGGCCATGGATCATACTCGTTTTCACAACGGAATGCAGCTCCGGATCAGTTTCTGGATCTGGTATTTCGGTAGAAATAATCGAATCAATATGTTCTGGTCGGATCTTGTCGAACATCCAAAGCAAAATGTGCGCATGTGGTAAGCCACGCTTCTGCCATTCAACCGAGTACATCCAACAACAAACTACGCCAAAAACCTTCTGCTTAACGATGTAATCCATAAGAATTTTTACCTTTAGCTTGAATACTCGTGCAGTGATGTCATGTCGATCGCTGGATGTTTGTCCTTGGTGCAACAAATTCGTAATTTCGGGCCATTTCGGATTGCATGTAAACGTGATAAATAAATCAGGTCGTCCGTAATTCCGCACGTACGTCATCGCATCTTGAGCGTACTCATGCATATGGCGCGGGCTCCCAACATAAGTAGCTGGCAGAATGGTCAAACAACCAATGTTTGCCGCGTGTCCATCAGTAGCGATGGCGTCACGCAAGTGGATGTACTCGTCAGATCGTAACTTTGACTGATTGAAACGAATGAAATTGAGAGGCTCCGTTTCTACTTTTACATACATGTCGACATAGTACTGCTGAAACAAACGGCGGTATCTCAACAGATGATTGTCAACATCTAGTCGAATCATCAATCGATATGCATAAAAATTCATTGTGCTGACTTTCTTATTCGTTTCTTCTCCTGTAATATGAATTCGAATTTACGTGCAGAATGAAAAAGAAGTGATTAAACAAACCTGTCGTTGGATTGACCATCTTTATGTTGAAGTGATAGCCATCTTCTCCACGACAGAACATCAACGGATATTGAAGTGCATCATATGACCGATGAGTCTCATAAACGCGTTGCAATTGTCCATCATCCCGACGCTTGAGAGCAATATTGCGTGATTCCACATTCTCGCCAACAATCACCACTGCGACTTCATTGATAGTGGGCGCATTGAATTGCCTTGAATGGCTTCCTGCTGGTCTTTTATCTGCTCTGATAATGATTTTGTGGTCGTCAGAATGCATTGTATCCAAAGCTGTTTTGAACAATCTGACCAATTCATTACACTCATGAAGATGATTTTGCAATTGTTGTATTATTTCACGTTTAGTTGCAGTGAAAATTGCACAACGCTGATTAAGTTCAACTGCCGAATCACCAACGAAATAGATCTGAAGGAATTTATGATCTTTGTTTGGTGGTGGTAACAAAGCGCCCGCTCGATGGTGAATTTGCCCTTGAATCTGAATTTTGTGATGCAATTTCGTGAAAAATTATAGTTGTTCATGTTGATAAAAGAGTGACGCTATTACCTTATAACTCGGATTGTAGCCTGGTTGTTGAACAACCTCTGCTCCTAATGACGTCATTTGAAAACATCCGTTATATTTTTGTGCGTGCAACAGGAAATGGTTTGATTTGCTTGTATTTCCATATAGAAGCGAATACAATGGCTCTGGTGGATGAGTCAAAACCGGCAATTTTACCTTGCCACCTGCGCAGCATAAGCCGGGAGCTTCCAATCGAAACTTCAGTGCATTGCAGTGCTGACATACCACAGACAATAAACCGATAACAACGCAGCTATGGTCTTTGTAGGACGTTGAGAAATTGTATGCAAATGCAGCGCGATTCAAGTCTGTTCTTGGTACTCTTTGTGTAGAGCGAATCTGTGCTAAACGGGTTCGTCTCGATTCATTTCTTTCTGCACGTTCGTCTTGCGTTTGACTTTCATGGACATTCCGACTATATGTTGCTCGACGTGTACGTCGTCCAATGTTTGGCCGTCTTATAGCAGGCATTATTCCTACAAATCACAGGAAGAAATTAAACAAATCCGGACGTCTGATAAAAACGAATAAGAAACCGAATAATATTGAAACGATTTGTTTTTACTTTGACATATATTTCGATACACTACTCTTTTATATAATTTGATATTTTAATTATTTGTTTTTCACCATTACCCTGGAGGATTTTCTAAAAATTTTATTACGTTCTGACCTCCTGTTAGTTACCTACAACTGAAAACAAATTTGAACCAAATCGGCCCAGCCGTTCTCCTGTAGTTTTTTACGACACATTTATTGGGCTCCATTTTTATATATATAGAAGAGAAAATGAGAAAAATACACGCACATATATATAGTACATTTTACCTATTCTAGACTCACCATTTATATGAGCGACAGGAAATGTTTGACGAAAATCACCTGACACTAAACATTGCAAAAAATCGATAACGTGGCGCGTTAGAAATATAAGCCAACGTCGTCGCCATGACGCCAAGGGTTAAATCCGTAAGCTAAAGCTTACCCACGTTATCTTTTCTCCCTAATCGGCAAAGCATACAGACGTGCAAGAGCGCCGTCAAAAGTGTAATACTCAAAAAGTGGTTAAATTTTATAAAGTGCCAGAAAAGTGATAAATATCTGAGAATCGAGAGATATTCAGCCCAGTGTTCGTGCCAGATCTTTTATTATAATTATTTTTTTAAACAACGTTGTTTTCCCGAATTTTATTTATTTCACTTCCACGTTTTTTTCTTAACGTGGATATGCCACTTTAAGTACACATTATATACACCTTGTATGTATCCTATATATACCTTATATACATATACCCAGTATATACGTAGCCAATAGAATTAGTATATGCTCAGCTATGATAAATTTAGCCTCATTCTCGCTGAAATTCTTACAACAATGGGTGCGTTCACCAGAACAACATGATAACTGATCACTGATGGATTTCATACGATAGTTGTGCTGAACGATCATGATTACTAATCATGATGCAAACATTTTTCCCATCATTATCAGAAAAATGGAGCGTACAAATAGTACGCTACCTTTATACGATACTGATGGATTGCTTCCCGCATATATCGATAGTTGAGATATCGTTAAAAATATTGTAAAGAAGAAGAAAATAAACAAAATATGAACATATATTCATAATAATAAATTCATTTGCTCTGTTAGAATTTTTTGATTTTGATGTATCCACGAATAGAGCGTGCAGTGCTGCAATTGCGGTAGTGGACGAGATGGGTTTGGCAACCCGCCTTTTCAAGAAAAGGCGGCGTCACATCGAATCACAATTTTTTTATGAAGTGACGGTTAATAGCTGCCGTTTGAAGAAGGTGAAGAAGTTACATATTCTAATAATGTAGCAGACCTTTATACACGTAGGGTCTTACATGAGGCATCGAGAAAAAGGGATGCGATTAAAGATATGTTGAATTAAGAAATTAATTCTTTAATAAAACTCACATTTTAAAATTATTACAGTCTTTACTTATTTATGTTTAATGATTATATCTTGTTTTTTTTTTTGTTAATATATCTCTCTTATAAATATTATTTTAGTAATTTTTATCTAGTTGTTGTTCATTTTATTTAAGAGATCTTTTAAAAGTTCGTTTCTTTCAGCTTGTAGTCTGTTGCTTTCCTCCATTATTTTGCTAAACTTCTTAAGTTCTTCAACTTTCTCCTCATATATTTGAAGGGCCATACTTTTTTGATAATATTGGTCCTTCTGGACTCTGGCCTTTCGCTTTCGACCTGCAACTACGTGGGAGCCTTCGGAGAAATCGGATGCATCGGTGTTTGACTTAGAACTGGACGGCCCGTCATTGGATTCGTCAAGAATCCAACTTAGTGTACTCCAGCAGCTGACCGTCGTTTTGCTTCTCTGTAAGATTGGTCGCAAGGTACGCGTACCATTGACGGCGAGGTCATCCTCAAATATGGCCTCCATCTGCTCGAAAAACTCCCATCTGGTGGATCTCTGGCCCGTGCTTCGATTCCTCACCTTGATGCTGTCGAAAGTCTTCTTCAGATTGTGGAACTTCCTGTCAAGCTTGTCCGGGTCCAAACCGCATACTCCACAGGCCTCTATCCCTTCGAGTATCTCCCGTCAAACAATTTTGATTTTTTTCTTTGGGTCGCGAAAGTCGGGCTTTTTCTTAAAGTACAGTGTCATGAGCAGTTTTGTGGCCGCAGTGGTCCAGATTTTGCTTTCCGCTGTAAAAGTAAAAAACGCTAATTCTTCTGTTTTTGCCTATTTAGCATAATATGTATATGTACGTACACTTGTCCATTTCAGTTTTCTTCGAAACAAAATCCAATTTTTTTTGACGTTAGGCTTAACGACAGGTTCAAGGCCGATCGATTCCAAGCCGATTATTTGTAGGATGGCGTAGGTATCATGAGCGTTCACCAGAACAACTTGATCACTGATTACTGACCCATCACTAATCAGTAATCATGTTGTTCTGGTGAACGAACCCAATCATACCGAAGTCCCATCTACATATTACAACAACCAGAAGATCGAGGCTTCGTCCCAACAATTAGTGCACAGTGAAAAATAAAAGTTGACCACTTTCACTCACTTTTATCAATCCAAAAACAATCTCAATCCGCGAATACAAAAAGAAAATAATCGTGTTAGTCACAACAAAACATATTCGGCTGACAAAGAAAAAAAAAAATCTCAGCTTCGCTTAATTTTTTTTGCCCGTATAAAATACGTTTGTGCTTTACACTAAAAGGCTATATATAATTGTACATAGATTACACTAGTTTACACTCAAAATGCTCCAAACCTGTTGATGCGAAATTCTGGTAGAGTTGAATCCCCAGATCACGAAAATGGCTTTAATTTTTTTTCTATGGATACGTTTTTTTTTAAAGATTTTTTAAATTTTTACACAAAAAAAAATTTCTCAGTTTACGTTTATCATTTCGTAGCTCGAGTTTTAGCCAACCAATTTACCTGTCGAATGTTTTATTTTAGAGGTAATGAACTAACCTTTCGATTTTAAAACACTTTATGTATATTGGATAAGTACATTGTGTGCTATAGCTCGATAAACTTGATAATTATCATACTCTACTTCGATACTTCTTAAAATAAATCGCCTCTCGAATTAGCTCCCGACCTAAACAATTTAATGTCATACTTAAATATGAATGATACATTTTATAAGGACGGCAAAAATGAATTATGTTATTTTTTGCTCTATTCTTTTGTCATTTCTTTTGCAGTTGGCGCCATTATATCGCGCGGCCAAGGCTCGAATGTGCCACCTGTCGCCACCTACAGCTTGCAACAGCAAAAGCAGTGCCTTAGGGGAATGTGTTAAAATTCTAACCTTATTGCTAATATCTCCCATGTTCATCATCCGATTTTACTGCAATTTTCAGAAAACGTCCGATATTTAACGTTAATTTATTTTATCAATTAACTTTAACCCAAAAATAACGAGTATTGCTTATTTTACGTTTTTTATGATTTTTGAGGGCGGAAGTGGGCGTGGCCAAATTTTAAAACAAACTTGATCTGCGTGCAACAGATTCCAATGTTGTCACCAAATTTGGTAACTCTAGCTCTCATAGTCTATGACAGGGGTGCTCAAAATTGCCTTACGGCAGTGCCCTTACCAACACAAGCAAAAGAATACACACGCACACATGTATCGACGCCGTTTTATTGAAACAAAATGAACACTGAGAGAAAAAAAAAAGTTTAATTCAGAAAAATAATAATATTGGTTACTTCATTTGGTTATTTCATTTTAAAATTTACAGTTGATCTAGAAAAGTATTACTCATTTTAACGACACGCCAAAGAAATCCAATGAAATGCACGCGTCGCTGGTCCACAATAAACTAAAATCAAACTTAAAAAAAAAATTCTATCAAAAACTCAACAAAAAAGTGTCAGTGCAGAGCAGATAACAAGACAACAACACTTTGCATTGTGAGTTGAGGATAAAAAAAAAATGCAATGGAATTGTTGTTGGCTTGTCTCGATACGTACAGCTACACAAAGAGGAGAAAAAAAAGTTCTATGGAATTGTTGTTGGCTTGCCTCGCTAAAACTAAAACTTATAATAATTACGGTCCCTGCTAGAAATGACCGGCAATGTTTGACTATAATCCCCTGACAGTAATATCAAAGTACCACCAAAAGGCGTTGATTACGACGTAAATCTTGCATTGTTCGATTAAAGTCTTCTAGTATTTTTCTATTCGCCTTTGTACACTCATCCCATAAAATAATTTACGTTAATATTCTTCAAATATTGCAAGTCGGAGTTTCAATCACCTGTACATTCAATGGCAATTTTAATGCCGAGCGTGCGGTTTGACCACCTTCTAATAATGTAGCAGCAATTCCCGAAAATGCAAGTGCCAATGCAATTTTCTGTTCCCATCGAATAGTCGCTAAAATAAATGATATAACGAACGTTTTGCCAGGTGCATCCAAGAAATATAATCCACCTGCATTATTGAAAACGGCTTGTATGACTGTGTCATATACATATTTTTGCTGAATATTCAATTTGGTTATATTCGATTGTACAAATAAACGCAAGTCATTAGAATTAAACAAATCATTCATCTCAGGATATGGCGCGGTCATAACTGTCCTAATTCTTTATTTGCAATCGTTAGACACATATCTTCAATTATTATCAAAGCTTAGTTGTCCATTTCCAAGGTAATACAAATTTAGTTAAAATATCTTCTGCCATATAATCTTTATATTTGTTCCATAATTCAAGTGGATTTAATGACATTCATGTTGATATTATTATGACAAATAGCATTCGTATTTTTTGTAGATGAGCTGAAATATATGCATCATAAAATGTTAAGTCCCAATGTTCATCATCCTTCAATAAATGCATGAGTTGACATGCTTCAAGATATGTTTGACACAAATAACCGTTGACTGTTCTTAATTCTTGAAATGATTTTGATAACAACAATCGCAAATAAAAACACTCAGCATTGTTAGGATGTACAGTATACATTCTTCTAAATGCATCTGTTTGAAAAATGCCTGGATGCCCATCGACTGGTGTTTTTGTTTACGTCCTTAACATTTTTTCGAAGACACATTCAATGTGTAATAAGAAGGCACTTCAGAATATAACAAATTTGTCGCAAATGTATAAGTTTCGCATAATTTGAAAAAGCGGTCAAAGTAGTTGCTGGTGGTTGTGCTGATCTTTTCAATATATTTGCTTCATTAAAAAAACACGTTGGCCATTCTCAAGATGCACAGCCAAGTGAACAACCACAAACTGCCTTTTTTGTATTGGAAACGACATAATCCTCCAGACTGCTTCATTACTACCAATATAGCGCCCTATTTGATACTGAGTAATTTCATCATTTCTATTATTACCAGCAACACCACAAACAGCCATATCGCTTCCTTTGTTACAATACTTGTAAATATATTTAATGGATTTTACTGAATTACATTTTCGAAACCCAACCCAACCCAACCCAAACCCAACGATCATCAACTTCAACGTCCAGGCTACGAATGTCCGTCAAGTTAGCAGGGCAACTTTGGAAAATAAAACTTTTGATTATTCCATAATTTGCCGCTAATTATTCGCAAATTATTTACGGAAAAAAAATAATTGCCGCGGAATTTTTTAGTTTATTTTTTAGGTGCCCTGCTAAGTTGATTGCACTTTAACACTAATACACTATTTCCTATGCAAAAGCCATACACACACACACACTCTCTAGCACACGTTCGAACTTGCTTGGCGTTGCCACTTTTCTTAACATAACAGTGGAGCCCGCCAATATGATTGGTCCATATAGCAAAACAATTTTTAAAATAATAAAATTAATACTAGAGCAACGAATTTTATTCTTTCACGAATAATTTGCGAATAATTAGCGGCAAATTCTGAGCAAAAAGATTTTGGAAATGTAAAGGTTTACTATAGATGTCCTGCTAACTTGATATCAACTTAGCAGGGCAACTTTATGTTTTTAAAAAATAAATATAAAAACTCGAGCAGCAAATTATTTTTTTCGGAAATAATTTGCGAATAATTAGCGGCAAATTCTGAGCAAAAAGATTTTGGAATTCTTAAAGTTTTCTGGAGTTGCCCTGCTAACTTGATGTCAACTTAGCAGGGCAACTTTTTGTTTTTAAAAAATAAATATAAAAACTCGAGCAACCAATTTTTTGTTTCCGTAAATAATTTGCGAATAATTAGGGGCAAATTCTGAGGAAAAAAGATTTTGGAATTCTGAAAGTTTTCTGGAGTTGCCCTGCTAACTTGATGTCAACTTAGCAGGGCAACTTTTTGCTTTTAAAAAGTAAATATAAAAACTCGAGCAACAAATTTTTTGTTTCCGTAAATAATTTGCGAATAATTAAGGGCAAATTCTGAGGAAAAAAGATTTTGGAATTCTGTTTTCTGTTTTCTGTTTTCTGGAGTTGCCCTGCTAACTTGATGTCAACTTAGCAGGGCACCTAAATAATAATTAGCTGCAAATTATAGTATAATCAAAAGTTTTATTTTCCAAAGTTGCCCTGCTAACTTGATGGTCATAGGCTACGAATTCAAATGGTTGCCGTTTTCGGCATAAAATGATCTGTAATAATTTTAGTAGCACCAATAGAAGTCATTTGAAATGCCGAATTGTATTTTTGAATATGACCCAAAAAAAGCTTCGACGTTTGAGATGTCCCAAAAATTAATGAATACAATGGTTCGGGTGCAGTTTCACCTGGAAACTTACCCGCATCACAATGTGGACATATTGGGTCAACAGTTCTATTTCGTGCATTACCTTCATCTGCAGTCCGTGATCGTCTTTGTAATACCGCATTTGTACTATGCTTTCGCCTACCTATATTTGCTCGTCTAGGTCGTGGTATTTTTTGTTCATATAAAAAAGAGAAAATGAGAAAAATACACGCACATATATATAGTACATTTTAACAATTCTAGACTCACCATTTATTCAGCTCAAAGAAGCTGGGTCGCGAAATTTTTGTTTTTCGAAATCTGAAAAGTGACCATTTTAGCCCATCGTTTGACCATGTTTGACCACCAATTACTTTTTTTTTTACCACGTCTGGTTTCAAAAATATTAGACTTCGAAAATAAAAAGACAATTGTAGCCTTAGAATATATGAAACACTAGCGGACCCGGCGAACTTTGTCTCGCCCTAATTCGACGCCATTATATAACCCCAGGGTAATAGTCAAACACTGCATTTCTTTATCTATCTATCTTCTTCTATCTATATATATAAAAATGGAGCCCAAAAAATGTGTCGTAAAAAACTACTGGAGAACGGCTGGGCCGATTTGGTTCAAATTTTTTTTCTTTTGTAGGTAACTAACAGGAGAAGGTCAGAACGTAATAAAATTTTTAGAAAATCCTCCAGGGTAATGGTGAAAAACAAATAATTAAAATATCAAATTATATAAAAGAGTAGTGTATCGAAATATATGTCAAAGTAAAAACAAATCGTTTCAATATTATTCGGTTTCTTATTCGTTTTTATCAGACGTCCGGATTTGTTTAATTTCTTCCTGTGATTTGTAGGAATAATGCCTGCTATAAGACGGCCAAACATTGGACGACATCCACCAGAGCCATTGTATTCGCTTCTATATGGAAATACAAGCAAATCAAACCATTTCCTGTTGCACGCACAAAAATATAACGGATGTTTTCAAATGACGTCATTTGGAGCAGAGGTTGTTCAACAACCAGGCTACAATCCGAGTTATAAGGTAATAGCGTCACTCTTTTATCAACATGAACAACTATAATTTTTCACGAAATTGCATCACAAAATTCAGATTCAAGGGCAAATTCACCAAGGGCAAATTCACCATTTGTTACCACCACCAAACAAAGATCATAAATTCCTTTAGATCTATTTCGTTGGTGATTCGGCAGTTGAACTTAATCAGCGTTGTGCAATTTTCACTGCAACTAAACGTGAAATAATACAACCATTGCAAAATCTTCTTCATGAGTGTAATGAATTGGTCAGATTGTTCAAAACAGCTTTGGATACAATGCATTCTGACGACCACAAAATCATTATCAGAGCAGATAAAAGACCAGCAGGAAGCCATTCAAGACAATTCAATGCGCCCACTATCAATGAAGTCGCAGTGGTGATTGTTGGCGAGAATGTGGAATCACGCGATATTGTTCTCAAGCGTCGGGATGATGGACAATTGCAACGCGTTTATGAGACTCATCGGTCATATGATGCACTTCAATATCCGTTGATGTTCTGTCGTGGAGAAGATGGCTATCACTTCAATATAAAGATGGTCAATCCAACGACAGGTTTGTTTAATCACTTCTTTTTCATTCTGCACGTAAATTCGAATTCATATTATAGGAGAAGAAACGAATAAGAAAGTCAGCTCAATGAATTCTTATGCATATCGATTGATGATTCGACTAGATGTTGACAATCATCTGTTGAGATACCGCCGTTTGTTTCAGCAGTATTGTGTCGACATGTATGTAAAAGTAGAAACGGAGCGTCTCAATTTCATTCGTTTCAATCAGTCAAAGTTACGATCTGACGAGTACATCCACTTGCGTGACGCCATCGCTACTGATGGACACGCGGCAAACATTGGTTGTTTGACCATTCTGCCAGCTACTTATGTTGGGAGCCCGCGCCATATGCATGAGTACGCTCAAGATGCGATGACGTACGTGCGGAATTACGGACGACCTGATTTATTTATCACGTTTACATGCAATCCGAAATGGCCCGAAATTACGAATTTGTTGCACCAAGGACAAACATCCAGCGATCGACATGACATCACTGCACGAGTATTCAAGCTAAAGGTAAAAATTCTTATGGATTACATCGTTAAGCAGAAGGTTTTTGGCGTAGTTCGTTGTTGGATGTTCTCGGTTGAATGGCAGAAGCGTGGCTTACCACATGCGCACATTTTGCTTTGGATGTTCGACAAGATCCGACCAGAACATATTGATTCGATTATTTCTGCCGAAATACCAGATCCAGAAACTGATCCGGAGCTGCATTCCGTTGTGAAAACGAGTATGATCCATGGCCCTTGCGGTGTCCACAACCCAGAATCACCATGCATGGAAAACGGAAATTGCACAAAACGATTTCCCCGTCCGGTGGTGGCTGAAACAATCAGTGGAAACGATGAATATCCATTGTATAGGCGTCGTTCTCCAGATGACAACGGCAGATGGATCGAAATGATGGTAAAAAATAACAAAGTCATCGTCGATAACCGCTGGATCGTTCCATATTGTCCGCTTTTGTCGAAAACGTTTTCAACGCACTGCAATGTTGAGTACTGCAACTCAATAAAATCAATCAAATACATTTGCAAATATGTGAACAAAGGGAGCGACATGGCGGTGTTTGGCATTGCTGATCCGAATGCAAACGACGAGGTGACGAAATTTCAACTTGGACGTTACGTAAGTTGTAACGAGGCCATTTGGCGTCTGTTTTCATTTCCGATTCATGAACGTCATCCGACGGTCGTACACTTATCTGTTCACTTGGAAAACGGCCAGCGTGTCTACTTTACGGACGCGAATGCAGCGCAAAGAGCAGAACGGCCACCAGCGACAACGTTGACAAATTTCTTTTCTACATGCGAAAGCGATCCGTTCGCAAGGACTTTAGTCTATTCGGAAATGCCACGCTATTATACATGGAACGCTGCATCGAATAAGTTTCAACGCCGAAAAAGAGGCGATGCTGTTGATGGTTTCGCTGATATCTATTCGACTGATGCTCTCGGACGAATATACACAGTTCATCCACGCCAAGACGAATGCTTTTATATTCGCTTGCTTTTGGTGAACATAAGAGGCCCTACATCCTTCGAGTCCCTGCGTACTGTGGATGGTGGGCTGTGCGCCACTTTTCGGGAGGCTTGCCAACGTTTAAATTTGCTTGAAAACGACACACATTGGGACTCAACGCTCGCTGATGCCACTGTTTCTCTTTCTGGATCAAATCAAATTCGTGCATTATTTGCAATAATCATAGCCACATGTCATCCGTCGAACCCGACCGCACTGTGGGAAATGTACAAGGACGATATGGCTGACGACATTTTAATAGACGTTCGCAGGACAACTATGAATTTCACTCTTGCCATTAACGGAGAAATGCACAACGAAGCTTTAATACGGATCGAAGACATGTGTATGCTTATGTGCGGCAGTCTACTGTCGACATTGGGAATGCCAACGCCACATCGTTCAGTGCACGATGCTTTCAATCGCGAATTTCAACGGGAGCAACACTATAACCAAGATAACTTGGCCGAAAGAGTCCGAACCAATGTGCCGTTTTTGAATGCCGAGCAGAAGAACGTGTACGATTCGATAATGAAGGTTGTTGACGATGGATCGGGAGGCTTATACTTTCTCGATGCTCCTGGTGGGACAGGCAAGACATTTGTCATTTCGTTGATTCTGGCAACGATTCGATCAAGATCTCAAATTGCGTTGGCTGTTGCATCATCTGGCATTGCTGCCACGTTGATGGAAGGCGGTCGAACTGCACATTCCGCTTTGAAGCTGCCCATGAATCTTCTCACGGTTGACAAGCCAACATGCACAATAAGCAAGAATTCGGCGACAGCGAAATTGATGCGAGAATGCAAAATCATCATTTGGGATGAATGCACGATGGCGCATACGCGAGCTTTGGAGGCAGTTGACCGAACGATGAAAGATTTACGCGGTGATTCGAAACTATTTGGTGGGTCTTTGATATTGCTGTCCGGAGATTTTCGTCAAACGCTTCCCGTCATCCCGAAATCTACGGCTGCCGATGAAGTTAATGCATGCCTTAAATCGTCTTCATTGTGGAGATATGTCAAAAAGCTGAAATTAACCACGAACATGAGAGTCACATTGCAGAATGACCCGTCCGCTGCTGAATTCTCGAGACAACTGCTGGCACTTGGCAATGGCGAAATTCCTGTTGATGTTTCGACTGGATCAATATCGTTTCCGGCAAATTTTTGCGTGTTCACATCATCAAAGGAGGAACTCATTAACAAAGTGTTCCCCGACATTGCGCAAAATTATAAAAATATCGACTGGATTAGTGAACGGGCAATACTAGCAGCGAAGAACAAGGACGTAGATAATTTGAATTACATTATTCAAAATCAAATCGATGGAGAACTGCATTCATACAGATCCGTTGACAGCGTGACCGACGAGGATGAAGCGACGAACTATCCGACAGAATTTTTGAACTCGCTAGATGTGCCAGGAACTCCACCGCATAATTTGCAACTGAAGGTGGGATCAATTATTATAATGCTGCGGAATCTAAATCATCCGAAATTGTGCAACGGTACGCGGTTGTCCGTCAAGAAACTGATGAATAACGTGATTCAGGCGACGATCATCAAGGGAACATTTAAAGGAGAGGTAGTCCTTATACCACGAATTCCGATTATTCCAACTGATCTACCATTCCAATTCAAGAGGATTCAGTTCCCCGTCCGATTGGCATTTGCGATGACAATCAACAAATCGCAAGGCCAATCGTTAGAAGTCTGCAGTGTTTGACTATTACCCTGGGGTTATATAATGCCGTCGAATTAGGGCGAGACAAAGTTCGCCGGGTCCGCTAGTATAATATAAACCTAACGATTGCCGAAGCTTTGACAGGCAGGAACAAAAACAACGTCCCATTAGAGTCCTGTGTTCTAACAGCTAGAGAAACGATTGATTACGAATGTACCTCCGACGATGCATCTTGTAGAATTACCACATTCGGTCGTAGCATGGTTGCGCCACTGGGATCCCACACATGACAAATTTTATGAGTGACTGTATGAGTGTTTGTGTGCCTCACTTTTAAGCATGACATAAGGAATCTAAATAAAGCAGCCTCTCTGGTCATCTCTCTCTTGCACGCCTCTAAGCGCCCGATGAACAGAGCCTGACAACCATCTGTCGCTCTTCAATTCTCACACATAGCAAACCATACACATACAAAGCAGGGATCGCAAATAACAGTTATGAGATAATTAATAATTGGACCCAAAAAATTACTGCGACGATAGGAAAATTATGCATACCTTATTTTTGAAAGGACTTTGCAGAAATAAAATAAATTTTTTATGCAATTTTTATTTTTTTAACCTTTTTTAATTATTGTTTTTGATTTTTAATAAAAAAGTTAAAAATAATTCTTATTTTTTATATTTTTCTGTTATTTATTGATTCTTCTCCTTTTCGAGATTAACATTTAGTGTTTCAAATCTTATATTAATAACCTAACAGTCATATGACTGGGCCCTGAAATTTATTGCTGGGTTGGAAGGTCGTTTCGGTGTAGGCGGGTTCTGCTGGAAACCCGAGTCAAGCCTCTTGCCAGATTATTTGGGTGCACAGTAATTTTTTTATTGTAGGTCGTGTTTTGCTTGTCTATTTCATCTTTTACTGCAAGAATGCCAAGATCCCTATGGATGTTTTGGTTGCGAATATACCATGGTGGCCCAGTGATAGCTCTCAGGATTCTGGATTGCGCGCGCTGTATGATGTCTAAGTTGCTGCTGCTCGCGTTCCATACAGCTGCGAGCCATATGTCCAGATAGGCTTGAGCGCGGAGTTGTAGAGCAGGACCTTGTAGTCCAGACGCAGTGGCGATCGGGCGTTTAAAATCCAGTAGAGGCTGCTGGCTTTCAGTTTTAAATGTAGTTTCTTGCTTTCGATGTGTCTGCGACAGTTTAGTCGTCTGTCGAGGTGGATGCCGAGATACGTTACTTCGTTGAGTTGGGGAATCTGCGTACTATTCAAGGATACTGGGGAGCATGTTTGCCTGTTAAGAGTAAAAGTTAGGTGTTTACATTTTTGTTCGTTTATTTTAATACGCCAGTCAGATAGCCACTTCTCAACTACCATGAGGTGACTTGCTAGTTGGGTTGTTGCTCGGTTTGGGCACTTCGAGCGACTTAGGATCGCAGTGTCGTCAGCGAACGTGGATGTTGTTAGCCGCTCGTTCGTAGGTATATCCGCTGCATAAAGGTGCCAAGGGGTGTCGCTCAACATGTTCCTAGCAACATTTGTCTCTTTGGGATGTTGCTCAACATGTTTCTCGCAACATTTGTCTTTATTAGTCAACATTTTCATTTGTCCATGTTCATGTGGCAATACACTTTTTGAGGGCAATGTCTACCTCAGTTTGAGCCATTTTGGACATAGACCGAGTAAGCCTTGACGAGGGATCAGAAATAGTATTGACGGACTCGTCGCTTTTTGCCCTTGAAATGGCAGTGGCAGCCTTTGGCGATAAATGAGACGGCCGCGGAGACGGGGATTGGGATCTTGTCAATCGGATTGCTGGGATCGACCGCGGCTTCTTGTCGTCTCCCGTGGGCATTCTCGGACTCGGAATACAAGACAGCGAATGCCACAAGGCACTACGAGTAAAATTGTGGGCAACTGTGTTCCGATGGAAGGGGAAGCAGAATAAATGCAGAAATGAATTGATGCGAATTGTGGAAACGGAACCAGTTGGAATTTTTTGGACTTGAACTAGAATGTTGGAAAAAGAACGTTAAAGCAAACAGCGACGAAAAAAAAGGAAAAAAAGCAGAGTACGGTCACACTGCTAGTATGTAATAATTTAAGCGGAGTGGAAGGCACAGTGCAGTAACAACAAGAAAAAAACGGGACCAGTATCTGGAACTCGATAAACCTGTATTATTTTATTTAATTTTGTTATCCCCTTTGTTCAGTTCTTGTTTTTCTTGTTTATCTTCACTATTTCTTTTAGTATGGTTTGCCTAATTATTTAATTGTTTTTATTTATTTTATTGCCTTTTGGGGGGTGGCGAAATATTTTCGCTAGCTAACTATCGTAGCGAAAAGAAGAAAAAAAAAAAAACAGGCCGGTAATAAAAATAAATAACTGACGACTAATTTCGGTAATTTTAGCCGTAAATAAATTTTTGTTTACACGTAGTTATTACGGAGCCGGAAAGGTGGAATTAAAAAACCTTGGCTTTGGTTCGGGAGAAATGCTTGAATTAAATCGATAGATATATGGTCACACTATTGCGGATATGGAGGTGCACTTTGGTTTCTAACGTTATTAGTTAGTTGGAATCTAATAAAAAATCATTCACGAATTATTTTATTTGAATGGATATATTTAGTTGACCGCTGCTGTATTTGCCCCGATACTGTTTTGGAGACAATGCGTGCGTGTGTTTATATGTTTTTGCATTACCCGTTTGCCAATGCAGAATAGCGAAAAATAGCTGGGATGAGTGAGCCCGCCAATATGTACATATGTGTGTGTACTTGTGTTGGATGCGGCTGCTTATCGTACAGTGGAAACCCGATAGCTGGACTGTAGTTGCGAGGGCGTACAAAAAGTATGGAGGCAGAAAATATATTTATATATGAGCATACACAACATGTATGTGTGTGTGTGTGTATAAGTTGACTGCCTCTCTTTTTCGTACAGTGGAAACCCGATAAGTGGACTGTAGTTGTGAGCGCATACAAAAAAAGTATGGAGACAGAAAATATTTTTATGTATATGTATATGGGCATGCATTCGATTATGTATGGGTACAGTAGAGTGTCGATAAGTGGACTGTATTTGTGATGGATTACAAAAAATATGGAGGGAGAAAATATTTTTATGTATATATATGGGCCTGCATTCGATTACGTATATATGTTGGTACAGTAGAGAGTCGAGAAGTGGACTGTATTTGAATTGACGGAACAGAGAAAAATTATGTGGAGAAAAAGAAAATATGTCATACACAGGGAAAAAATATCTCGACAGCGGCGGACTGTTCGGCAACCAGGGAAACTCCCGAAACTAGTGCACACCGGTTGGCTGATATAAATTATGCCTTTTTATTTTTCACCACACAATTTCATTTTTAGTCGGCAAATTTTCTCGCGGAGGCAGAATTGCGCTGCAATATGTGCATAAGTTGGCACGCCTATGTATGTATGCACATATGCCTTGAACGTTGGCAACGGGGAAACGAAAAAAGGAAGGCAAGAAATATGGCGGTGCACACAAAGCGGAAACGGATGGAAAATTTGACGAAGAATATAAATTTCTCAACTGCCGTTGTGTCGGAAAAACTCCGACATGGAGTTGACACGAAAAATTAATCTTGCAGCGTGTGAACGAAATTTAATGTTCGGACCAGTGCTGAAGACCGGCGGCAGGAGGGAGATGGAAAAGGCTCGTACTTATCTTTTTAGCGGAAAAATCACCGGAACTGCTGGCGGAAGGGCGGAAGAATATCCTGATCCGGCTCGAAGGACTACTGTTTGTAGGGGGGCGATCCTGCCGCTAAAGAAGATCCTGGAATTGGCACCACAGAGAAATCCCACGGCGCGAAGCGAAGTAATAACCCGTCGAGGTTCGAAATGAAAAGATAGGGGGCGTCGAGGTGGACTTCAGTGCGTGTGCGTCAGCTTTATTTCGCTGACTAAAAAACTAAGCTTAAGCATTAGACCGCGCTCCCGCCCGCTTTACTCCGCTAAAGCGAGAGCGGGAGTTCGGCAGCGGCCGACCGTGGAGTTCGGATCCGAAAGTAAGGCCCGCGCTCCGGAGCATGGCAGAGGCGCGAGAGCGAGCGCGGGAGCGTAAGAGGGGCGAGAGCGAAAAGCTCGGAAAGCTCAGTGAGCAGCGGCGGTACAGTGGCCGCTGACCTAAACACCTTTTGCAGATAAGAATCGATTTGATGTAGAAAAAGGCATTTACTTTTTATTTCGACAAGACAAACTTGACCGTTTTTGAAAACGAAAAAGTCTTGTGAATGTGAAAACAGGAGCACCGATATCTCGTTTTCGAAAACTAGAGAATTTTGTGAAAGTGAAAACCGGAGCCTGCCTGTATGAGTTTCCTCAGATCAAGATCAATACCTTTGTTTTTTGTTTCCATCCTAAAATTGTACGTGTTGTCACAAGGGAAATGTATAAAAGTGATAAAGAAATAATTATAATAAATTTAAAATTTAATCAAAGTTAAAAAATATAAGAAAAAATGTTTTCCCATTTTAATTTTTAATGAAATGAGTCTTATGATTGTGAAACGCCGAGAAAACGAGAAACAGTTTCTATTTTTCCAATGGAAACAATATTCCAGATTTTTTCTTTTGTCATTAACTTCTTTTAATCTATAGTATAATAATAATTTAATATGATGAAAAAGGAAAAAATTTCACAATTTCGGTATAAACAATTTGAAAGTGTTTTTGCTGTGTTGTTTGATGTAGTAAAATTCTTAAAATTTATATGCAATTTCTTCGAGCGTGACGACGACGACGACTATTGTGCGTATTGCAAGTCCACAATAGGCGCCAAACTTTTTTTATCAGACAAAAAAAAAAAGAAAGTGGGGATACAGAAGTAAAGTTCTGTTTCTAGTATAAGTATTTCCAATTAGGCTTGATTTTCTTAAATACCTGTATATTTTAGCGTTTCCACCAAGATCGAAGAATAAAATGTTCATAGTATTTTTATACTCTGCAGGTTATTATAATTTTCTCCAGAAGTTTTTAAAAAAACTATCACTTTCCTGTTTTTCAACGTATTTTTATAAATTTCGAGATAGAGCTGTTTTTACGATTCTAGAATTACGGTTTAACGGTTACGGCTTAAAAAGCCGTAGAGAGCTAGTGTTTCGCGTGAGCGAAAAGACGCTAGATCAGAAAAATAAATAGTTTACGACTCACAAAATTAGTGATATGATTAAAACAAGTGCATAATCGTGTTATTTGTCGTGTTATAAATCAAGAACGGCCTCATCTAGCATTTGATTTAATGTTTAGGCTTTGATCGAACTACTTAGTAGATGGATTTATGAGCTTATGTTGTGCTAATGGCAAAGTGAGATTGCCAACATTAGAAACTGCACCCGAACCATTGTATTCATTTATTTTTGGGACATCTCAAACGTCAAAGCACTTTTTGAGTCATATTCAACAATACAATTCGGCATTTCAAATGACTTCTATTGGTGCTACTAAAGTTATTACAGATCATTTTATGCCGAAAACGGCAACCATTTGAATTCGTAGCCTATGACCATCAAGTTAACAGGGCAACTTTGGAAAATAAAACTTTTGATTATACCATAATTTGCCGCTAATTATTGTTTAGGTGCCCTGCTAAGTTGACATCAAGTTAGCAGGGCAACTCCAGAAAACTTTAAGAATTCCAAAATCTTTTTTCCTCAGAATTTGCCCCTAATTATTCGCAAATTATTTACGGAAACAAAAAATTGGTTGCTCGAGTTTTTATATTTATTTTTTAAAAACAAAAAGTTGCCCTGCTAAGTTGACATCAAGTTAGCAGGGCAACTCCAGAAAACTTTAAGAATTCCAAAATCTTTTTTGCTCAGAATTTGCCGCTAATTATTCGCAAATTATTTACGGAAACAAAAAATTTGTTGCTCGAGTTTTTATATTTATTTTTTAAAAACATAAAGTTGCCCTGCTAAGTTGATATCAAGTTAGCAGGACATCTATAGTAAACCTTTACATTTCCAAAATCTTTTTTGCTCAGAATTTGCCGCTAATTATTCGCTAATTATTCGTGAAAGAATAAAATTCGTTGCTCTAGTATTAATTTTATTATTTTAAAAATTGTTTTGCTATATGGACCAATCATATTGGCGGGCTCCACTGTTATGTTAAGAAAAGTGGCAACGCCAAGCAAGTTCGAACGTGTGCTAGAGAGTGTGTGTGTGTGTATGGCTTTTGCATAGGAAATAGTGTATTAGTGTTAAAGTGCAATCAACTTAGCAGGGCACCTAAAAAATAAACTAAAAAATTCCGCGGCAATTATTTTTTTCCGTAAATAATTTGCGAATAATTAGCGGCAAATTATGGAATAATCAAAAGTTTTATTTTCCAAAGTTGCCCTGCTAACTTGACGGACATTCGTAGCCTGGACGTTGAAGTTGATGATCGTTGGGTTTGGGTTGGGTTGGGTTGGGTTTCGAAAATGTAATTCAGTAAAATCCATTAAATATATTTACAAGTATTGTAACAAAGGAAGCGATATGGCTGTTTGTGGTGTTGCTGGTAATAATAGAAATGATGAAATTACTCAGTATCAAATGGGGCGCTATATTGGTAGTAATGAAGCAGTCTGGAGGATTATGTCGTTTCCAATACAAAAAAGGCATTTTGTGGTTGTTCACTTGGCTGTGCATCTTGAGAATGGCCAACGTGTTTTTTTAATGAAGCAAATATATTGAAAAGATCAGCACAACCACCAGCAACTACTTTGACCGCTTTTTCAAATTATGCGAAACTTATACATTTGCGACAAATTTGTTATATTCTGAAGTGCCTTCTTATTACACATTGAATGTGTCTTCGAAAAAATGTTAAGGACGTAAACAAAAACACCAGTCGATGGGCATCCAGGCATTTTTCAAACAGATGCATTTAGAAGAATGTATACTGTACATCCTAACAATGCTGAGTGTTTTTATTTGCGATTGTTGTTATCAAAATCATTTCAAGAATTAAGAACAGTCAACGGTTATTTGTGTCAAACATATCTTGAAGCATGTCAACTCATGCATTTATTGAAGGATGATGAACATTGGGACTTAACATTTTATGATGCATATATTTCAGCACATCTACAAAAAATACGAATGCTATTTGTCACAATAATATCAACATGAATGTCATTAAATCCACTTGAATTATGGAACAAATATAAAGATTATATGGCAGAAGATATTTTAACTAAATTTGTATTACCTTGGAAATGGACTACTAAGCTTTGATAATAATTGAAGATATGTGTCTAACGATTGCAAATAAAGAATTAGGACAGTTATGACCGCGCCATATTGTGAGATGAATGATTTGTTTAATTCTAATGACTTGCGTTTATTTGTACAATCGAATATAACCAAATTGAATATTCAGCAAAAGTATGTATATGACACAGTCATACAAGCCGTTTTCAATAATGCAGGTGGATTATATTTCTTGGATGCACCTGGCAAAACGTTGGTTATATCATTTATTTTAGCGACTATTCGATGGGAACAGAAAATTGCATTGGCACTTGCATTTTCGGGAATTGCTGCTACATTATTAGAAGGTGGTCAAACCGCACGCTCGGCATTAAAATTGCCATTGTACAGGTGATTGAAACTCCGACTTGCAATATTTGAAGAATATTAACGTAAATTATTTTATGGGATGAGTGTACAAAGGCGAATAGAAAAATACTAGAAGCCTTTAATCGAACAATGCAAGATTTACGTCGTAATCAACGCCTTTTGGTGGTACTTTGATATTACTGTCAGGGGATTATAGTCAAACATTGCCGGTCATTTCTAGCAGGGACCGTAATTATTATAAGTTTTAGTTTTAGCGAGGCAAGCCAACAACAATTCCATAGAACTTTTTTTTCTCCTCTTTGTGTAGCTGTACGTATCGAGACAAGCCAACAACAATTCCATTGCATTTTTTTTTATCCTCAACTCACAATGCAAAGTGTTGTTGTCTTGTTATCTGCTCTGCACTGACACTTTTTGTGTGAGTTTTTGATAGAATTTTTTTTTTAAGTTTGATTTTAGTTTATTGTGGACCAGCGACGCGTGCATTTCATTGGATCTCTTTGGCGTGTCGTTAAAATGAGTAATACTTTTCTAGATCAACTGTAAATTTTAAAATGAAATAACCAAATGAAGTAACCAATATTATTATTTTTCTGAATTAAACTTTTTTTTTCTCTCAGTGTTCATTTTGTAGCAATAAAACGGTGTCGATACATGTGTGCGTGTGTATTCTTTTGCTTGTGTTGGTAAGGGCACTGCCGTAAGGCAATTTTGAGCACCCCTGTCATAGACTATGAGAGCTAGAGTTACCAAATTTGGTGACAACATTGGAATCTGTTGCACGCAGATCAAGTTTGTTTTAAAATTTGGCCACGCCCACTTCCGCCCTCAAAAATCATAAAAAACGTAAAATAAGCTATACTCGTTATTTTTGGGTTAAAGTTAATTGATAAAATAAATTAACGTTAAATATCGGACGTTTTCTGAAAATTGCAGTAAAATCGGATGATAAACATGGTGCTACTATTACAGATAATTTTATGCCGACGTATAAGGTAAAAAGTAAAGTAAGTAAAGTATAAGGTAGGTGAAAAGAACTCCCCATAAAACCGACGTCTTCATTTGCTGAGTTGATATTTCAAACTGAATCTTTATTTCAAAGTCCGCGTTTACGTAGCGGTCATGAGATTCTTAAAACTAGTCTTATCGCTAGACCAAAGCAGTGGTTTGTTTAACCCTACCATGGGATACATTATTGAGTGCGATGGGAAAGACACAGCTATCCCGCACTTATCATTTAAGATATTTTGTGACCCACGCAGGGGTTCAGATTACATATTTGTCAAGTACATAGATCTGTGCTAGACCCAAGTGGCCGATGACATGCGCTCAAGCAAATCAATAACACCAGTTTACTTTATATTATTATAGATATTAAATTTTCGCACATAAGGAATCCCGCCGCCCTTGAAATGAAAAAACCAATTTCCCAATTTAATAAATAGGTTAAAATCTTGAACATCTCAACTAAAATTCATGAGTAATATCGATTTGAAGGGGGCGCGTTTTATGGCCGCGAGGCGGAATAACCCCTTAATGGTACCAATGACCCAAATCAAATTAATACATTGTCTGTATGTATATAAAGGTGATTATTTAATTTGTATCTTACTTCAACTTAATTTTGTAAATTTTTGTTTATTTAACAAAATTTAGCTTTTTTTTCATAGCTAAATCCGACTGTTCATCACATCATCAAAATTAACAGACCATCTAAAGGCGTTACCCACACTGTACCTCTAATCTAGTAGGCATCCGACAAAAATTTGGAAACAATTTCTCATTTTACTTAACTTTGAAAATCCACGATAAATCTATTTTTCAACGGATTTCTGGAGTTGTAGGCCTGTTTGATACTTTGGGCGATCAACTTTATAAAAAAACACGTTTTGATTTTTCAACGGATTTTTTTCGAGTTTTTAGAATGCTAGCAGCACATTAACATTTGAGTTAACGGATTGAAATTTCTACTTTTTCCAAGTTTATCGAGCTATAGCACACAAAGTACTTATCCAATATACATAAAGTATTTTAAAATCGAAAGGTTAGTTCATTACCTGAAATATTCGACGGGTAAATTGGTTGGCTACAACTCGAGCTATGAAATGATAAACGTTGTACATGCATTATAATAGTCTACTTCGATACTTCTTAAAATAAATCTCCCTTCGAATTAGCTCACGACCTTAACAATTTAATGTCATACCTAAATATGAATTAAACATTTTATAGGAAAACATAAAAACCCGCTCGATCGGCGTCAAAAATTAATTATGTTATTTTTTGTCATTTCTTGATATATTCTTTTGTCATTTTTTCTGCAGCTGGCGCCATTATATCGCACGGCCAAGGCTCGAATGCGCCACCTGTTGGCTATAGCTTGCAACAGCAGTGCCTTAGGGCGGTGTGTTAAAATTCTAACCTTATTGCTAATATCTCCCATGTTTATTATCCGATTTTACTGAAATTTTCAGGAAACGTTTTTATTGTATCTAATAACTTTAACCCGAAAATAACGAGTATAGCTTATTTAACATTTTTATTATTTTTGGAGGCTCAAGTGGGCGTGGCCAAATTTTAAAGCAAACTTGATCTGCGTGCAACAGATTCCAATGTTGTCACCAAATTTGGTAACTCAAGCTCTTATAGTCTCTGAGATCTGTTGTTTCACACGGACAGACAGACGGACAGACGGACATGGCTAAATCGACTCGGCTGGTGACGCTGATCAAGAATATATATACTTTATAGGGTCGGAGATTTCTCCTTCTGCCTATTACATACATTCTCGGTTGGCACTAACTTATAATACCCTTGTACCCTATGGGTACCGGGTATAAAAAATGTAAGCCATTTTCGTGATCTGGGGATTCAACTCTACCAGAATTTCGCATCAACAGGCTTGGAGCATTTTGAGTGTAAACTAGTGTTATATAATATAATAATATATATATTTAATAATATAATATATATATAAACACTAGCGGACCCGGCGAACTTTGTCTCGCCCTAATTCGACGCCATTATATAACCCCAGGGTAATAGTCAAAAGTAGTATATAAACCGGGTTTTCGGGACCTTTGATGTCGCTAAGTGGGGTCATAAATTAGATTAATTAGGGTCACCTGTCAAATTTTAATAGGATTTTGGTAATAAAAATGCAATTAATTAGGGTCAACTGTCAATTTTAAAAGGACTTTAGTAATAAAAATGCAATTAATTAGGGTCAACTGTCAATTTTACCAGGATTTTAGTAATAAAACTGCAATTTATTAGGGTTAGCTCTGAAAGGATAAGTGGAGGGATCGAGGAGCCACTTGAGAAGGGTGCATGCAAATTGATCCTGCATGATCTTGTCCCATCGAAGGACACTCAACCTCCCCCAATTTAATAGTTTACACCGCCACATAAAAGGGTGCGCGTGCGAGGGATCAATCCAGCACGATCATGTTCCAACGGAGCGCACAAGCAATCCCACACTCAGCCGTCCCCCACTTGAAAAGGTCGCGCACATGCGATCCCACACTGACCCACCAGATAATTGGTGGGATCGAGGAGACACTTGAGAAGGGTGCATGCAAATTGATCCTCCAGGATCGGGTCCCATCGCAGGACACTCAACCTCCCCCAATTGAATAGGTTACTCCGCCACGTGAAATTGTGCGTGTGCGAGGCAGCGATCGCACACTCACCCGCCTCCCACTTAAAAAGGTCACACACACACATGTGAACAAGGCTCACCATCCCGCAAGTGAGTGCTGTGGGAAAAAACGAGTGCTGTGGGAATAAACGAACAAGTGTCAACGTAAACGCTCTCCCACACATGCACACCAGCCGTCCCATCCGACCGTTACGAGGTGATCTCAAAGAAGTCTCCGTCCAGATCAAAAAGTATGTTAAAAAATCGGATCCTGAGAGAAGAAACTAGGAAGGCGAAAGGGAAGGAAATGGGACGGGGGTCTCGCTCAAATTCCACTCACATTCGTTTGTTTTGTAACCAAACGATTGTGGGTGGAATTTGAGCGATCGGGGGTCAAAAGGACACTATACACTACCCTCAGTCTATCCACTTAAAGTCTAACGGAAAAATCGAGTCCCACATTTGTATAATTTGAATGTATTTGTTCTTCGATTTTATGAGTCAAAGGCTAGTCTCCTGGAGCCTTAAGGATCACATCTAGTTTGTGTTTCAAACGATTCGGTCTGCATTTATCAAAGTTACAGTGCTCAAAATTATTAAAAAAGTTAAACAAAGTAAAAACATAAACAAATCTTCTTCAACAAAAGAAAACAATTGAAAAAATAAAAATCAATTCTGTAACTTAAAAAGTGAAAAGTGAAATATAAAAATAAAAAACCGAAGACACTTGAAAAAATTAAACAAAGTTAAAACATTATTAATTCATCTTCATCAAAATGGACAACAACACCAACTACACTTTCAACATGGATGCTATTTTCTGCAACTCCTGCCAGCAATACCTCCCCCAAAATATGCAATGGCATCACCATGTCCGCACCGAACAGCATAAAAACTGTGCGATGCGCCCTGTTAATGGACAAGTTAAGCAGATTATTGATGGATACAAGGGACGTATCCTTCAGTATATGTTTTTAAATGAGGGAGCTGCTCTAAGGATGCCTGATGAATTCCTGAATGAAGCAGGCCTAGCGCTACTCCCTCATATTGAGAGAGTACTGAGCTTCCATACAGCTTCAAAAATAAATTTTGAACTGTTTGCAGAGTACATGTTAATAAAAGAACATGATACACAAACCGATATAAAATCGTTCCAGAGTAAGATGAGTCTGGTTACGATAGGATCCGATTTATCAGATCTCTATGATTCCCATTCATGTATCATAAAATCCAAAATGTCCCAGTTCCAAGAAAAAGACTCCGGATGGACATTGACCCGAATTATTCGAGTAGAGTTGAACATGCTCCAATGTGTTCCTCTGAAGGGATCAGCACATTTTCAGCTGCCAAGGAAACTTAAAAATAGAAGAGCAGTCATCAATGTGCAGAACGACGATGTCTTTTGCTTCAAGTGGGCTATAATATCCGCCTTAACCCGAGAGAAAAAGGAGAACGGTGCAGTGGTTATGGAGTGGATATATCTGCACCCATTATCCACACCAACAACATCACAATCGACTTCACTGGATTATCGTTTCCAATGAAAATTTCAAAAATAAATGAGTTTACATCACAAAACCCACACATTAGCATAAATGTGTTTGGTTATGATGAGGAAAACGACAATGTATTTGGTCCACTCTTTTGCAATGGAATTGAAAAGGAGCAACATATAAATTTGATGTACATCGATGGACCAACCGCAGACATTCATGGACACTATATGTAGCTAAAAAATATTTCAGCGTGAGTAAAAAAAAAAAAAAAAAAAACTATTTTTTTAAATTGATTTTGAAAACTTTTTTTTTTTTTTTTTTTTTTTTTTCAGTCTTCTTTCATCTCAATTGGGAAGAAAAGTGTGAAACGATTCTTTTGCAACAAATGCCTATCCTACTCAACGAGTGAGGGTAGGTTCAAGCGCTATGCGGAAAGATGCAGCAACGTTGTGACTGAGCGACCGAAAGAGGGTGCGACTGAGATAAAATTCTCAAATCCTCAACGTCAGCTGGAGATACCATTCGCTGTATATGCAGACTTTGAATGCATACTAGAGCCCTCTGCATTAAATGTAAGTGACAGGACACAATTAGTAAATAAGCATGTTCCTATAGCATTTGCATACTACATAAAGTGTGCATTTGATTCAAGTCTAGATAAGTTTGTAAGCAAGACGGGGGGAAATGTCGGGCGCACTTTTGTTAGTAATTTATCGTCCGATTTATCCGAAATTCATGAAAACTATATGAAGTGTATAGTTCCATTACAAATGAGCACACAGGACTCATTTGATTTTGATGAGGCTCTTAATTGCCACATTTGTAAGGGAGTCTTAGGTAATGACAGAGTGAGAGACCATTGCCATTTCACTGGGCAATTTAGAGGGGCAGCACATAGTGAGTGCAACCTTAAGTTTAAGACTGGGAATTTTATCCCAGTTTTCTTCCACAATTTTTCAAAATATGACGCTCACTTATTTGTTAAAGAACTTGGTGAGATTGAAGGGTAAATTAAAGTAATTCCTTTGAATGAAGAATTATATATCTCAATTTCAAAGTATATCCCTCTAGGAAAGAATAAACTAGAAATTAGATTTTTGGATACTTTCCGTTTTATGCCCTCTAGTCTAGACACTCTAGCAGCTAACTTGAATGAAGGTGATTTTAAAGTTTTAAAAAAGGAATATCCGATTACATCAGATTTTACTTCACTTCGTAGGAAAGGAGTATTCCCCTATGAATACTTAGATTGTATACAAAAACTATCAGAAACTTGTCTCCCACCAAAGAGCAAGTTTTATAGTAAGTTAACAGACTCTGAATGTTCTGAAGACGATTACACCCACGCATCTCAAGTGTGGAATCATTTCAAGTGTCAAACACTTAAAGACTACTTGGAGTTGTATTTGAAAACGGATGTTTTGTTGTTAACAGACGTTTTTCAAAATTTTAGATCAATTTGTTCAAACATTTATGAACTTGATCCTGCCCATTATTATACAACTCCAGGCTTATCATGGGATGCAATGCTAAAGACTACAGAAATTACTCTTGAATTACTCACAGATATTGACATGATAACATATATTCAGAGTGGAATTCGGGGTGGGTTGGTGCAATGTAGTCATAGACATACAAAAGCAAACCACAAATATCTGAAAGCTTTTGATAGCACCAAGGAATCAGAATATCTCTATTATGTCGATATGAACAATCTGTATGGCTGGAGCATGTCTGAAGCTTTACCATACGGAAGCTTTAAATGGCTAGAACAAGAGGAAATTAATTTATTTAATCTAGAAAATATTTCAGAAAATAGTGAATATGGATATATTATCGAAGTTGACTTGGAATATCCATACTCGCTTCACGACTCTCATAATGACCTACCCTTTTGTCCAGCCAACAAGCTCCCTTCAAAAGATTCGAAAGTTAAAAAATTGGTAGCCGATCTTCGTGATAAGGAGAAATACATTATTTATTACAAATCATTAAAACAGTGTTTGAAGTCTAAGGTCTAAGGCTAAAAAAAATTCACACAATCTTAGAGTTTAAGCAGAAAGCCTGGCTCAAAAAGTATATTGACATAAACACTGAATACAGAACTAGGGCAAAAAGTAATTTTGAACGTGATTTTTTTAAATTATTAAATAATAGTATTTATGGCAAGTGTATTGAAGATGGTAGGAAACACGTCGATGTAAAGTTAGTTACAGAATGGGAAGCCCCACCCATAGGTCCACGAGGCGGTCGCCCCAGATTATGTGCGAGGGAGTTAATAGCCAGATCAAATTTCCACAGCGCATCAAAGTTTAGTGAAAATCTGTATGCAATCCAAATGAATCGAATGCATAACGTTTGTAATAAGCCTGTATACATTGGTTTTGTAGTATTGGAATTATCCAAATGGAAAATGTATGATTTTCACTACGCTTATATGAAGCCAAAATTCAAAGATGCACAGAAATTAAATTATATGGATACAGATTCATTTATATACTCTATAAAAACAATTGATTTATATAATGACATTCGTGCTGATGTTGATTCAAAATTTGATACATCTGAGTATTCAGATGAAATGGCAAGGCTTTACAATTTCCCCAAGTGTAATAAGAAGCGGCTGGGTTTTATGAAAAACGAACTACATGGGAACTCTATGCTAGAATTTGTTGGCCTGCGTTCAAAAATGTATGCCTACACATCACAAAATTCTGATAGTGGCCACGAAAAATGTGTCAAGAAAAATAAGGGGGTGAAGCGAAGTTGTTTAGAAAATATTACGTTTAATAGTTATAAAAATTGTTTGTTTACAGGAGAGCAAGAAAGTGATAGTATGTACATGTTTAGGTCTAGAGGGCATGAAATTAGTACATTAAAAATAACAAAGATTATATTAGACAACAAAGATGACAAGAGAAAAATTTGTGAAGACGGAGTCTCAACTCTGGCAATAGGACATTATAAAACAATCCAAAATGAAATTGAGGGTACATTGTCTAGTCTAGATGCACAGTCAAGGGTTTGGCGTAGCCAAATGATAAGGCTAGAAAACTCACAAGGTACTCAAGGTGTTGTGAGTAAAATAAATTCACTTAAGAGGAAATTAGAGGCTAATGAAAGTGCGCTCGACATTCACACGGATGAATTAATTATGCATTACATGGTAGTAGATGAGATCCATAACAAAATAAAACGATAATTTTAATTTTAAAGTGTATTTTGTTTATTTAAAAAAATGTATACTGTATATAAATTAAAAAAAAAAAAAAATGTATGTTGTATATAAATTTAATTTAAGAATAAAGTTGTTACAAATATTTTAAATAAAAAAAAAAAAAAAAAGTGTTGATGTTGTACTTATTTTATTACAAAATTTCAGACTTATCTATCCAGCTGTCATCAGATTTGGGAAAGCCCAACCACCGTACAAGAACCCTTTTCCCTTTCCTTTTCAACACTTTTTCAACTAGATAAGTATTTGGAAAACGAGATTTTTTTAATTCTTCTTTATAGAAACCACCTTTAACTGGATTTCCATTTTAATCTTCTATTAAATATGTGGTTGGATACGTATTTTGAACTTTGGCTATTTTAAAAATCTCAACATGCCAGGACGGCGTATACGACTTTTCAAATACCCTCCTGTACTTCGAAATTCGAACATAGTCTCCAATCTTCAGCTTGCTCCCCATATACATTTTAATATTATTGTAGGCAGTTTCCAGGATATGCTTCTCATTGTCACTGTTTACGTTGATTGGAGCCATTTTTATAGTCCTGTGTATTTTGTTATTGTACAAGTGAATTAACTCTTGGTACATATCGATCCATTTATAGGTTCCATTAAAAGAAAACTCCTTCCACATGAGTTCTTTTAATGTTCTGTTGAATCGTTCAACAAGTGAAGCCTTTAGGGTACTAAATGTTGAATAGTGGTTGATTTTATAACGATTCATCAAACCCTTAAATTGAGCATTGAAGAACTCTTTTCCGTCATCCGTCTGAAGATTCCTAGGTACTCGACGACCAGACTTGAATATTTTCTCCATCGCCTCAGCAACATCCTTCGCAGTCTTAGATTTAATTGCCTCACCCCACGCGAATTTGGAAAACGTATCAATAACAGTAAGCAGGTACCGGAACCGGAAGTAAGCAGGTCGTGGAAGCATAATTTCCCATCTCGACCAAGTCAGCTTGAAATAAATCATTTATTCCCTTTGTAATGACTCTACGGCGTAAAAAATTTTTACCCGCGGGACCGTGGATTTCATTAATAATATCACGTCTAGTCATTTTTCAGAAGGTTACTTAAGTACAAAAAGATAGTTTTTACAATATTTTAATTTAATTAATGCAATTTTAAACCAGATGCAAATTTTTCAATAATTCTTGAGACAACCACCTCAAGTCTTTCTAATCTGGCTTCAATGTCGTTAGTTTTGAAATCAGGTGTGCTTACAACCACATCACCCAACATTGAATCTCTAAGATTTAATACAGAGTTGTCCACATACTCTTTGATTGCTAAGTCTGTGCTTTCTTTTGGAATAACACCATTTTTTATGCGTTTTTGTTGAATATTAAAGTTTCCATCTGCATCAATGAAGAGTCCTGGAATAGTTTTGTCATATCGTTTTGAATGATTAGAGTTCTCCTTATCGCTTATATAATGTCCAAACTTGTCAACGGACATGATGAATATAACTAATTTCCATATTGTTCCATAAATATATACTAAATTAGCGTATTATTTGAGTCTCTGTCAATTCCTCAATAATTGAGATCAATTCATTTTCGTGATTTAAATTTCCAGCAGATTGAGAAGCTATTAAGAGTTGAAGACGTTCCACCAACTCGTTTGGATCGTTCCAATAAATATAATTTTTATTCGATTGCAGTGTCATGAATCCTTTTCCACTTACAATTTCTTTGATACGATTGGGAGTGGACTCGGCGACCGGTGAGTTAGTCGTTAAAAGTGGTTTTATAATTTTAGTATATTTCACTGCCCTTGTTCCCTTCACCTGTCCATTCGGATGAAAATTTCTTCGGAACACATTTGTTTTTTGTAAAATTTCTTTGTATATTTCCAGATCATTTGTATTGTAATTTTTTGGAAGATGGTGGAAAATTATGGAATATAAACCACTAGTGAGACGCCAGTTTTGTCCATCATCAAATTCAATTTTATTATTTGTAACATTTATTTTATTATTTCCCATCATTAATTGACCACTATTATTTTTAAATGGTCCGTAAGTCTTATCTAGGGCGTGTCCTCGTGAAAGTTCACTAATGCTCAAATTTTTTGAACTCTCTTCAAGCAATTGTGATTGATTTGATATTATTGGTGTTGAATGGGGTTGACTCGGTATCACAGATGTCACTTGAGTTGTTAATGTGGGAGATGAGGGATGACTCCGTATTACATTCGATGTGTGAGACAAGTCTTGATCCGATAGCATTAATGATGAGTCATCTATAGCTGGTTGAGAGTAGAATTGGTCATCATCATCATCATCATCATCATCGTCATCTTCATTGATGTCATCTCTTTTCAAGCTCCAATCTAACGGCTTCTTATCATCATATTTACGGTTTGAGTTTTGATTACTCGCACTATAAAAAAGTTAAATGTTTCTTCCAAGCCAATAATATTCTGGCTTTTGAGTTGTTTCATAATTCATGAAATTTTTTTTTTAGTGCATTTCGAGTTTTGTTTAATTGTGCTAAAATATTTTGATTCATTGTGATGAAATAATACAAATCGAAAAAATTGAAGTGGTTATTACACCCTTGAGGTTAAGAATGCACTGTGAAATAATTCTTCATTCACAATCATATATAGCTATTCAAATCAGACCTGATCAGATAATCAGACCTGTTAATCAGACCTGTTAATCAGAGCTGTTAAATAGCCTGTTCAGTTAAACAGCTAGCTGATAGAAAATTTACAAATTTCATATTTTACAACTGAAAATTAATGTTATAATTATTGTGATAAACCCCATTTCCCATTTCCCATTAAAAAGTAATTTATTATTTTGTATTTATTTATTTATTTTTATTTATATATATTTATTATTATTATTATTATTATTATTAATAATATTAGTTTTTTTTTTTTTTTTTTTTTTTTTTTAAGCTGAAAACAATTGCTGAAAAATAAAATTATCCCCATTTCCCATTAAAAAAAAATGTATATATATATATTTTTTTTATATATATATATATATATATTTTTTTTTTTTTTTTATGCTGAAAACAATTGCTGAAAATATCCCCATTTCCCATTAAAAAATTTATATATCTATATATATTTTTTTTTTTTTTTATTTATTCCATTTTTAATTTTATACTCTATTTCCAAAATCAATATTCCCATCATCCCTTTTTATTAGAAAATATTTGTTTTCTGAAAACAAATTGAAATACTCATTATTTATATTTGTATACCTGTCTGGCAGGTATACATATTTGTTCAGCAGCTCCATCTTAATTCTGGAACCATATTGTCCCACAACCCTCTTGGCCGACAATATGTCGAAATCCATATTAGATGGAAGATCCTTTAATGCTAAAGTCCTCTTTAGTCTGCATCCGTTTAGTGCCGTCATAAGCGGATCCTCCTCAATATCCCTCAATAGGGCATTGAGATCATCCTGCGTCACTCCAGCAGGCAAATTGGTGATCGGGATGGGTACGGTGGTGGAGGTTGATGAAGAATTGGACTTTGGATTCA
Organism: Drosophila rufa; assembly: GCA_018153105.1. Classification (NCBI taxonomy): domain Eukaryota; kingdom Metazoa; phylum Arthropoda; class Insecta; order Diptera; family Drosophilidae; genus Drosophila; species Drosophila rufa. The sequence goes on along the minus strand of JAECXS010000053.1, from coordinate 1,292,691 downwards.
TTATGGTTGTGTTGAGCTGGTGGAGCTGATGGAGAGGTGGTGGAGAGCTGATGTCGCTGGTGGTGGTGGTGGAGCTGTTGTAGAGCTGGTGGTGCTGTTGTAGAGCTGGAGCTGATTGAAGATCTGCTGGTGCGGTTGATGTTGCAGATGGTGCTGATGCGGCTACTTGTTGCTGTTGCTGCAGTTGAGACGGCGATGTGAATGATATTTTCCTAGTCGCGCTAGCAGATTTTATACCCGTCAGAGAGCACATTTCTCCTACCACTAAGGACCACATGTGGTGTGTGTAGGGATTTAAGGGATACATCCTCTTGTGAGTGTTAACACTCAGATTACATTCACAAGGTTAAGTAGATAGAACATTGGTCGTTTTGCAGTCCAACAAAAATTGAAGACACAAATGACCACAATTGACTGTCCCGAATTTTTGAAATTGATTATAATTATATCTAATGTTTTTTCTCAAGTATTTAACTACTTCTAATGGTGGATTTAAGTTGCCAAAGCTGTCATAGTACAAGCTATTAGATAACCTTTTATTGTAATAGTACGCTACCCAATGCGTTCCTTTTGAAGATGAGTCTGCTTAATTAATTATTCCACACTCCAGCTTTCGCGGATATTTTGGTAACTCGTCTCTCATAAAAACACCTCGAAAATGTGGAATATTTTTAATCACAAACTTCAATATATCAATATTAGATAGCGCTCGTTTGGGTAGCATACTTATTTTTTTATTTATTAGTTTTTTGATTGCGTTTTTGTTTGGTTTTATTTTTTGAAAATGATATACCATAACCTTTTTTATATGCTTGTAGATACAATCCCTCTCCTAACGCTACCGATTCCATTTTTCTATTGTGTCTCTGGTTTTCCTGAAGTTGTGCCTTTGCGTTATTTGCGTTATTGATAGTCTTAACTATTGCTGCACTTCCAGACGCTAAACTGCCGACAGCACTAAGGGCAGTTAAAATAGGGACCAGTGGTAAGAAACCTCCAATTTTTGGGACGGTTATAACCCGTGGAATTACAACATTTTTCCTACATCCCATTGATTTATTTACTGCTTTGCGTGCAACTTTAACTGCATTCATTATGTCAAGCGGCTTGTGCTTTTTTAATTCAGTGGTAGCCTGTTTGATTATTGAAGCAAGAGATTTTTTTACTACTGTTGCTTTATTCCCATACCAAACTTTTTCTTTAGCTTTATCATATTTGTCACCAAGAATGCAGCTGCTTTCTCACCAATGCTAGCATTCGCCGATCTGACACGGTTCCAAGCGGATTGAATTAAAATCGAATCTGCTTTATGTCGTTCAACTAAGTCCTTACTATTTGAATAGGCAATGTCATGTAATCTGCACGCCTCATCTAGATCATTAATCCCACGATCACCGCGTGCTAATCGTTTCTCTAGCTTTGTACCTGGTCCACAATAATTGTAACCAGGTAAATGAGCCTCAAATGGTAGACCGTTTATTATATTATTTACTAGACCAGCACCCTTCCTGGCATTTGCTTTATGACTGAATGTATTATATAAATGTTTTCCCATTTTATATCAACCTCAATTATCGAATGAATGTCAATGAATGAATACTTAACTCTATAACATGCGTTTATTAAGGCAAAATAAAACCATTATAGTAAGAAACATTGAAGGTGGTGGGCATGGTGATAAAAAACATCTGCGGCACAGCTCCTTGTTACCGAACACAATTAGAGCATTAATTGTCGGTCCATCTAATTGTGGAAAAACAAACGTGATGTTAAGTTTAATTGAAGTCCAAATGGTCTCAAATTTGAAAATATTTATATATTTTCAAAGAGCTTATATCAACCGAAATATGAATATTTGGAAAAACTTATTAAGCCTATAAAAGGGATGGGATATTTCACATTCTCAGCAAATGATACAGTTTTGTCACCACAAGAAGCTAAAAATAACTCTGTTTTCATTTTTGATGATATCGCGTGTGAAAAACAGGAGAATATTAGAAACTTTTTCTGTATGGGACGTCATAAAAATATAGATTCATTTTATTTGTCACAAACGTATTCACATATTCCAAAACATTTAATACGTGATAATGCGAATTTTTTGATTATATTTAAACAAGACGATTTAAACTTGCGACACATATATCGAGATCATGTAAATAGTGACATGGATTATAATACATTTATGAAAATTTCACGAAAGTGTTGGGAAAATAAATTTGGATTTTTAACAATCTCGAAAGATGATGAAATGAAAACTGGACGATATAGAAAGGGATTTGATCAATTCATTGTACTCGATTAAATATTTATATAAGTATAATAAGATGAATAACAAAAAACACAGTCCACTCTCAAGCTTCATAATGAATACATCATTAACAATTGCATTAACTGGAAACACATCAGTTATAAGTGAGAACTTTTTCCCTCAATTAGAGCTAAAACATAATCATGAGTGTGCTTTGATTGACTTTTATACATTCAATTCTATACCGAATGTTGACAACATGAATAATCTCTTTCATATTGGAAATAAAGTTATAGAAATACCTGTGGGTTCATATGAGTTCGAAGATATTACAAAATATATTATTAATAAGCTCAAGGAGTATGAACTTCATAACACTATAAAAATTGAATGCAACATCAACACCTTTCAAGTTCAAGTTTCCACTAAAAATGAAACAGTTTATTTTAATCATGAGCGGTCTATTGGACAGCTATTCGGATTTAATAAACGAAAATTAAGGCCACATGATAAAGAAATTTATATCTCAGATACTCCAGTAAATATTTTAAAAATAAATTCTGTCAGATTGGAATGTAACATCATTAGTGGGTCATATGTGGGGAATAGACCAAATCACGTGCTTCATGAATTTGGAATCAATGTCCCCCCTGGCTATAAAATGAATATTACACCACGAAACTTGATTTATTTACCTGTCAACACCAGACAAATAAACACGCTCGAAGTACGGATAACTGATCAGAACGGAGATTTAGTTAATTTGCGTGGAGAAACTGTTTCAATTCGCCTTCACTTGCGACCAACAGAATGATTATTTATAATAAAAAGCCTTCACATCGCTCCAATGATGACACAATCAAATCTAAAGCTGAAGTGAAAACATCGACATCGACATCATCATCTCGAGGAGCTTCACATAAACGACCTTCTCTAACATTAAAAAATAAATTGATTTTAAAATCGTTGGGATTTAATATTAAATAAAGTTTGAAAACGAATATTCAAATGAATGAAATTTTTTATGTTCAAGAAAAGCCTGTCAATGATCAAAGCATTGTCAAGAAAGAATATCACAGCTATTATCCATATACACAAAACTTTCAAACAAATGATGAAGTTCGTATCACAATACAGAATCAAGATTTATATGTGCTTCCTTCGGAAAGTTTTCTTCACTTCGAGGGAACACTTAGCAAAATTATTGATACAAATACAGGAGCAAGCAGCACTAATAATGTCAATGGGATGCTCAAAAATAATTGCATGGCTCATTTTATCGACGAGCTTCGTTATGACATAAACGCTTTTGAAATAGACCGTTCAAGATTTACAGGGATTACATCGACAATTAAGAATTTTCTCTCAGTGGGACAACAGGAAGGAGTACATTATCGTAATGCTGGGTGGAGTGGCGGTGACAATATTCCTTCAGGTGGACATTTCAGTTTTTCAGTACCATTGAAAATGCTGTTGGGATTTGCAGAAGACTACAAGAAAGTAATAATGAACTGTAAGCATGAGCTCATTTTATTGCTTGCTAAAAATACTGATGCGATGTATGTTAAAAGTGTTGACGGGAAAACTCATAAACTTTCCATAAATAGCATAAGTTGGAAGATCCCCCACATCGTTCCAAGTGATGCTACTAAAATTAAATTGTTTAATGTAATTAAAAGTGAAGCTAGCCTTCCACTAGCATTCAGGAGTTGGGATTGTTATATAAACCCGACATTGGTACAGGGAACACATCATATCTGGAATGTCAAGCTTTCGGCAAACAGGGAACGACCACGCTTCGCTATCCTTGCCTTTACATTAAATGGACAATTAATTACAAACAACTTGAGAAATGCAAAAGTATATTTAAATTCAGAAGTCTATCCCTATGAGGATTTGAATATTAAATATCATGAAAACCGTTTTGCTGTCTTGTATGATATGTATGCAAGATTCCAAGAGAGCTACTACAATCGGGATGCACGAGCTCTTCTTTCTCCAAAGGAATTCATTGCGAAGGCACCGTTGGTGGTTATAGATCTGTCTCATCAAAATGAGACAGTAACATCGGAACCGATTGACGTTAAAATTTCCACTGAGCTAACTGCAGCAAGTGAGGTGAATACAAAAGTATATTGCCTTCTCATTCATGACCGACTTGTGGAATACACCCCATTAACGGGCCTTATTCAACGTATTGTGTAACAATTTGAGAAGGATTTCCTCATTCAAATTTTAAAATTTACCGCAAGTAGACGTTCACGGAATCAACTAAAATGATGTCGTTCAATAACAAAGCCAGCAGCAGCAGCTCATCAACAATCAAACACCTTGTAATCAGAATAAATAATTTCATGAAAATGTATAAAGATCAAATTGTTCCTGAACATATGGAATATCTGGAGGAGTCATTAAAATATTTTAATAAGAGGATGGCTGATACACCGCTGGTTTCGAATGCACATGGTCAACATTTCACAAGTTGTTGTTGGGCGCATAATGATGTCACAAATGGTGTTGATACATGTGCCTGCCATTTCTTTGCAGTGCGCTCACAAAAATCACTTAAAATTATAAAAATGTATGTAAACTTGGAACACCGGTTCTAATCTTTGTACTTGAAAAATAAAATTATATTATACTCAAAAATAAAATGTATTCATTATTTTAATGGAAATGGAATGAAGGAAGGGGATTTGTTTTCCAGTTTTCCAGTTTTTTTCCATAGCACTCACTTGAGGGAGTGTGAGAGTCCTTTTGACCCCCGATCGCTCAAATTCCACCCACAATCGTTTGGTTACAAAACAAACGATTGTGAGTGGAATTTGAGCGAGACCCCCGTCCCATTTCCTTCCCTTTCGCCTTCCTAGTTTCTTCTCTCAGGATCCGATTTTTTAACATACTTTTTGATCTGGACGGAGACTTCTTTGAGATCACCTCGTAACGGTCGGATGGGACGGCTGGTGTGCGTGTGTGGGAGAGCTTTTACGTTGACACTTGTTCGTTTATTCCCACAGCACTCGTTTTTTTCCCACAGCACTCACTTGCGGGATGGTGAGCCTTGTTCACATGTGTGTGTGTGACCTTTTTAAGTGGGAGGCGGGTGAGTGTGCGATCGCTGCCTCGCACACGCACAATTTCACGTGGCGGAGTAACCTATTCAATTGGGGGAGGTTGAGTGTCCTGCGATGGGACCCGATCCTGGAGGATCAATTTGCATGCACCCTTCTCAAGTGTCTCCTCGATCCCACCAATTATCTGGTGGGTCAGTGTGGGATCGCATGTGCGCGACCTTTTCAAGTGGGGGACGGCTGAGTGTGGGATTGCTTGTGCGCTCCGTTGGAACATGATCGTGCTGGATTGATCCCTCGCACGCGCACCCTTTTATGTGGCGGTGTAAACTATTAAATTGGGGGAGGTTGAGTGTCCTTCGATGGGACAAGATCATGCAGGATCAATTTGCATGCACCCTTCTCAAGTGGCTCCTCGATCCCTCCACTTATCCTTTCAGAGCTAACCCTAATAAATTGCAGTTTTATTACTAAAATCCTGGTAAAATTGACAGTTGACCCTAATTAATTGCATTTTTATTACTAAAGTCCTTTTAAAATTGACAGTTGACCCTAATTAATTGCATTTTTATTACCAAAATCCTATTAAAATTTGACAGGTGACCCTAATTAATCTAATTTATGACCCCACTTAGCGACATCAAAGGTCCCGAAAACCCGGTTTATATACTACTTTTGACTATTACCCTGGGGTTATATAATGGCGTCGAATTAGGGCGAGACAAAGTTCGCCGGGTCCGCTAGTGTTTATATATATATTATATTATTAAATATATATATTATTATATTATATAACACTAGTTTACACTCAAAATGCTCCAAGCCTGTTGATGCGAAATTCTGGTAGAGTTGAATCCCCAGATCACGAAAATGGCTTAAATTTTTTATACCCGGTACCCATAGGGTACAAGGGTATTATAAGTTAGTGCCAACCGAGAATGTATGTAATAGGCAGAAGGAGAAATCTCCGACCCTATAAAGAATATATATTCTTGATCAGCGTCACCAGCCGAGTCGATTTAGCCATGTCCGTCTGTCCGTCTGTCTGTCCGTGTGAAACAACAGATCTCAGAGACTATAAGAGCTTGAGTTACCAAATTTGGTGACAACATTGGAATCTGTTGCACGCAGATCAAGTTTGCTTTAAAATTTGGCCACGCCCACTTGAGCCTCCAAAAATAATAAAAATGTTAAATAAGCTATACTCGTTATTTTCGGGTTAAAGTTATTAGATACAATAAAAACGTTTCCTGAAAATTTCAGTAAAATCGGATAATAAACATGGGAGATATTAGCAATAAGGTTAGAATTTTAACACACCGCCCTAAGGCACTGCTGTTGCAAGCTATAGCCAACAGGTGGCGCATTCGAGCCTTGGCCGTGCGATATAATGGCGCCAGCTGCAGAAAAAATGACAAAGGAATATATCAAGAAATGACAAAAAATAACATAATTAATTTTTGACGCCGATCGAGCGGGTTTTTATGTTTTCCTATAAAATGTTTAATTCATATTTAGGTATGACATTAAATTGTTAAGGTCGTGAGCTAATTCGAAGGGAGATTTGTTTTAAGAAGTATCGAAGTAGACTATTATAATGCATGTACAACGTTTATCATTTCATAGCTCGAGTTGTAGCCAACCAATTTACCCGTCGAATATTTCAGGTAATGAACTAACCTTTCGATTTTAAAATACTTTATGTATATTGGATAAGTACTTTGTGTGCTATAGCTCGATAAACTTGGAAAAAGTAGAAATTTCAATCCGTTAACTCAAATGTTAATGTGCTGCTAGCATTCTAAAAACTCGAAAAAAATCCGTTGAAAAATCAAAACGTGTTTTTTTATAAAGTTGATCGCCCAAAGTATCAAACAGGCCTACAACTCCAGAAATCCGTTGAAAAATAGATTTATCGTGGATTTTCAAAGTTAAGTAAAATGAGAAATTGTTTCCAAATTTTTGTCGGATGCCTACTAGATTAGAGGTACAGTGTTGGTCAACGCCTTTAGATGGTCTGTTAACTTTGCTAGATGTGATGAACAGTCGGATTTAGCTATGAAAAAAAGCTAAGTTTTGTTAAATAAACAAAAATTTACAAAATTAAGTTGAAGTAAGATAAAAATTAAATAATCACCTTTACATACATACAGACAATGTATTAATTTGATTTGGGTCATTGGTACCATTAAGGGGTTATTCCGCCTCGCGGCCATAAAACGCGCCCCCTTCAAATCGATATTACTCATGAATTTTAGTTGAGATGTTCAAGATTTTAACCTATTTATTAAATTGGGAAATTGGTTTTTTCATTTCAAGGGCGGCGGGATTCCTTATGTGCGAAAATTTAATATCTATAATAATATAAAGTAAACTGGTGTTATTGATTTGCTTGAGCGCATGTCATCGGCCACTTGGGTCTAGCACAGATCTATGTACTTGACAAATATGTAATCTGAACCCCTGCGTGGGTCACAAAATATCTTAAATGATAAGTGCGGGATAGCTGTGTCTTTCCCATCGCACTCAATAATGTATCCCATGGTAGGGTTAAACAAACCACTGCTTTGGTCTATCGATAAGACTAGTTTTAAGAATCTCATGACCGCTACGTAAACGCGGACTTTGAAATAAAGATTCAGTTTGAAATATCAACTCAGCAAATGAAGACGTCGGTTTTATGGGGAGTTCTTTTCACCTATTAAAATATTTACCTTATACGTCGGCATAAAATTATCTGTAATAGTAGCACCATGTTTATCATCCGATTTTACTGCAATTTTCAGAAAACGTCCGATATTTAACGTTAATTTATTTTATCAATTAACTTTAACCCAAAAATAACGAGTATAGCTTATTTTACGTTTTTTATGATTTTTGAGGGCGGAAGTGGGCGTGGCCAAATTTTAAAACAAACTTGATCTGCGTGCAACAGATTCCAATGTTGTCACCAAATTTGGTAACTCTAGCTCTCATAGTCTATGACAGGGGTGCTCAAAATTGCCTTACGGCAGTGCCCTTACCAACACAAGCAAAATAATACACACGCACACATGTATCGACACCGTTTTATTGCTACAAAATGAACACTGAGAGAAAAAAAAAGTTTAATTCAGAAAAATAATAATATTGGTTACTTCATTTGGTTATTTCATTTTAAAATTTACAGTTGATCTAGAAAAGTATTACTCATTTTAACGACACGCCAAAGAAATCCAATGAAATGCACGCGTCGCTGGTCCACAATAAACTAAAATCAAACTTAAAAAAAAATTCTATCAAAAACTCAACAAAAAAGTGTCAGTGCAGAGCAGATAAGAAGACAACAACACTTTGCATTGTGAGTTGAGGATAAAAAAAAAAATGCAATGGAATTGTTGTTGGCTTGTCTCGATACGTACAGCTACACAAAGAGGAGAAAAAAAAGTTCTATGGAATTGTTGTTGGCTTGCCTCGCTAAAACTAAAACTTATAATAATTACGGTCCCTGCTAGAAATGACCGGCAATGTTTGACTATAATCCCCTGACAGTAATATCAAAGTACCACCAAAAGGCGTTGATTACGACGTAAATCTTGCATTGTTCGATTAAAGGCTTCTAGTATTTTTCTATTCGCCTTTGTACACTCATCCCATAAAATAATTTACGTTAATATTCTTCAAATATTGCAAGTCGGAGTTTCAATCACCTGTACAATGGCAATTTTAATGCCGAGCGTGCGGTTTGACCACCTTCTAATAATGTAGCAGCAATTCCCGAAAATGCAAGTGCCAATGCAATTTTCTGTTCCCATCGAATAGTCGCTAAAATAAATGATATAACCAACGTTTTGCCAGGTGCATCCAAGAAATATAATCCACCTGCATTATTGAAAACGGCTTGTATGACTGTGTCATATACATACTTTTGCTGAATATTCAATTTGGTTATATTCGATTGTACAAATAAACGCAAGTCATTAGAATTAAACAAATCATTCATCTCACGATATGGCGCGGTCATAACTGTCCTAATTCTTTATTTGCAATCGTTAGACACATATCTTCAATTATTATCAAAGCTTAGTAGTCCATTTCCAAGGTAATACAAATTTAGTTAAAATATCTTCTGCCATATAATCTTTATATTTGTTCCATAATTCAAGTGGATTTAATGACATTCATGTTGATATTATTGTGACAAATAGCATTCGTATTTTTTGTAGATGTGCTGAAATATATGCATCATAAAATGTTAAGTCCCAATGTTCATCATCCTTCAATAAATGCATGAGTTGACATGCTTCAAGATATGTTTGACACAAATAACCGTTGACTGTTCTTAATTCTTGAAATGATTTTGATAACAACAATCGCAAATAAAAACACTCAGCATTGTTAGGATGTACAGTATACATTCTTCTAAATGCATCTGTTTGAAAAATGCCTGGATGCCCATCGACTGGTGTTTTTGTTTACGTCCTTAACATTTTTTCGAAGACACATTCAATGTGTAATAAGAAGGCACTTCAGAATATAACAAATTTGTCGCAAATGTATAAGTTTCGCATAATTTGAAAAAGCGGTCAAAGTAGTTGCTGGTGGTTGTGCTGATCTTTTCAATATATTTGCTTCATTAAAAAAACACGTTGGCCATTCTCAAGATGCACAGCCAAGTGAACAACCACAAAATGCCTTTTTTGTATTGGAAACGACATAATCCTCCAGACTGCTTCATTACTACCAATATAGCGCCCCATTTGATACTGAGTAATTTCATCATTTCTATTATTACCAGCAACACCACAAACAGCCATATCGCTTCCTTTGTTACAATACTTGTAAATATATTTAATGGATTTTACTGAATTACATTTTCGAAACCCAACCCAACCCAACCCAAACCCAACGATCATCAACTTCAACGTCCAGGCTACGAATGTCCGTCAAGTTAGCAGGGCAACTTTGGAAAATAAAACTTTTGATTATTCCATAATTTGCCGCTAATTATTCGCAAATTATTTACGGAAAAAAAATAATTGCCGCGGAATTTTTTAGTTTATTTTTTAGGTGCCCTGCTAAGTTGATTGCACTTTAACACTAATACACTAATTCCTATGCAAAAGCCATACACACACACACACTCTCTAGCACACGTTCGAACTTGCTTGGCGTTGCCACTTTTCTTAACATAACAGTGGAGCCCGCCAATATGATTGGTCCATATAGCAAAACAATTTTTAAAATAATAAAATTAATACTAGAGCAACGAATTTTATTCTTTCACGAATAATTAGCGAATAATTAGCGGCAAATTCTGAGCAAAAAAGATTTTGGAAATGTAAAGGTTTACTATAGATGTCCTGCTAACTTGATATCAACTTAGCAGGGCAACTTTATGTTTTTAAAAAATAAATATAAAAACTCGAGCAACAAATTTTTTGTTTCCGTAAATAATTTGCGAATAATTAGCGGCAAATTCTGAGCAAAAAAGATTTTGGAATTCTTAAAGTTTTCTGGAGTTGCCCTGCTAACTTGATGTCAACTTAGCAGGGCAACTTTTTGTTTTTAAAAAAGAAATATAAAAACTCGAGCAACCAATTTTTTGTTTCCGTAAATAATTTGCGAATAATTAGGGGCAAATTCTGAGGAAAAAAGATTTTGGAATTCTTAAAGTTTTCTGGAGTTGCCCTGCTAACTTGATGTCAACTTAGCAGGGCACCTAAAAAATAATTAGCGGCAAATTATGGTATAATCAAAAGTTTTATTTTCCAAAGTTGCCCTGTTAACTTGATGGTCATAGGCTACGAATTCAAATGGTTGCCGTTTTCGGCATAAAATGATCTGTAATAATTTTAGTAGCACCAATAGAAGTAATTTGAAATGCCGAATTGTATTGTTGAATATGACTCAAAAAGTGCTTTGACGTTTGAGATGTCCCAAAAATAAATGAATACAATGGTTCGGGTGCAGTTTCTAATGTTGGCAATCTCACTTTGCCATTAGCACAACATAAGCTCATAAATCCATCTACTAAGTAGTTCGATCAAAGCCTAAACATTAAATCAAATGCTAGATGAGGCCGTTCTTGATTTATAACACGACAAATAACACGATTATGCACTTGTTTTAATCATATCACTAATTTTGTGAGTCGTAAACTATTTATTTTTCTGATCTAGCGTCTTTTCGCTCACGCGAAACACTAGCTCTCTACGGCTTTTTAAGCCGTAACCGTTAAACCGTAATTCTAGAATCGTAAAAACAGCTCTATCTCGAAATTTATAAAAATACGTTGAAAAACAGGAAAGTGATAGTTTTTTTAAAAACTTCTGGAGAAAATTATAATAACCTGCAGAGTATAAAAATACTATGAACATTTTATTCTTCGATCTTGGTGGAAACGCTAAAATATACAGGTATTTAAGAAAATCAAGCCTAATTGGAAATACTTATACTAGAAACAGAACTTTACTTCTGTATCCCCACTTTCTTTTTTTTTTGTCTGATAAAAAAAAGTTTGGCGCCTATTGTGGACTTGCAATACGCACAATAGTCGTCGTCGTCGTAACGCTCGAAGAAATTGCATATAAATTTTAAGAATTTTACTACATCAAACAACACAGCAAAAACACTTTCAAATTGTTTATACCGAAATTGTGAAATTTTTTCCTTTTTCATCATATTAAATTATTATTATACTATAGATTAAAAGAAGTTAATGACAAAAGAAAAAATCTGGAATATTGTTTCCATTGGAAAAATAGAAACTGTTTCTCGTTTTCTCGGCGTTTCACAATCATAAGACTCATTTCATTAAAAATTAAAATGGGAAAACATTTTTTCTTATATTTTTTAACTTTGATTAAATTTTAAATTTATTATAATTATTTCTTTATCACTTTTATACATTTCCCTTGTGACAACACGTACAATTTTAGGATGGAAACAAAAAACAAAGGTATTGATCTTGATCTGAGGAAACTCATACAGGCAGGCTCCGGTTTTCACTTTCACAAAATTCTCTTGTTTTCGAAAACGAGATATCGGTGCTCCTGTTTTCACATTCACAAGACTTTTTCGTTTTCAAAAACGGTCAAGTTTGTCTTGTCGAAATAAAAAGTAAATGCCTTTTTCTACATCAAATCGATTCTTATCTGCAAAAGGTGTTTAGGTCAGCGGCCACTGTACCGCCGCTGCTCACTGAGCTTTCCGAGCTTTTCGCTCTCGCCCCTCTTACGCTCCCGCGCTCGCTCTCGCGCCTCTGCCATGCTCCGGAGCGCGGGCCTTACTTTCGGATCCGAACTCCACGGTCGGCCGCTGCCGAACTCCCGCTCTCGCTTTAGCGGAGTAAAGCGGGCGGGAGCGCGGTCTAATGCTTAAGCTTAGTTTTTTAGTCAGCGAAATAAAGCTGACGCACACGCACTGAAGTCCACCTCGACGCCCCCTATCTTTTCATTTCGAACCTCGACGGGTTATTACTTCGCTTCGCGCCGTGGGATTTCTCTGTGGTGCCAATTCCAGGATCTTCTTTAGCGGCAGGATCGCCCCCTACAAACAGTAGTCCTTCGAGCCGGATCAGGATATTCTTCCGCCCTTCCGCCAGCAGTTCCGGTGATTTTTCCGCTAAAAAGATAAGTACGAGCCTTTTCCATCTCCCTCCTGCCGCCGGTCTTCAGCACTGGTCCGAACATTAAATTTCGTTCACACGCTGCAAGATTAATTTTTCGTGTCAACTCCATGTCGGAGTTTTTCCGACACAACGGCAGTTGAGAAATTTATATTATTCGTCAAATTTTCCATCCGTTTCCGCTTTGTGTGCACCGCCATATTTCTTGCCTTCCTTTTTTCGTTTCCCCGTTGCCAACGTTCAAGGCATATGTGCATACATACATAGGCGTGCCAACTTATGCACATATTGCAGCGCAATTCTGCCTCCGCGAGAAAATTTGCCGACTAAAAATGAAATTGTGTGGTGAAAAATAAAAAGGCATAATTTATATCAGCCAACCGGTGTGCACTAGTTTCGGGAGTTTCCCTGGTTGCCGAACAGTCCGCCGCTGTCGAGATATTTTTTTCCCTGTGTATGACATATTTTCTTTTTCTCCACATAATTTTTCTCTGTTCCGTCAATTCAAATACAGTCCACTTCTCGACTCTCTACTGTACCAACATATATACGTAATCGAATGCAGGCCCATATATATACATAAAAATATTTTCTCCCTCCATATTTTTTGTAATCCATCACAAATACAGTCCACTTATCGACACTCTACTGTACCCATACATAATCGAATGCATGCCCATATACATATACATAAAAATATTTTCTGTCTCCATACTTTTTTTTGTATGCGCTCACAACTACAGTCCACTTATCGGGTTTCCACTGTACGAAAAAGAGAGGCAGTCAACTTATACACACACACACACATACATGTTGTGTATGCTCATATATAAATATATTTTCTGCCTCCATACTTTTTGTACGCCCTCGCAACTACAGTCCAGCTATCGGGTTTCCACTGTACGATAAGCAGCCGCATCCAACACAAGTACACACATATATGTACATATTGGCGGGCTCACTCATCCCAGCTATTTTTCGCTATTCTGCATTGGCAAACGGGTAATGCAAAAACATATAAACACACGCACGCATTGTCTCCAAAACAGTATCGGGGCAAATACAGCAGCGGTCAACTAAATATATCCATTCAAATAAAATAATTCGTGAATGATTTTTTATTAGATTCCAACTAACTAATAACGTTAGAAACCAAAGTGCACCTCCATATCAGCAATAGTGTGACCATATATCTATCGATTTAATTTAAGCATTTCTCCCGAACCAAAGCCAAGGTTTTTTAATTCCACCTTTCCGGCTCCGTAATAACTACGTGTAAACAAAAATTTATTTACGGCTAAAATTGCCGAAATTAGTCGTCAGTTATTTATTTTTATTACCGGCCTGTTTTTTTTTTTTCTTCTTTTCGCTACGATAGTTAGCTAGCGAAAATATTTCGCCACCCCCCAAAGGCAATAAAATAAATAAAAACAATTAAATAATTAGGCAAACCATACTAAAAGAAATAGTGAAGATAAACAAGAAAAACAAGAACTGAACAAAGGGGATAACAAAATTAAATAAAATAATACAGGTTTATCGAGTTCCAGATACTGGTCCCGTTTTTTTCTTGTTGTTACTGCACTGTGCCTTCCACTCCGCTTAAATTATTACATACTAGCAGTGTGACCGTACTCTGCTTTTTTTTTCCTTTTTTTTCGTCGCTGTTTGCTTTAACGTTCTTTTTCCGACATTCTAGTTCAAGTCCAAAAAATTCCAACTGGTTCCGTTTCCACAATTCGCATCAATTCATTTCTGCATTTATTCTGCTTCCCCTTCCATCGGAACACAGTTGCCCACAATTTTACTCGTAGTGCCTTGTGGCATTCGCTCTCTTGTATTCCGAGTCCGAGAATGCCCACGGGAGACGACAAGAAGCCGCGGTCGATCCCAGCAATCCGATTGACAAGATCCCAATCCCCGTCTCCGCGGCCGTCTCATTTATCGCCAAAGGCTGCCACTGCCATTTCAAGGGCAAAAAGCGACGAGTCCGTCAATACTATTTCTGATCCCTCGTCAAGGCTTACTCGGTCTATGTCCAAAATGGCTCAAACTGAGGTAGACATTGCCCTCAAAAAGTGTATTGCCACAACAGACCGGATAAGTCAATTTAAAGCGGATATCCATACTCCGGGCGCCCCTGACTCTGAACGGTTTTCCCCTGGCATGTGCCAATGCCATCGGGACCAAATCCGGGCCCTGTGGGAAAAGGTGGAAAAGAGCTATGAAATCTGCTCGGATCTTCTTGCCGTGTCCGCCGATAGCACGGCCACTTCGACAGTGCTTGAATCCAAGTACAGTTACTGCTACTCCGTCTATTCAAGGTGTTTTGTCCAGCTTCAGGACATAATAAACAAGGCCGCCTCCCAGTCCGTCCAGGCTCCAGTCAGTGTTCCCACACCCCCGTCTACGGGTTGTCGTTTGCCACCAGTGGACACCGAAGTGTTCGCTGGTGATTATCTTCGGTGGCCCACCTTCAGAGACCTTTTCACCGCGATATGTTCCACCTGTTATCCAAAACAAGTGGCGATGCGCATGCCATTGTTTCCAAGGCCCCGCTGACCAATGAAGGTTTTATCTCCGCGTGGCGAAGCCTCACTGACCGCTTCGAGAATCGGCGGTTATTGGTCAATAGCCAGTTGAAAATTCTCTTCAACATTCAGGCTGTCCCCCAAGAGTCCGGAGCTGCTCTGAAAGAGCTGCAAGGCACAATCCAAAGTTGCCTGACAGCCTTAGAGATGTCTGCTATTCAAGTCGAGACTTGGGATTGAATCATCCGGTTCGCTTATGCCCACGTTTCCTTGAAATGGATGTCAATGGTCGCTCCGACTACATTAAAAGAAAGCAGCTTTGCCTGAACTGTTTTGCCCGAGGGCACCAGCAACGGGATTGCACTAGTGCCCATAGCTGCTTCACATGCCACAGCCGCCATCACACCCTCCTGCACCGCGGTAATCCATTCGCGGCCGCTCCAAGTCTGTCAGCGCCAGCCAGGCCTCGACCAGCGCCTACTCCAAGAGGGACGGTTCACGAGCCGTCCTACTGGGCACAGCCCTCATTAACATTTGCCATCTAGGGTGCAATTTCCAGGCACGAGCCTTGATCGACTCTGGTTCCGAGGCCACCTTTATTACGGAGAGGCTTTTTAACCTCGTCAAACTTCCATTCAAGACTATCCAGGCCCAAGTCTCTGGCCTTAATCAAACCGTTGCCGCTCAGTCCACGAAACTTTGTCATTTTTCCATTCGATCGCTTTCCAAACCCGGGCTACAGTTAGAAACTGCAGCTTACGTTCTTCCGCAGTTGGCCGGGAATCTGCCATCGTATCCAGTCCTACGAGATCTTCTTAACGGACTTCCTGACATACCCCTTGCGGACCCCAAGTTCTTTGAGAGCTCCCAAATCGATGTGTTAATAGGAGCCGACATTCTTCCGTCCATCCTCCTCGGCAACTCCAAGGCTAATATTTGCGGATCTCTTCTCGGCCAGGAAACCATTTTTGGATGGGTGTTGACAGGGCCCATATCTCCAGCGGCCCCTCGAAATGTGTCCGTCTTCTCTACGCGAGTTACCTGCGGCCTCGACGACTCGTTGGACCAGCTCCTTACCAAATTCTGGGAGGTGGAGGAAGTGCCCACCCAAATCGTCGCCAAGGCTGATTCTGTCTGTGAACACAATTTTGTCCAAACTACAAGAAGAGACACGAGTGGAAAATACGTTGTGACTCTCCCCTTGCGCGACCCCGAGCGGAGTGGTTCCGAGCTCTCATCTTCACGATCCTTCGCTCTGGCTCAGTTCCTGCGTAACGAGCAGCGGCTGAAAAGGGATCCTCCCCTAAAGACCCGGTATGACGCTGTGATCCAAGAATATCTCGATTTAGGTCACATGACCGAGGTTTCTTCGACGAGTAGCTCCTCCACGTATTACCTTCCGCATCATGCCGTTCTCAAGCCCGAAAGCACAACTACTAAAGTGCGGGTGGTTTTCAACGCTTCTAGCCCGTCCTCAAACGGTACCAGTCTGAACGACATACTGTACGCGGGCCCGGTCTTGCAGTCCGACCTCACGATTCAACAATGAAGTGGCGATACTTTAGGTTCGTTTTCAACGCCGACATTGAGAAGATGTATCGGCAAATTTGGGTAGACCCCAAGCATACTCCGTTCCAGCGTATCTTGTTTCGCATTGAATTCGAATTGAAGACCGTCACCTTCGGAGTCAATTGTGCCCCGTTCCTAGCGATCCGTGTCTTGCAACAGCTTGCGGACGACGAAGAGTGGAGGTATCCGCAGGCGAGTCAGATTATCCGGCAGTACATGTACGTCGATGACGTTCTCGCGGGCGCAGACTCCAAAACCGAAGCGCAGGTGGCTATCCGCGAGCTCCAGGGGGCCCTAGGCTCGGCAGGTTTTCCACTTAGGAAATGGACATCAAATAGTAAAGCCATATTGGCCTACATTCCAAGTGATCATCACCTTCGCGCTGATTTCCTCGAAATCGACGCAGAGAGCACAGCTAAAACTCTCGGTGTGCGGTGGAAAGCTACGTCGGATGAGTTTTTCTTTATTCCGCCCGAATTGACCTCGGGTGCGTCGTTCACGAAGCGTCATGTCCTATCCCAAATTGCCAAACTATTTGATCCAGCGGGCTGGCTCGCCCCCTTCATTGTCCGGGCAAAGATTTTCATGCAGGACATTTGGCTCCAAAATATAGGATGGGACGATGCCCTTCCTCGAGATTTTTGCCAAAGATGGGTTGACTTCCTGGAAAATTACTCCGCTCTCGATCGGATCCGCATTCCCCGATGGGTCGCTTTCCGACCACAGCTGAAAATTGAGCATCATGGGTTCTGCGACGCCTCGCAAAAGGCGTACAGCGCCGCCATTTACGTCCGAATTGAGGCGGGGTCCACGGTAGTGGTAAACTTGCTTACGGCAAAGACTCGGGTGGCCCCCGTAAAAACGGTGTCGCTCCCGCGGCTCGAGTTGTGCGGAGCCCTTTTATTGTCCGAGATGGCCAATTCCATTCTTCCGAAGATGCCTGGGCCGCCATCCACCCTGCATTGTTGGACTGACTCGACGATTGTTCTCGCCTGGTTGCACAAGCCGGCGTGTCACTGGACAACGTTCGGGGCCAATCGTGTAACCAAGATCACCCAGTTCACCGAGGTGGAGAATTGGGCACATGTCCGCTCCGAGCATAACCCGGCAGATCTCGCTAGCCGGGGGGTAGTGCTTCAAGACCTCGCCGAGAGCCAGCTGTGGTGGCATGGTCCTGCCTGGCTGCAAAGGCCTCGATGCAAGTGGCCCCTTCAAGGCTATGACCCCCCTGTGACTGAACTCGAGAAGCGAGCAGTCAAGGTTCATGTTGCGTAGGCTCCCCCTGAAGACATTCTTGAGCGTTTTTCTACACTAGACAAAGCGTTGCGAGTCCTCGCTTACGTTCATCGTTTCATCCAGCGGTCGCGAAAGCTTAGGTCTGCGGTTGAGGAGCACTTGACAGCTCCTGAAATAGCGTCGGCCGAGCGCCTCCTGATTTCTGTCACGCAACGCAGGCACTTCGTCGTTGAGATTGGCTGCTTAAGCCAAAAGCGGCCTGTGCCGGCATCCAGTCTTGTTCAAAATCTGAACCCGTTCCTTGATTCCCAAGGGCTCATGAGAGCATGCGGCCGGGTCACGACCTCTGAACTTCTCCAATATGACGAACGACATCCTGTCATCCTTCCATACGACTGCCATCTGTCTCGACTCCTCGTCAATTTTATGCATCGCATAACTCTGCACGGCGGGAATCAGCTGATGATCCGCCTGATCCGTTCAAAGTTCTGGATACCGAGGGTGAGGAATTTGGTCAAGTCCGTCATACATTCGTGCAAGGTATGCGTCATCCACAAAAAGAAATTGCAAACGCAACTCATGGGAGACCTACCCAAAGAACGAACGTCCTTTTCTCGTCCTTTCACATATACCGGTGTGGACTATGCCGGCCCCTTCGACATCAAAAACTACACGGGACGAGCCTGCCTCATTACCAAGGGGTATGTGTTGGTGTTCGTGTGCTTCTCCACTAAGGCTATCCATTTAGAGCCTACGTCCGACCTTACGACTGAGAAGTTTCTCGCCGCTTTTGCTCGATTCGTGTCCCGAAGAGGATGCCCCCGTCAGGTTCAGTCGGACAACGGGAAGACCTTTGTGGGTGCGGCTGCCCTACTCTCCAGTGACTTTCTTCAAGCTGTCAAAGAGGCTGTGACGGGTGCCTATAGTCACCAGCAGCTGATCTGTCAGTTCATTCATCTGGGAGCCCCCCACATGGGAGGCTTGTGGGAAGCAGGCGTTAAGAGCTTTAAGACCCTCTTTTATAAGTCTACGGCCACGCGAAAATATACGTTTGAGGAGCTGTCCACGCTTCTGGCCAGGATCGAAGCGTGCCTGAACTCGCGTCCGCTCGCGCCAATGTCCGAAGACCCCGCTGACCTGTTGGCACTTACGCCCGGGCACTTTCTTATTGGAGGACCCCTCCTCGCCATGGTTAAACCCGAGATGAAGGGGGACACCACATCCATTATAAACCGCTGGCAACACCTGAAGGCTCTTCATCAGCAATTTCGTCTGCGATGGAAGGAGGAGTACCTCAAAGAGCTCCATAAGCGGAATAAGTGGCGAGCCCCTACCAGAAATCTCTGTTCCGGGGACATGGTGGTTGTCAAGGAAGACAACCTTCCGTCCAACGAGTGGCGACTAGGCAGGATTGACGCGGTGTTTCCCGGATCCGATGGCCATGTCCGTGTGGTCGATATCCGCACTGCGCGGGGACTCATCAAGCGTCCCATAGCGAAGGTCGTCCTTCTTCCGACGGAAGCGTCCGCCTGCCCGCAATAACCAGTCGCCCCTCCACTCCAGTGTTCTTGTTTATCGTTCCGATTCGTAGATCCAATTCATAGTTCCAACCCGTAGTTCCAATTCGTAGTTCTTACCAGTACTGATCCAACGTTTTTTCATATGTCTTATTCCGCCAAACAGATCAACCACGATGTCTCCACGTCCACGCAGCGCCAGTGCCTTGGAAAGCAGAGGTACGCAATCGTACCGTTGCCGAGTCTGCAGCGGGATCCACGCGCTTCGGAAATGTCGGCGTTTTCTCCGTTTGAACGCCGAGAAGAGGCTCCGGACTGTCCTTGCCAACCGGTACTGCCCCAGATGTTTGGCCCACGAGCACTCCGACGGAACGTGTCGGCGAGGTGATCTCTGCAAAAGGTGCGGCCAGGATCACCACACGCTCTAGCACCTCTACGAACCGGCGATGCCTTCCCGCGGCGGCGCGTCAGTCGCGGAGCACTGTTACCGCTCCACGGAACTCTTCTGCCACTCCTCTGCCCTCGTCCTCCACCCCGCGGCACTCTTCGGCCGCTGTTCAGCAAGTTTCCGCCACTCGTCGGGGTGCCACGCAGACCCCGTTCGCCGCTCCGTCCATATCGTCCCTCCTGCAGCGGCACAGTGTAAACCTCCTTCCGACTACTTTGGTGCGGTTAGATACCGGGACTCGAGACGGTAGCGCTCATCGATCCTTGTACGCCTATGAGCTGCATCGATGCGTCGCTAGCGGCGAGTTTCCGCTTGCCGACGACCCACGTTGGAGGCGAACAGATTTGTTCGGGCATCGTGGGCTCTAAGACGGACAGCACTGTCCGGCTCGACGTCGTTTTCAAAATAGAGCCTCACGTGCGCATCCGCACGCCAATCCGGGAGCTGAGCGACGCGGTGAAGACCCACTTCCGTAACATTACGCTGGCTGACGAGCGCTTCTACCTCCCCGCAACCATCTCCATTGTCTTGGGCGCCGAAATGTATCCGAGCGTGATGCAGTCGGGCTTCTTCAAGATCCAGAATGGCCTACCAGTGGCCCAGAACACCGTGTTTGGATGGGTCGTATCCGGACCCTGCCACGAGCCGTAGAAGGACGACTATGTTGCAACCCGAGTGATTGCAAGGGGGGCCGGAATGTTTAGGTCAGCGGCCACTGTACCGCCGCTGCTCACTGAGCTTTCCGAGCTTTTCGCTCTCGCCCCTCTTACGCTCCCGCGCTCGCTCTCGCGCCTCTGCCATGCTCCGGAGCGCGGGCCTTACTTTCGGATCCGAACTCCACGGTCGGCCGCTGCCGAACTCCCGCTCTCGCTTTAGCGGAGTAAAGCGGGCGGGAGCGCGGTCTAATGCTTAAGCTTAGTTTTTTAGTCAGCGAAATAAAGCTGACGCACACGCACTGAAGTCCACCTCGACGCCCCCTATTGTTGTTGACTCGTTGGTCTATTGATGTTCTTTTCACACCATCAGTAGATCAATCTAGTTGGTATTTACTTTTTAATTAATTCTTCTCTGACCCCACCTCGAATTCAGAAAAAAAAATAATTGTCGTCGGCAACAACGACTTTCGTTTCGGTTGGCAGTGCTGCCGTACTGTTGGTGGAACAAAACAATCTGGTCAAAGTGCTTGTAAAGTAAAAAGTTTGGCCATTAATAATGTTCAAGGAGGATAACATTAGGTTTTAATAAATAATCCAGTTAAATTTCCTTCTATTAATGGTATTTTTATACCTGGGTATTATGTGTTAGTGCCAACCGAGAATGTATGTAACAGGCGGAGGGAGAAATCTCCGAACCTATAAAGTATATATATTCTTAATCAGCGTCACCAGCCAAGTCGATTTAGCCATGTCCGTCTGTCCGTCTGTCCGTCCGTGTGAAACAACAGATCTCAGAGACTATAAGAGCTAGAGTTACCAAATTTGGTGACGACTTTGGAATTTGTTGCACGCAGATCAAGTTTGTTTTAAAATTTGTCCACGCCCACTTCCGCGCTTGAAAATCATAAAAACGTTATATTAGCTAGATACAATAAATTAATAAAATAGAGACGGACGTTTCCTGAAAACTTCAATAAAATCGGATGATAAACATGGGAGATATTAGCAATAAGGTTTGAATTTTAACACACCGCCCTAAGGCACTGCTGTTGCAAGCTGTAGCCGACAGGTGGCGCATTCGAGCCTTGGCCGTGCGATATAATGGCGCCAATGTATGTATGTATGTACAATGTATGTGTGTACAATTTTAATTTGCCTTTTAGTGTGAAGCGCAAATGTTTAAGTACCGGGTATTTCACAGTCGATCACAGTCGACTGTAGCTTTCTTACTTGTTTATTTTTGTTTTTGGAGATCCGTTGTATGATTTGGTTGAGCGGGGTGTCTTTGGCCTGAAGAATAGTGTGAATTGATTTTGTTTTTAGGTATTCGGTTCTATTTTCTATTGGTTGGATGTTTGCTTCAAGGTAAAGGTTTTTTGTTGGCGTAGAACAAAAGGCTCCTAATGATGTTCGTAGTGCGGAATTTAGTAGGGTTTTAATTGGTTTTAGAGTAGATTTATTTGACGTACCGTATATAGGAAGGGCGTAATCTATCTTGGAGATGCATAGGCTTTTTACGATTTTGATTAAGTTATGTGGGTGGCTATTGTATTTTCCACTGGATAAGCATTTTATTATGTTAAAGGATTTTTCTATTGATTTTTGTAGTTTCTTAACGTGGGGCTTAAATTTATATTTGTGGTCAAAATGTAGTCCTAACAACGACAGTTCCGTAACCGTTTTGATGGTCGTATCTTGTGGTGATACCTGGCATGAGCAGGCTTTCTGTCTGCATATATGGAAGTGCTTGCATTTTGGAACAGAGAGCATTGCCCCTGATTTTTGGCACCAAGCGTTAATTTCGTTAAATAGGTTATTCAAGTTTATCGAGACATTTTTGTCACGTTTTAAATTGATAAATATGTTAAAGTCATCGGCGTATGCTGTGTGAGTGAGGTTTTTGTGATTGTCTAAGATATCGGAGAGGCTGTTGAATGCGATAAGGAAAAGTATAACCGAGAGTGGGGATCCTTGCGGTATGCCGTTGTGCAATGGTTGTATCATCGACGTGCTATGGTTGGCTCTAACTCTAATTTTTCTATTTGACATAAAGTGTGACACGTAGTTGGTTATAATTGGACCACAGCCCCATGCCGAGAGTTGGTTAATAATTGTGTGTAGCCCTATTTTTTCAAAGGCTTTGGCAAAGTCTAGGGATATGATTGAGATGTGTCTCTTTTCGTTGAGGGCTCTGTTAATAAGAGCGTCTGCGTAAAGCAGATATAACAGATATCCCTTTTTTAAATCCGAGTTGTCGGCTATTTAGTAGTTTGTTGGATGTTGCAAACCACCATAGCCGTTTCGATATTATTTTATCTAATGTTTTTGATAAGCAGGGA
The DNA here is from genome assembly GCA_018153105.1 of Drosophila rufa. Taxonomy (NCBI): domain Eukaryota; kingdom Metazoa; phylum Arthropoda; class Insecta; order Diptera; family Drosophilidae; genus Drosophila; species Drosophila rufa. The sequence goes on along the minus strand of JAECXS010000053.1, from coordinate 1,269,464 downwards.
TTGAGGGAAATAGGTCTGTAGGATTCTATTAAAGTTTTGTCAGTACCTGGTTTGTGTATTGGGATAATTGTGCTAGTTTTGTAGGTCTGAGGAATGTGTGACTTTAGGATGGTATTGAAGAAATTTATGATTCTCATTTTGACCGGGTTTGCGACGTGTTGGATCGTTGGATAATTTATTTTGTCCTGACCTGGTGTTTGACCTTTTAGTCTGTTCAGGGCGGCTGAGAATTCTAAAAAGTTTATATCTTGTTCCATAAATGATGCTGTTCTATGTGTAGTGTTTCCTTGGTTAAGTGTAAGTAATTTTAGTTTTTCATCGATGAAGCTTGTGAAAAATTGTGTCTCCTCTGAGAGAAGAGACCAATATTTTGCAAATGTGTCGGCAATTTGTTCCGGGCAAGTAAGGAGATTGTTACTATTGTTGTCATTAATAGCATGGATATTTGTGGCTTATTTGTCGATATATCTCTATTGAAGGTCCTCCAGGCCTTGATTCTTTCCCTTTTTAAATTTTCCAGTTTTTTATTCCACCAGGGGACATTGTGGTGCGATCTTGGAGGTTTTGTATGCGGAATACTTTTGTATGCACTTTGAAAAATAATTTTGTTTATATTACTTGCTTCCTGGTTTATATTTGTTGACGTTGGGATGGAATTTCTAAGGATGTTTGTGAGTGTTTCAAATTTGTTCCAGTCTGCGTTTTTTGTTTAAAACGTTGGTTGAAGTTGACTTTCTTTCTACTGCTGCTTGGGAACATGTCGATAGTAATTGGGAAGTGGTCACTACCTTGGAGAGAGTCGCTGATATAGAAGTCACAATAAATTCTCAGGTCGGGTGAACAAAATGCTAAGTCGATGTGTGTGAGTTATCTATGGGTCGAGAAGTGAGTTGGTTGGTCGTTGTTTAGAATGATGAAGCCCTTGTTCAGGATGAATTTGGTTAGTATTCGTCCCCTACGGTTAGTTGTGGGAGAACCCCAGTAACTATTCCTGCTATTGAAGTCTCCTGTAAATAATGTTGGGGAGTTTCCTATAGGGACTATTGATTCCAGGTCTGCTTCAGTAAATTTTCTGTTTGGTGGGATGTAGGAAGAAACAATATTGAGTTTTTTGAAAGACTTAATTTCCAGTGCTATGGTATCGATTGAGTTTTGGAGTGGAATTATTGTGTGTTCTATTGAATTGTGTATCAAGATTGCTGCATAGCCATCTGGACTGTGCGAAGATGTGTAGTGAAATTCAAAGTTAACTGGGATAGGTAATTTTTGGTAGTAAGTGATGTGGGTCCCCTGGAGGGAAACGATTTTGGGATTAAGGTGCTTTAGTAGAATTAGCAGTTCGTTGTAGTTGTTAAAGTAGCCATTTATATTCCATTGGAGGATCTTTAGAGTCGTTTTTAGGTTTGGCTTGGTGTTAGATTTGTATCTGAAGAGAAAATGGCTTTAAGTTTTGCTCTAGTCATTACAGAGTTTTGTTCGATTTTCAGTAATCTTTTCGTTTTATTTGAGAAGTTTAGAGGTAGGATTTTAGCTTTTATTTTTGTTGTGTGATCCTGATTGGCGTCTTGTATTCCGGAACCGGATGACATGGGTTCATCTGGGTCAAAATTAGACGCTTTCGGGAGGTTAAACTCATCAGATTCGTAGCTTACCGTTTTGCACTGCATAGGTGTTTTCGGTGATTGTTGTTCACACATGAACACGTATATATATATAAGAATTCTATGTAACCAGCAAACCGCTGCAGCACTGTACTGATAAGCATGTGTCTGCATAGATTTAAATATGTATCTCGAAAACTGTTGCTTGGGTTCATCCCTTAAATATTTGTACAGCAACTACTTATGTTTATCTTGCAGCGGAAAATCCCCGCTTGCACTTGAGAACGGCTTCCCAGCTAGAGGGACAGATGACCGTTGCGTTGGTCTTGTTAGAGATAAGATTATGAGACCCGTGGGTCTAGAAGATAAAACTAGACATAAGATTTTCATGTTAGCTACCTAAGCTAGGACTTATTAAAAATAAAATCAGTTTGAAATATCAACTCAACAAATGTAGACGTTTGCTTTATTTGCAGCCTCTCTTACATTTTGGTCAATCGAGCCTTCGAAGAATATTTACTTCGATAAAACTCTGCAGTCTCCCCCTGTATGGTAAGGGACTCAGAAAAAAAGGCCAGCTCCTTTATGCATAGCTAAATTACATTTGCAGCTAAAGGTAGCAAAAATAATTAACTCTTGTTTACCCCTATATGGTAAGGAACAGAGTATCACTTTAAAAGCAAAAGGATAAATAAGAGTCCTTATTGTATAAAACTTAATTATTTTTCCAACCCAAAAAATTAGTTGGGTTAATACAAAATTTTGTGGTCGAGAAATCGGCAAAATAAAAGTGGAAGCGTGCTAAGGCTTTAACATTAGCAGTGAATGTTCCTAACTATCAAACAAAAATTAAATGCCATAAGAGCATAAAAATACTTAACTTATGTTAAGTTAAACTGGAACTAAGTGCCAAAAACAAAAATAAAGAAGTGCCAAAACAAAACAGCAACCTCCAAGCCAAGAAAAAACATCAAACAAAAAACTGAAACGAGAAGAAGACGATATTAGAAGGAAGGACGATCGCAGCAACAACCACTGTGTCAGCGACAACAACAGCAGCAGCAAAAAATAGCATCGACAACAACAGCAGCAGCAAAAAATAGCAGCGACAACAAAGCAGCAACAACAACAGCAGCAACAAATAGCAGCGACAACAACAGCAGCAACAACAACAGAAACAACAAATAGGAGCAACAACAACAGCAGCAGTAAAAGACGACAGCGGCAACGACAAGGAGCAGCAGCTAAGTCAATTCGAAAATTTTTTTTTACATATCATATACTTATATAAATACAGACATACATTTAGATATTAAAAAAAAAAAAAAATGAAAACGCAGCTTGACAATAAAAGTATTGTAAACTTGCTATCCGAATTTGAAGATATATTTAAAGATATAAAATGTTGTCAGAAAAAACTATTAAGTTGCTCTCACAGTAGGCCGAAATTACGTTGGAAATTAGGAAGTTGAAAGCAAAACCAACGATAAATTCCAACGAATTCGCAAAGCTAGAAGAGTTTAGGAATATTTTCGTGTCAAATCATACGAATTTAATAAGGATGGGCGTTGTCGATCACGAGTATTTTAACTCGAAACAGTACGATTTGATTATGATGGTTTTGGCGCAATTAAAAATTAAATATGAGAAGACAATTAGTAATCCCATTGAGCAAATAGTGCCCAATAAAAACCCTGAAAAAATGGGTAGTTCAGGGAAAGATTTAAAAATTGTCTCTCCACAAATAGTGCCCAATAAAAACCCTGAAGATATGGGTAGTTTAGGGACACAGCTAAATTCTAAAAATGCGCACGTAAAATAGAGCTGTCATTCCAAAATATTGTTGGGCAACTGCGACGCCCCGCGTCGCAACAACATTCAACAACAACAACAACACACCAATGAAGGCTATTTTGTGATTTGAAGTTATTATTTTCTTATGAAGTTCCTTTTGTTATAAATGAAGTTATTTTTTCTGTTATTTCTTAGTTTTAAGATTAGTTCATAAGTAGTATTATATAGTTACGTAGCCTAAGAATTAAAATAAAATAGAATAAGAATTAGTTTAATCCGATTCATTAATAAAAAAAGGGCGCGCAATTTGAACATATGCGCCAGCCCTGAAAGAAGGGCACTCAAGCCATCTGGCAACGCCGACAGACGGCGCCAGTTTTGAACAGGCACACCAGCCCTGGGAAGAGGCGATCAGCTGACTCCGATCACGATCGACCCACGATCTGGCAACCCTCGGGATACATCGACATTCGATAGTCTATCGAATATCGATGGGTCAGCTCACAGCTGATCGCGGCCTATATAAGGTCGCACTCAGCCAGATGCCAGTCACTTCTCTGCGAGCAGCACAAGCGACGACATCTGGGTAAGTCTGAAAGTAGCTAGAAAATACTAATCCAATAGTAATAGCAGAGACGGTTCTCGTAACCACTCCGCAATCCTAGGTAGCACAGGGTAGCCAGCACGGGGCCCAAAGTCTGACTCTCGCTAGTCGGCTTTGATGAGAACAGGGTAGCAGAGGCGGTTCTCGTAACCACTCCGCGTAACGAGAGGTAGTACAGGGTATTAGGCCGGGGTCCAAAGTCTGACTCTCGCTAGTCGGCTTTGATGAGTCCAGGGTAGCAGAGGAGGTTCCCGTAACCGACTCCGCCAAATAGCTAGCGTAGGGTGATCGAGGATGATTCGAGCAATCCCCTCCACATCACATAGCACAGGGTAGCATAGGGCGGTTCACGTAACCGTCACCAACGAGCACAGGGTATCACAGGAAACCAACGCGTGGCTCGCGTAGCCATCATTCCCCGAACATAGGGTCCAGGGTCGAGCATGCTAATCGACCTGGACAGACACAGGGTATCAACGAGACACAGGGTAGCAACTACCTAAGACACAGAGCAGGGAACAGACGACACGGTGCGAGCGGAGCTAACGATCAGCTCCCCAGACTAAATCCCACCAATCGGGATTCCTACGCGTCGCCGGATCTTATCGGCGGATCACAGGGTATCAACCGGGCGACCCAGGCCGAACACAGCGGCGCACACTGGTCTCCCACTGCGATTCTTCACTTTCCATCTTCACAGGTTACCATACACACAAACACAGCCACGAAATAAATAAAAGCATACACTGAAACCGAAATTATTGACTCTTTTTCTTGGGACTCGGAGATTGAGAGGGGCCAGGACTTATACATTTCTGTGACGAACCCCGACCCGGCGAGCCAGCCGCGCCTCCCAAAAGAGGGTCGTTACAGTGGCGCCCAACGTCCAAAGAAACCTCAAAACTCCAAGAAACAAGACCGAAAGATGTCAGCACCAGAGAAAATAACCAGGGGATGGGTGAGCTGCATACCCAAGGCCCAACTGGAGACATATGTGAGAGAATTCGGAATGGAACCAGAAGCACTAACAGAAGACCTTAGACGACAGCTCTCAGAATTTATTAAAAATGGAGATCACGACGAGGAAATAACAAAACGGCTAAAAGAACTCAGCCAAAAACATGCAATGGGTGTATCACCCAATCCCGGAGCAGGAGTGAGCATTGAGCTCCCGAGAGACGAGAAGCAAGAAAAAAAAGCACACTTGCCGGACATAAGCCCATTCACACCAAAAGAAAACAAACAGGAAACAAAGAAGTCCGGAATGACAGAAAGAGCGACGGCCATCACGATCATCCGGGGATGGGGCGAGGAGTTCGATGGAACCGGGGACGCTCTAGGATTCATACAGAGGATAGAGGAAGTCGCCAGCGCATACGGCACGCAGCTCGACCACGTAGCAGCGGCCATGGTATTTATACTTAAGGGAACGGCACTGGACTGGTGGCACACAAATCCGCAACGTATGCAAGACTGGGACACATTTAAAACCCAGTTCAAACAATACTACGTACCGGCGGACTACCAAGAAAGAGCAATGGAACGAGTTATGCTACGCCACCAGTATAGAAACGAACCGGCAAGAGACTACGTTCGGGAACTAAGGAAAATAATGCTCGTGACCACCCTAAACGAGGAACAAAAGCTAGAATGGACATATAGGAACAGCACTTCGGAATTCAAGCGATACGCAAAGCGCAGAGAAATCGAATCCCTAAGAGATTATCTCAGGCTAACGGAAGAATTCGAAGCACTAGAGCCAATACGCCCACAACAACCACAAGAATGGCAACAGAGGAGAACCTCGAGGAACAACGAAAGGGCTGGAGCGTTCAACACGAACAACCTCTGCTTACGCTGTAAAAACCCCGGCCATCGACGTCAGGAATGCAGGAACCCACAGAGACTATACTGCTGGATTTGCGGACAAGATAATATCCGAACAATAGACTGCTGCCGAAGAATGGAGGGAAACGAAAGAGGCACTGGGAATCAGGCGGTACCCTCAGCGCCGCAGAATCAGAACCGTCAGAGACAATGATAAGATTTGATGGCCAGAGGATCGTCGCACAGGTACGGATCGGGGAGAAGTATTTAGAAGGCATAATCGACACAGGTGCTACTAGAAGCTTCATAAACAAAAAGCTAGCAGACCAGCTCGAAGAATATGGGAAGAAAAACCCGACAGATGAAGTAATAAGACTGGCAGACGGAACATCCACACTGACCTCTGAAACAATGGAGCTCTCAATAAGATTAGGAGGACAAGAAGCAAAAACAACACTCCTAATATTAGACAATGTCCTCGGAGGACTATTGCTGGGCATAGACTTTTTGAGACAATGCAATACCACACTACAATGCGCAGGCCTGATAACACGCATCGACACCCGGGAGGAAAAGAGGGATAAGAAACAGCAACAGAGAGTAGGGATAGCCACGACAGAGGAGCCCACAGACGGAGAAATTGCCGCATTCATCGACAGGGAACTAAAACTCATGAACCAAATAACTGGAACTAGCCACATCGCGACACACCGGATCTACATGAAAACTGATCGACCCTTAAAACAGAGGTACTTTCCGAAGAACCCAGCCATGCAGAAAATAATCCACGAGCAAGTAAACGAACTCTTGGAACAAAACCTCATAGAGAAATCTTACTCGGCATATAGTTCACCAGTAGTACTGGTCAGAAAAAAGAACAACCAGTGGAGACTATGTATAGACTACAGACAACTAAATGCACACTCAGAAAGAGACGCATATCCAGTACCTCGAATGGACCACATTCTGAATCAATTAAGAGAAGCCAAGTACATAAGCACGCTAGACTTGAAAAGCGGATATTGGCAAATCCCAATGGACGAACAAAGCAAGCAATACACGGCATTCACCGTACCTGGGAAAGGGTTGTTTCAATGGAAAGTAATGCCATTCGGACTACACACTGCCCCAGCAACTTTCCAAAGAGCACTGGACTCAGTAATAGGCCCAGAAATGGAACCATTCGCATTCGCCTACCTCGACGATATCGTAGTCATCGGGAGAACAAAGCGAGAGCACCTGGAGAAACTACAAGAGGTACTCAAACGGTTAAGGCAAGCGAACCTACGGATAAACCCGGAAAAATGTCATTTCTTCAAAGACAAACTAAAATACCTGGGACACGTGGTAAGCGAACGAGGCATTCACACAGACCCAGACAAAGTAGCGGCCATACGAGACCTCCCGAGTCCCACAACAACAAAACAAGTCCACAGTTTCCTAGGGGTGGCATCTTGGTACCGCAGATTCGTCCCAGGCTTCACGGAAATAGCACAACCACTTTACGAACTAATCAAAAAAGATAACAAATTCAAGTGGAATGTCGAACAAGAGGAAGCGTTCGAAGAACTTAAAAGGGCACTAACAGAGGCACCAGTACTAGCATGCCCAGATTTCACTAAGACATTCGTGCTACAAACGGACGCAAGTGACTGTGGGTTAGGCGCAGTACTAACCCAGGAAGACGAAGACGGAGAACATGTAATCTCGTATGCAAGCCGGAAGCTAAGAAAGGAGGAACGGAACTATTCAGCAACCGAGAAGGAATGCCTCGCGATCCATTGAGGAATCCACAAAATGCGGATGTACCTGGAAGGATATCACTTTGTAGTAATAACAGACCACCTAGCACTGAAATGGCTCAATTCCATTGAGAGCCCCTCCGGACGAGTAGCCAGATGGGCACTTGCACTACAGCCATACTCATTCGAAGTAAGGTATCGGAAGGGGAAACTGAACATAGTAGCAGACACACTATCTAGACAGCCAAACGCAGAAGCCCAAAGCACAGAGGTCGAAAAAGACAAATGGATCCGAACAAAAATTATCACTGTGCGAAAGAACCCGGAGGTACTGCCGGACTACTGCATCGAAGGAGGCAAGCTATATAGACACCTACCATCATGGGCGGCAGATGAAGACACACAACCATGGAAACTTTGCGTAGGAAACGACCAGAGGTCGAGAGTGCTAGAGGAGAACCATAGTAGAGCCACAGCAGGACATCTCGGGATCCGGAAAACGAAACACAGGATAGCTACCCGATACTACTGGCCGGGAATGCACAGAGATATCAAAAAGTTCATCGAAAGCTGCAAAATATGCCAACAATACAAAGTCACACAACAACAAGCAGCAGGAAAAATGTTGACAAGAATCGCGGAAGCACCATGGGAAACCATCTGCGTAGACTTCGTGGGACCACTACCGCGAAGCAGCCACGGCAATAACATGCTGTTGGTATTCATCGACAAATTTTCAAAATGGATAGAATTAACCGCGATCCGAAAAGCCACAACAGAAGCAGTCCTAAAAGCATTCAGAGAAAAAATCCTGTCCCGAGTCGGAGCTCCAAAGATACTAATCTCGGATAACGGCGTACAATTTACGAGTAGGAAAATAAAAACCCAGATGAAGAAATGGGGAGTAATTCAACAATTCACTGCACCGTACACGCCACAAGAGAACCCTACGGAACGCGCAAACCGCACAATCAAAACAATGATTGCGCAATTCACAGGACACCGACACACACGCTGGGACGATGCGCTACCGGAGCTAACACTGGCATTCAACAGCAGCCGTTCGGAATCCACAGGTTACAGCCCGGCATACTTACTCTATGGAAGAGAACTGAGGCTGGCGGGAAACCTATTCGACGAGGCAACAAAGGGATCGGCAATGAACAGCGAAGTACCAGAACAGAGACTCCAACGCATCCAAGAGTCCTGTGATCTGGCGCGACAAAACATGGAGAAAGCGGCACAAGACCAAGCACGGTCATATAACCTCAGGAAGCGCGAATGGAAACCGAAAAAGGGAGATTTAGTCTGGGTACGGCAGCATCCGCTATCAAAAGCATGCGACAAGTTCTCAGCCAAGCTCGCACCGAAATTTGACGGACCGTTTAGAATAGCCGAGTTGATATCCCCAGTCATAGTAGTAGTGAAAAACATAGACTCAGGTAGAAGCCAGAGAGCATACGTTAACGATCTAAAACCACACATAACCGAAGACATACTCACAAACGACAGCGTCATAGAAAACTAAAAGTAAACATTCACTCCACAGAACAAAACAACATGGACAAATTTGAGGAGTCAAAGCAGCGATTTAGACAGAAGATGGAGGAGAGCAAACTAAAAAGGAGAACAACCCTCCTACTGGACCCAAGGCCGTTGGCGACAAGAAGGCGAGGTGGCATCGCAGGGCCAATGGCCAAACAGCTCCCAACCCGCGGGACTACCACCACTCCGGAGGGACAGACAACACAACGGGCAGACAAGGAGGCGGGACAGTTCCCACCCACCTTCCGAAAACGCGTGGCCCACGACAATAAACGACGCACAGAGGAACAAACCAAAAAACAATACGCGGAGACAAACCAGAGGGAACAGGCGAAGGGACAGGAGCAACCAAAACGAGCGGCACTGATAAACACGATCGACACGAACATACATGAAGTCGCAGCGGGAGCGGTAAAGCCTACAGCACGCGATGAGCTCTGGGACGAACAGACCGAACAGACCCCATGGAAAACGCCCCAACTCATCAGCGACTGGGAAGACAGCATAGAGCTACATCCAGAGGAAAACTGGGATAAAGACGACTGCACGCTAGTGGTTCCCGACGAGCCCCAAACTGACCAAGCTGCAGACAAGGCAACAGCAATCCTGCCCAAGGAGATCCGGGAGGAACTACAGAAGAAGCTGCAGAAAAGGACGCAAGGCTTCAAAATCAACATGAAGCGGACGAGCAACGGGAAGACGTACGTAATAAAAGTCAACCGCAGTGGAGCGTTATCAATTAACGTAAGGGACGACGCACTCTAGGAAACGACGGGGGAGTGCGACGCCCCGCGTCGCAACAACATTCAACAACAACAACAACACACCAATGAAGGCTATTTTGTGATTTGAAGTTATTATTTTCTTATGAAGTTCCTTTTGTTATAAATGAAGTTATTTTTTCTGTTATTTCTTAGTTTTAAGATTAGTTCATAAGTAGTATTATATAGTTACGTAGCCTAAGAATTAAAATAAAATAGAATAAGAATTAGTTTAATCCGATTCATTAATAAAAAAAGGGCGCGCAATTTGAACATATGCGCCAGCCCTGAAAGAAGGGCACTCAAGCCATCTGGCAACGCCGACAGACGGCGCCAGTTTTGAACAGGCACACCAGCCCTGGGAAGAGGCGATCAGCTGACTCCGATCACGATCGACCCACGATCTGGCAACCCTCGGGATACATCGACATTCGATAGTCTATCGAATATCGATGGGTCAGCTCACAGCTGATCGCGGCCTATATAAGGTCGCACTCAGCCAGATGCCAGTCACTTCTCTGCGAGCAGCACAAGCGACGACATCTGGGTAAGTCTGAAAGTAGCTAGAAAATACTAATCCAATAGTAATAGCAGAGACGGTTCTCGTAACCACTCCGCAATCCTAGGTAGCACAGGGTAGCCAGCACGGGGCCCAAAGTCTGACTCTCGCTAGTCGGCTTTGATGAGAACAGGGTAGCAGAGGCGGTTCTCGTAACCACTCCGCGTAACGAGAGGTAGTACAGGGTATTAGGCCGGGGTCCAAAGTCTGACTCTCGCTAGTCGGCTTTGATGAGTCCAGGGTAGCAGAGGAGGTTCCCGTAACCGACTCCGCCAAATAGCTAGCGTAGGGTGATCGAGGATGATTCGAGCAATCCCCTCCACATCACATAGCACAGGGTAGCATAGGGCGGTTCACGTAACCGTCACCAACGAGCACAGGGTATCACAGGAAACCAACGCGTGGCTCGCGTAGCCATCATTCCCCGAACATAGGGTCCAGGGTCGAGCATGCTAATCGACCTGGACAGACACAGGGTATCAACGAGACACAGGGTAGCAACTACCTAAGACACAGAGCAGGGAACAGACGACACGGTGCGAGCGGAGCTAACGATCAGCTCCCCAGACTAAATCCCACCAATCGGGATTCCTACGCGTCGCCGGATCTTATCTGCGGATCACAGGGTATCAACCGGGCGACCCAGGCCGAACACAGCGGCGCACACTGGTCTCCCACTGCGATTCTTCACTTTCCATCTTCACAGGTTACCATACACACAAACACAGCCACGAAATAAATAAAAGCATACACTGAAACCGAAATTATTGACTCTTTTTCTTGGGACTCGGAGATTGAGAGGGGCCAGGATTTCTGTGACGAACCCCGACCCGGCGAGCTAGCCGCGCCTCCCAAAAGAGGGTCGTTACACAACTAAGAGGTTATCTAGAGGAAACATCAAAACTGATAGACAGTAGCCCAGATTTCCTTAATATAGGGAAAAATAAAATAGAATTCCTTTGGAATAAGGTGGTTAATGTTATCGAACAAGTCAACACCTATTTCGAAAGTTCGCTGTTCGAGGAAGAAAGTAGCGAACTGGAATTCGATAAACAAAATATTATGACAGCCATCAATAGCCGACTCAGCGGAATAAAAAACATTACTGAAGTGTCGACGGTGGTTAAGGTAGAGGATTTACCAATCCTGCCGAAAATTCAAATTCCCACCTTCTTTGGGGATTCAAAAGAATGGGATTTGTTTAATGAGCTCTTCACAGAGCTTATTCATACAAGAGAGGATCTCAGTCCTGCTCTTAAGTTCAATTATTTAAAGACAGCGTTAAAAGGAGAAGCCAGGAATGTAGTTACCCATTTGTTGCTCGGTTCTGGGGAAAATTATGAAGCCACTTGGGATGTCTTAACCAGGCGGTATGAGAATAAAAGGAAAATTTTCTCAGACCACATAAATAGGCTGATGGATATGCCAAATTTAAATTTGGAATCCAGTAAGTAAATAAAAACATTTTTGACATAATTAATGAGTCAGTTTATGTAATTAAATTAAAGGCACAATTGTCCGATGATGTGGATGCAATTTTTGCTCACACTATTCTTCGAAAATTTAACAAAGAGTCAATTAATCTGTACGAAAGCCATGTCAAAAAGACGAAAGAAATTCAATCACTTTCTGATGTCATGGACTTTTTGGAACAAAGGCTCAATTCAATTTCATCATTTTCACAGGAAAACAAACCTGTAAAGAAAATAGTAACAAATAATACTTCTCACAAAAATTATAGTGAAAATTGTGCGTGTTGTAAGTTACCGGGGCATTATTTAATTCAATGCCATAAATTTAAAATAATGAGCCCAGAAAGAATCGTATTTGCCTGAGATGTCTTAGGCATTCATTTAATAAACAAGTAAAAAAGCTACAGTCGACTGTGCTCGACTGTGAGATACCCGGTACCTAAACGTTTGCGCTTCACACTAAAAGGCAATTTAAAAATGTACATACACTCTGGGTGACCGTTTGTGGTATTTTTTACAATGTAAAAAACGCTCTCGATGTCCAGAAACGAACTATTTTGTTTAGAATTTTATTTAATTTTATCAGTAGCATGGTGCCGAACTAAATAAAGTTAAATTTTTAACAATATAATTTGTTTATGGACAGCGAGAGCGTTTTTTACATTGTAAAAAATACCATAAGCGGTCACGCTGCATACACTACATTGTACATACATATGTACATTGGCGCCATTATATCGCACGGCCAAGGCTCGAATGCGCCACCTGTCGGCTACAGCTTGCAACAGCAGTGCCTTAGGGCGGTGTGTTAAAATTCTAACCTTATTGCTAATATCTGCCATGTTTATCATCCGATTTTACTGAAATTTTCAGGAAACGTCCGCTCTATTTTATTCATTTTTTGTATTTATTAACTTTTACCCGAAAAAAACGAGTATAGCTTATTTAACGTTTTTTATGATTTTTGAGGGCGGAAGTGGGCGTGGCCAAATTTTAAAACAAACTTGATCTGCGTGCAACAGATTCCTATGTTGTCACCAAATTTGGTAACTCTAGCTCTTATAGTCTCTGAGATCTGTTGTTTCACACGGACGGACAGACGGACAGACGGACAGACGGACAGACGGACATGGCTAAATCGACTCGGCTGGTGATACTGATCAAGAATATATATACTTTATGGGGTCGGAGATGCCTCCTTCTGCCTGTTACATACATTCTCGGTTGGCACAAACTTATAATACCCTTGTACCCTATGGGTACCGGGTATAAAAATGTACAAGCGAGCAACTTTGCTTGACTTGTAACAAACCCCACCATACATTACTTCACTTTACAGGACTTAATCAGGAAAAAGTACACAAATTAGTGGTGTTTCCTCCACTAAAAAATTTATTTCTAAGCATAAAGTTAATTTGCAAATTAAAAGAAACAGAAGCAAAGATAATTTGACAGTAGATGCGATTATTCTTCCAAAGTTGATGAAGGCACTACCAGTTCAATTATTAAATATAGACACTTCCAGGTGGGATAAATTCCTGCTTGCTGATCCAGAATTTAATAAACCAGGTAGAGTGGACCTTATTATAGGAGCTGATTTATATGCTCACATTTTTAAAAGTGGGTTAAAAAAAATAGATGGACTCCTAGGTCAAAATACAGAATTTGGTTGGATTGTATCAGGCTGCACAAAATCGAAGGGCAACAATGCGATAGTTGCAACCATGATCGAGTCCAAAGATTTGGAGAGATTTTGGGAATTAGAAAAGGATGACAGCAATGACATAGAAACCGAATTTTGTGAAAACAATTTTATTAAAATTACCGTGTGAGATTCAAGTGGTAGATATATTGTTAGGATTCCATTTAAGGACGATACATCCTTAGGGGTATCAAAGCCACAAGCAATGGCACGGCTCATTAGCATGGAAAAGAAATTTCACCGAAACGAAAAATTAAGAGATGCTTATAAAAAATTTATGACGGAATATATTGATCTCGGTCATATGATCGAATCCAAAAAAGAGGGAAAATATTACTTACCTCATCAAGCCGTACTTAGGGATTCCAGCTTAACCACGAAATTAAGAGTAGTATTTGACGCTTCGGCCAAAACTACTAATAATAAGAGTCTCAATGACATTATGTGGATTGGACCTCGAGTTCAAAAAGATATTTTTAACATAATTTCAAATTGGCGTAAATGGGAATACGTCATATCAGCGGACATCGAAAAAATGTACCGGCAGATATTTATTGATGAGAAAGATCAAGAATATCAATATATATTGTGGAGAGATTCTCCCAACGATAAAATAAAGTCTTACAAATTACAAACAATAACATATGGGACTGCATCTGCTCCATATTTAGCAACTAGAGTTTTAGTAGACATAGCCGATAAATGCAAAAATGAAGCACTCGGAAAAATAATTAGAAGCGACTTTTACATGGACGATCTCATGACAGGAGCCAATTCGATAGAAGACGCAATAAATATAATACAAAATATTTCTCGCGAATCCATGTCAGTTAATTTAAATTTAAGTAAATGGATTTCAAACAAACCAGAGATATTAAAAGTTGTAGAAGATACAGGGGACAACAAGATAATATCTATCAAAGACAATGAGTCCGTTAAAACATTGGGGCTTCAATGGGAACCCCAGAAAGATGACTTTAAGTTTAAGGTCAAATTAGGAAGTACAAAAAAAGGAAATAACGTACTATGGCTTTCAGAAAATAGCTGGGATCAGGAATTATCAAATGATGATGCCCAAGAATGGTCAAGTTATCAAGAAAAACTGGAATTACTAGGAAAAATCAGAATACCAAGATGGATTCAAAGCAGATCCGATTTTTTTATTGAACTCCATGGTTTTGCCGATGCATCTGAAAAAGCATATGCCGCCGTAGTATATGCAAAAGTAGGAAAGCTGGTTACGATAGTAGCTAGCAAAAGCAGGGTAAACCCAATTAAAAATAGGAAAACTATTCCAAAACTAGAACTATGCGCAGCTCATCTTCTTAGTAAGCTAATACAAAAAATTAAGGAGTCGATTGATAATGCGGCTAAAATATACGCATGGAGTGACTCTACCATTACATTGGCTTGGATCAAAGGTGGTCAAAGCAAAATTAAGTTTATTAAGCATAGGACCGATGACATTCGAAAGTGTACGGAGGTAGAATGGAATCACGTAAGATCCTAAGATAATCCAGCTGACGCGGCCTCGAGAGGAATTTCCTCCAACGAGTTAATAAATTGTGATCTTTGGTGGAATGGACCAAGTTGGCTTAAAGAATTAAAAGAGAATTGGCCACCTCAACCAAATGCTGAAGAAGAAGAAATAAGTGTCAATACAATGTTGACAGCCGATGGGGATATTATTTATAACCTTTTGGGAAATTATTCATGTATTCACAAATTAAGAAGAATAATATGTTACATAGTTCGATTTGTTAATATAAAAACATGAAATAAATCGTATCCGCGTTACTTAACAGCTAATGAATTACAGTATGCAGAAACAATAATAATTAAAAAGGAGCAAGAATACCAATTTGGTTCAGAGCTCAATTGTTTGCTTAACAAAAAAGAAATTAAAATTAATTCTAAAATCTTAAGCTTGCATCCATTTCTTGATCAAAATAATATTATCAGAGTTGGCGGCAGATTACAAAATTCCAATGCCAGATTTGAAGTGAAGCATCCAATTATTCTCGATAAAGGTCACATTTCTTCGTTAATTATAGAAAATGCTCATAAGGAAACCTTGCATGGTGGAATAAATTTAATGAGAACATACATTCAGCGAAAATATTGGATCTTTGGATTAAGGAATTCACTAAAGAAAAAAATTAAATGAATGCACGAAATGTGCAAGATATCGTCATATTACAGCCCAACAAGTAATGGGAAATTTACCCAAATATATTGTTACAATGGCATACCCATTTTTAAATACAGGAATTGATTACGCAGGACCTTACTATATAAGATGTTCCAAAAATAGAGGTCAGAAAACATACAAAGGATATGTAGCGGTATTTGTGTGTATGGCAACAAAGGCGATACACTTGGAAATTGTAAGTGATTTAACTTCTGACGCCTTCCTAGCAGCGCTCAGGAGATTTATCGCAAGAAGAGGAAAATGTGCCAATATCTATTCCGACAATGGAACAAATTTTGTGGGTGCAGCAAGAAAGTTAGACGAAGATCTGGCAAAGGCAATACAAGAAAATTCTGTCGTTGCATCTCAACTCGAGAAAGAAGGGATTGAGTGGCATTTTATCCCCCCGGCAGGACGTCACTTTGGAGGTATCTGGGAGGCCGGCGTAAAATCTATGAAATACCATTTAAAACGAGTGATTGGAGATATTGACATACGAAGAGATGTCAACCTTGCTATGCCAAATAGAAGGAGTTTTGAACTCACGACCCCTATATCTATCAGATAATGATATAGAGGATAATGAAGTTCTAACACCTGGTTACTTTTTAATAGGACGACCACCATTAGAAATAATCGAACCTATAAATGATAACCAGAAAATAGGTGATTTAGATAGGTGGAAATTAATCAAAAAAATTAAAAGAGATTTTTGGAGGAAATGGAAGGAGGACTACTTGCATACCCTGCAACAAAGGTATAAATGGAAAAAAGATATCCCCAATATAGAAGCTGGGCAAGTAGTACTCTTGAAGGATGAAAATTGCCACCCAACCAATGGCAAAGGTAGAAGAAACTTACAAGGGTAAGGACAATCGAGTTAGGGTTGTCAAAGTCAAAACCCCAGAAGCTTCATTTACAAGACCTATTACAAAGATTTGCCCTTTAATTGGTGTACAAGAAGCAGATGACGCAGTAAAAATTCCGATTACAGATACTAAAGGAAGAGTATCTCCTAGATTGTCGAAGTTAGGCAGTATGATGATATTGACGTTGCTTGCTTTGCTTTGCCAGTTATCAAGTGCTACACCGACGACTATAAAAAAGACTAGGTTTGATATTCAAAATCTTAATAGCACTGCGGCCATTTATTTAGATCCGTTGGGAGATGTGGAAATAGTAAGCACCTCTTGGAATTTAGTGATTTATTATAAAATGGATCCATATTTCAAGATGATTACAAAAGGTAATGCGCTCATAAAGGGGATGAGAAAGGTCTGCGAAAGGCTTCATAGCTTTGAAGAGCAATGTAGTCTAGTTTTGGATAATATGAAAAGTCAATTATCAGAACTTGAAGAAAACAATAAATTATTTATGATGCAGCCGAGATCCAGGAGCAAGCGTACGCCGTTCGAGTTCATGGGTTCATTATATCATATTTTATTTGGCATAATGGATGAGGATGACAGAGAACAATTAGAAGAAAATATAAAGAATTTATTAGACAACCAAAACAATATAGATAAACTAGTTCAGAAACAACCATCAGTGGTTGACTCAACTACTAATTTATTAAAAAGAACAACCGAAGATGTTAATGCAAATTTTAGGAGTTTGCAAATTAGAATTGAGAACATGACGGAAGTTCTTAAAGAAAATGATTATATCTATAAGGAATCGATAAAGTTCTTTATGGTAACAAAACAACTGAGCTCCCTGATTGAAGAAGGTGAAAAGGTGCAGGCAGGTATCATTAGCCTTTTAATCGATATTAATCATGGTCGGCTGAATACAAATATTCTTCGGCCAAACCAACTAAAAAAGGAGATAGCGAAAGTCTTTCGGAAAATCTAATAATTCCGGGGAAACGGTCAGGGACAGAGCTTAAGGAAGTATATACTCTTTTAACAGCCAGGAGATTGTTTATCGACGACAAACTAATTATTAGCGCTAAGGTGCCTCTGTTTAGTAGGCATCCGTCTAAATTATTCAGACTCATTCCGGTGCCAATAAGGAATGAAGATCAGATGATCATGGTGCATACAACTTCCGAATATTTAATTTATAATTTTGAGATTGATTCTTACCACATAATGACTGAAGCAACCTTAAATCAATGCCAGAAATGGCAACCGAATAAAAGGATATGCAAAGGAAGTTGGCCCTGGAATTCTGCGAATGACAACGCATGTGAGATTCAGCCGCTAAAGCCAAATAGAGCTGCGAATTGTATTTACAAACAAATCGTGGATTCTAAAAGTTACTGGGTAGATCTGGAAAGGAAAAGTAGTTGGTTGTTTAAAGTTCCTATCAATACAGCAATCAATCAGACTGCAATGTACTGGCTCTCCAATACAGTTGTTTGACCTGCCTCAGCAGGGGGTGCGCCATATTGTACTGCACGGACCGACGATAAGATCTTAGTTGCCCATCATAATATCCAATCTGAAAGCGAGGAAACGATATCAACATCATATATAGGAGAGATTAATGAAGTTCCGAAGATTATTTCGGATCCGCTAAAACTAACTACATTAAATCATACTGTTGAAATTGAACGATTAAATAATGAAATTAAATACATGAATGAACATCATTACAACTTGAAAGATCTGCATTTCCATCATATTTCCGGACATGCTGGATTAATGATTGCGTTAGTAATTATGATAATTTTAATAATATATTTTGTACGAAAATGTGCTGTTAGACAAAGACTAGAAGCAATAACCTTTGCCGGTCCATTGCCAGTCATATAAATGTTAACAATTGAGAATAAACAAAAATATAAAAAATTAATAATAAATACAGTCCACTATATCGTTGTTTTAAGAACAAATATATGTATTATAAGCCATTGAAAAATAAAAATTAAAAATAAAGAATATACATATTAAAGTTAAATCCATTATAAATAATGTTTGCGACGTAAATGTAAAACGTGCGCCTAATCTTGATGGCCCTTGGCAGAATGTTCACACATGAACACGTATATATATATAAGAATTCTATGTAACCAGCAAACCGCTGCAGCACTGTACTGATAAGCATGTGTCTGCATAGATTTAAATATGTATCTCGAAAACTGTTGCTTGGGTTCATCCCTTAAATATTTGTACAGCAACTACTTATGTTTATCTTGTAGCGGAAAATCCCCGCTTGCACTTGAGAACGGCTTCCCAGCTAGAGGGACAGATGACCGTTGCGTTGGTCTTGTTAGAGATAAGATTATGAGACCCGTGGGTCTAGAAGATAAAACTAGACATAAGATTTTCATGTTAGCTACCTAAGCTAGGACTTATTAAAAATAAAATCAGTTTGAAATATCAACTCAACAAATGTAGACGTTTGCTTTATTTGCAGCCTCTCTTACAATTGTATTTGGTTAGATTGAGAGGATTGAGAGGAGGAAGCTTTGGCTGCAGAGGAGTATAGGGAGCCATCGTGGTGGCGGTTTTTATACCCGGTACCCATAGGGTACAAGGGTATTATAAGTTTGTGCCAACCGAGAATGTATGAATCGGATGATAAACATGGGAGATATTAGCAATAAGGTTAGAATTTTAACACACCGCCCTAAGGCACTGCTGTTGCAAGCTGTAGCCGACAGGTGGCGCATTCGAGCCTTGGCCGTGCGATATAATGGCGCCAATGTATGTATGTACAATGTATGTATGTACAATTTTAATTTGCCTTTTAGTGTGAAGCGCAAACGTTTAAGTACCGGGTATATCACAGTCGAGCACAGTCGACTGTAGCTTTCTTACTTGTTGTATATGGACCAGGCTGTCCTGTTGTATACTTTATTTAAGGTTTTTATCGCTTGAACTTCCTTGTGTGACAAGAAAACTGGGCAGTTTCTGTCGCGAGCGTGGTGATCAGTAAGTGGTAGTTTCAGTGCAGTTGATGCGGTTGGATTTGTTTAAGCATAATAGACCTTTCTCTGTGTTTTCATGAGCTGCAAGACCACAGTTTGAGCAGATTGCTGAATTTTTGCAAAACTTTGCGGTATGTCCAATTCGCGAGCAGGTGTTGCAGCGCATTGGATGAGGGATGTGTGGGCGGACCTGGACTCTTTCGTATCCAACGTATATATGTTCATGGAGATTGGTTAGTTTGAATGTTAGTTTAATTAGACATGTTTAATTTTTTTCAGTTTTTTGTTTTATTTGGCCAGGGGTGTATTTGTAAATTTATTCAACTTCATCAAGGAGAGATCTAAGGTTCTCTAATATAACTTGCACGTCAATTCCTCGTAAATGGTTTGAGTAAATAACTCCTTTAGTGCAATTAAGGCTACGGTGCTCTGTTATTTTAATTGGGATAGTGATGTAGGGAGTATTTGAAGGTAAACTGATGAGATTTTTTAATTTTTCGGCTTGTAATAGGTTTTTGGTTAGCATTATAAGTTTTCCATCTTTGGTTTTTTTACAACTTGTGACTTCTCCTTGGATTGTATTGTCTATTGTTTTTTTATAATTTATGGTGAGACTTCAGCTATAGACTTGGAGTCGTCATCTGTCCTAGTCGCTATTAGGAATACTCCGTCTGGCGGGTGCCTTCTCCAGCTGTCCGGAGGGTCAGGCATGATGAGGTCAACAAACTTTAACGCTTCTTTGAAGCTGCCAAAATTGTTAGTTGCGCTGATCGGAAAGTAGATAAGCGGAGGCAATCGTTGCGTTTGTTTTGATTATGGGTTGGGATGCTGCAGTACTTTAACGATACGCGGAAGAACACGTCCGATGGCTTAGGCTGTCGAGAGTGAACTGTCGCTTAGTTTTTGAGCTATCTGAATGAAACTTTGCAGACAGCCTTCTTTTTATTCCAGTCAGTATATGTGTCGGCCCGGCCGGAATCGTACCACTATATCTTATAGCTGCCATAGAAACGATTTGGCAAAAAGACATATTTTTGCTATTTTTGAAGATATCCGAATGAAATAAAATAGGAACGATCTGGCCAAAAAGACATATTTTCGCTATTTTGAAAGATATCCAAATGAAACTTCATATATTCTCTTTTTATATAATTATAACAGCAGATTTAAACCTTTATCCAAATCGGACCACTATATATTATAGATGCCATAGGAACGATCAGAAAATTAATGGAACAAAAATTATAACTTCTTCATTTTTCAACAAATTTCTATAAATTTCGAGATATAGGTATCTTTTACGATTTCCAAAAAAACGGTTTTAATTTCATTAAAATAGGACAACTATATCATATAGCTGCCAAAGGACCGTGCGGTAAGTTTATATGAAAATGTAACATTCGATTTGATCCTTATTGTTCTCAGTGGTCTTAGGCAGTCAAAATCTATAAATTTGGTGGGACGAACCAGTAGATTTCCTGAGCTAAGGCCAGGTTAATCAGATTGTTAAATAAGAAACTCGTATTAATCTCCTTATTACGGAACAAAATCCGCTTTTAAACGCTGGAAAATTAAGATGGATTCGTTTACATATTGCAGGACCATGCACTGGAGGGAGCGGAGATGTAGCCAAATAAAAAGACAGCTAAAAATAAAAAAAATCTGTGAAGATCGAAGAAATACAAAGTCCTACCTAAATAAGATATAAAGTTAGCATAAGCAACAGAAGTTTGGAGAGGGCAGTGGAAAGATCTTGCAATCTGAGGGTCCGGAGGGAAAGAGTGAGAGTGCGAGACAGCGTCGGACTTGCTGAAACGGGAATCTAATCTTGAAAATATTGGTAATCTTGAAAAGAAGCGCCCTATTGGCGCAAACTACATAAATTTGTCACATATAATGTACTCAATAAGCCATGGGATATAAGCAAAATAATAAATATCACTGTGGATGGCAGTCCACGTAGTGACGATGAGCACCGAGACTGTGGTGCGCAAGGAGACTACTATATACAGCCGTAGAATTGAAATCTGCTACGTTAGTCCGATCAGAACCATTTATATCTTGATCGAAAGGTATTGTAAACCTCTTTGAAACTGCATACTACGATTTTTCAAAAACGGATTAGTTTAGGAGAAATTAGAGTGAAAGTGCGAAATTGAAAATTTTGAAAATAGGAGCCATTAGGGCCGGTGGAGCAAAAATTTCAAAATTTTTAATGTTGTTGTGATCTAGCTTTAAATACGCGTCGAATGACACCTCGATCATCCTGATCCGATACTCCGTTCAAAAGATATTCAATAAACAAGATTTTAACGGCCTTTCCGAAATGAAAACGTTTATCCTGTTGTTTGTCTGTGTGTCTGTCTGTCTGTCGATTTTTTTGTTTTAGAGTCTTGGAACCACTTTTATTTTAATTAACTGCTCGAGCTGAACATTTTTTGTTCTACGACTTTTTGGGTTTCCCGCTAGTTTGGCGGCAAAACAGCTAAAAAAGTCAGATTTCCCGCGCCCATAACTTCTAAACGACTAAAGCTACAGAAACGTGAAATGATAATTACTTTGCCCTGACAACAATTTTCTAAATATTATAATTAAGAATTTAGAATAAATATATATTTTTTTAAGATTAATTTTTTTTTTTTAATAGCTTTTACGATTTTTATAGTCACTTCAGGCCGTATAGACCTTGAAATATTTCGGGGTATAACACATCAAAATTAGTAGCAATGATCCCATAAAGCTAACTTCGTATATGCATTTTTTTTGTTAATTTCTCCCATTTGAGTTTTAAAACAAAAACTTATAACAACAATGGAAGACCTATGTATGTACATACATATGTCATTTAAAAAACTTCTGATATAAAATAAAAACACCTCTTAACGAGGTGAGATTAAAGTGACGATGGCACATTCAACTCCAAAAATTTCTGATACCAAATTTTGTGACGATTAATAGTTATTTAATCAAAAATATTTAAAAAGTTTTTAATTAGTTTCAAAATTGGCACGCTGCCTGATTTGCCTTTTTAAATTTTTCAGCAAAGTGCCGATTTTGAAACTAATTAAAAACTTTTTAATATTTTTGTTTAAATAACTATTAATCGTCACAAAATTTGGTATCAGAAATTATTTGGGTTGAATGTGCTATCGTCACTTTAATCTCACCTCGTTAAGAGGTGTTTTTATTTGATCTATACAAACTGAAAAATTAATCATGTCCACCTTTATATTTTTACCAATTTATTTACAGGTGGATTCCTCATGATGGGAAAAGCAAGCATTTAGCTGAAGTAAATCTTAGTCATGCATTGGTTATATTTGGAAACTATTACTGCTTTCGTATGAATATATCTGGCAAACAGGTTTATTATTTACAGGTATTTCAAAATTATATCTTTAGTAAAAATTGTATTTATATAGATCGGACCATCCTTTGTATGCTTGAAAATAAGTTCAACGACACTTGGAAATTTTCAAGTCTTTCAAATTATTACACCAATTGGGCCCCTATTGCAAAAAGTAGTTCATCGATTTTATGCCCCTCGTTGCTTCGCACCACTTATGAAAATCTTTATTTGTGGTGAAAGTCTAATGGTAAGTAAAATTTCTTTAAAAAAAACTGTTACTTATTTGCATTTCTGCATCTGCATTTTCAGTTTCAACGAGATATTAAAATATGGAATAATAAAATGTTCCGTCGAAATCCAATTTTAGCCAAAGAAGATGCATCTATAAAGAAGTTCCGAATGTGGTTTTCTCAATTCTATACATTAAACAGCAAGCCCTTTACAGAAGCTACAAATTTTGGGTGGTAGCTAACAGTGAAATAATTATATATTCCAAATTTTTTTACATTACTAGCAAGCTTGGAGGGACTCAACATGTTTACTAAAATATCTCTGTACTTATTAAAATAAATGCTACACATTTATAAAAAAATATATATTTAAGTTGTTCAATACTGTTATTTTTATTGCATTATACTATTTGTTAATGTAGGCTTAGGTGCCTGGCATACAGTACTTTAACTGTCTGCCTTGTGTCGCCGCAACCAGTTGGACTATAGATGGTGCACATAAGGGTCTGAAGACTCAGCGATAATTGCGACCTTTTTATACCCGGTACCCATAGGGTACAAGGGTATTATAAGTTTGTGCCAACCGAGAATGTATGTATCAGGCAGAAGGAGGCATCTCCGACCCCATAAAGTATATATATTCTTGATCAGTATCACCAGCCGAGTCGATTTAGCCATGTCCGTCTGTCCGTCTGTCCGTCTGTCCGTCCGTGTGAAACAACAGATCTCAGAGACTATAAGAGCTAGAGTTACCAAATTTGGTGACAACATAGGAATCTGTTGCACGCAGATCAAGTTTGTTTTAAAATTTGGCCACGCCTACTTCCGCCCTCAAAAATCATAAAAAACGTTAAATAAGCTATACTCGTTTTTTTCGGGTAAAAGTTAATAAATACAAAAAATGAATAAAATAGAGCGGACGTTTCCTGAAAATTTCAGTAAAATCGGATGATAAACATGGGAGATATTAGCAATAAGGTTAGAATTTTAACACACCGCCCTAAGGCACTGCTGTTGCAAGCTGTAGCCGACAGGTGGCGCATTCGAGCCTTGGCCGTGCGATATAATGGCGCCAATGTACATATATATGTACAATGTAGTGTATGTACATTTTTAAATTGCCTTTTAGTGTGAAGCGCAAACGTTTAGGTACCGGGTATCTCACAGTCGAGCACAGTCGACTGTAGATTTCTTACTTGTTTTTACTTGTCGCTTTGTAGTTTTAAGAAAATATTTTTGACACTTTTGAGTTTTGATTAACTGCGTAAGCATGACACCGGCAAAGAAAAGTAACAACATTTTAAAATATTCTGAGGAGATAGATTCCGACCACGTTAATTAAAAAACATGTTTCCGAGGTTTAAAAAACGGCCGTGTTTTTAATTTAAAGAAACATTTACAATTGCATGACATCCGACCTGAGCAGCAAGAAAAGATTGCATGCAGACCAAAAAAACCTGAAACCTCAACTATTTAAAGTTAAAATCAATAAACAAAATTTAATCCGGTCATACATTGGTCTTGTCACTGAAGACAGCATTACGTTACATGTGCTTAACTAAAAAACGGTGCATAAGAAAGGTGCAGAAAATGA
The DNA here is from genome assembly GCA_018153105.1 of Drosophila rufa. Taxonomy (NCBI): domain Eukaryota; kingdom Metazoa; phylum Arthropoda; class Insecta; order Diptera; family Drosophilidae; genus Drosophila; species Drosophila rufa. The sequence goes on along the minus strand of JAECXS010000053.1, from coordinate 1,244,616 downwards.
AAAAAGCAAACACAAGCCAGAGCCGTAGCACATGAGAAAATAGCATGTGCTCTGCTCTCATCTCGCTATCATTTTTTTGCTACCGTTACTGCTACACAGAGCACAGAACTTAATTTTCTGCTATTGCTATTGCTACAGTTTCTAAAGCGACAAAACTGCGAGCATAGCAGAGCACATACAGTCTCGTTGTTCTGCTATGGCTCTGCTACGGCTCTCGTCAAAAAGGGAGCGATAGCAATAGCAAAACGAAATACTACGAGAGTAGCGTAGCTTTTTAAACGCTGTACGTAGTAAGCTTCCTAAATTGTATTCTGATAGTTTATCGTTTGCATCCCAGGTGAATGTGTTCACAGAAACCTGGTTAAAGCCGGAGATTCTAAGCTCCGAAGTTTTTCCAGCTGTGTACACAACGTACAGGCTTGATCGGCCTTCCAGGCGAGGGGGCGGGGTCCTCATTGCGGTTGACTCCAACCTCACGTCTGAAATGTTAACTTTCGAGGAATGCAACGAAGTTTAATTCCTTTGTGTGAAGCTATCATATAATGGTAGTTTTATTTATCAAATTTTGTGACGATTAATAGTTATTTAAACAAAAATATTTAAAAAGTTTTTAATTAGTTTCAAAATCGGCACTTAGCTGAAAAATTTAAAAAGGCAAAACAGGCAGCGTTCCGATTTTGAAACTAATTAAAAACTATATTTATATTTATATTTATATTTATATTTATATTTATATTTATATTTATATTTATATTTATATTTATATTTATATTTATATTTATATTTATATTTATATTTATATTTATATTTATATTTATATTTATATTTATATTTATATTTATATTTATATTTATATTTATATTTATATTTATATTTATATTTATATTTATATTTATATTTATATTTATATTTATATTTATATTTATATTTATATTTATATTTATATTTATATTTATATTTATATTTATATTTATATTTATATTTATATTTATATTTATATTTATATTTATATTTATATTTATATTTATATTTATATTTATATTTATATTTATATTTATATTTATATTTATATTTATATTTATATTTATATTTATATTTATATTTATATTTATATTTATATTTATATTTATATTTATATTTATATTTATATTTATATTTATATTTATATTTATATTTATATTTATATTTATATTTATATTTATATTTATATTTATATTTATATTTATATTTAAGGTTTTTTTTTCAGATTTAAAATATTTTACGTTTTGTTTGATGGTTTTAAACTTTATTGCAATTGTGCAAGTCTCATATGACTACATGTATTTTTACATAAATGTATGTATAGTGCACGTGAAAGGTTAGGTATATGGGATCTTTGCTATTAATTTTAGTGAGTAATATCTCGAGAAAGCAAATTTTCCCAGATATGTGTTATATACCAAAAGTTGAGGCATCTCCAGGGCTATATGGCCTTGAATGACTATCAAAATCGTTAGAGCCATTTTTAAGAAAACTTAAAAAACCAAAAAAAAAAAAAATTAATTTTAATTATAAATTTTTAAATATTATATTTAGATAAATTATGTCAAGGCAAAGCTATCATTTCAAAATACCTTTCAAACGACATAAAGCTCGACTCTGTAGCTTTAGTCGTTTAGAAGTTATGGGCGCGGGAAATCTGGCTTTTTTAGCTGTTTTCCCGCCAAACTAGCGGGAAACCCAAAAAGTCGTAGAACAAAAAATGTTCAGCTCGAGCAGTTAATTAAAAAAAAAGTGGTTCCAGGACTCTAAAACAAAAAAATCCACAGACAGACAGACAGACAGACAAACAACAGGACAAACGTTTTCATTTCGGAAAGGCCGTTAAAATCTTGTTTAATGAATATTTTTTGAATGGAGTATCGGATCAGGGTGATCGAGGTGTCATTCGACGCGTATTTAAAGCTAGATCACAACAACATTAAAAATTTTGGGATTTTTGCTCCACCGGCCCCAACAGCTCAAATTTTCAAAATTTTCAATTTCGCACTTTCACTCCCATCTTACCTAAACTAATCCGTTTTTGAAAAATCTTAGTATGCAGTTTCAAAGAGGATTACAATATAAATGATATAAATGGTTCTAATCGGACTATCGTAGCAAATTTTCAATTCTACGGCTGTATATAGTAGTCTCGTTGCGCACCACAGTCTCGGTGCTCATCGTCACTACGTGGACTGCCGTCCACAGTGATTCCCGCCTGAATTAGCTTTTTCCTTAAAGTTTTAAAAATTTAAGATCGCCCCACATTTTTGATTGATTTTATCATTAATTTCACTTCCAATTTCTTCCAAGAACGCATCCAGTATTTAGTATTTTTAATCTTTAAGTTTATCGTTTAAAAGTTTTCCTTCTCTTGTGTAAGAGTATATGCTTTTTTTAGAATTATAGAGTTATTCTACCATGGTAGAGAGGTTAAATTTATAAGATTCCGTCTCGGTAACCTACACTTAGAGCTAAGCTCTAATATCAGTATTATGTTTAAATCGAAAAAATTATCTTTTTTTTATTTGTATATCCTTGTAGGGTATTATAATTTTGTCCAGAAGTTTGCAACGCTATGAAGGAAGCATCTCCGAACCCATAAAGTATATATATTCTTGATCAGCATCACCAGCCGAGTCGATTTAGCCATGTCCGTCTGTCCGTCTGTCTGTCCTTCTGTCCGTTGCTACGCAAAATAATCTTTCAGCTTATAAGCTATCTAAATGAAACTTTGCTTGCTTGAAACTACTCTTGCAGTTATTATATATGTGGCCTGGAATCGGGCCACTATATCTTATAGCTGCCATAGGAATGATCGGAAAATGTATGGCACAAAAATGATAACTTCCCTTTTTTTAAACGTATTTTCATAAACTTGGAGATATTGCTGTTTTTTAGGGTTTTAGAATTACGGCTTTAATTTCATTAGGATCAGACATATATATTATATAGCTTCCATAGAAACGATCGGTTGATTTATATGAAAGTGTAAAATTCTACATGTAAAATGAAAATGTCTATGTAAATGTTATATAAATGTAAAAAATTCGATATTTTTTTCAATTTTACTAAAATGAATCGACTTTTAATGATTTAATTGCAGGGGTATACAAACTTCGGCTTGCCGAAGCCAGCTTCCTTTCTTGTTTATTATCATATCTAGCCATAGATAGTTTATTTTTTACTCATACGAACGCAATGTTGGCATGTGACAAACCGACTACTGCAGTGCACTGCTTTAAACGCGTTTATCTCGAAACATTTTTTTTTCTGCTGGATTTTACCATTAAAATCTTACTAAATTTGCGTTCACCAACAAAAAAGGGGAAGGTAAATCGAATCGATCTGTGGATGAGTTCTTAAAAAAATCTTTAGCTTCTGCTGAGGATCGCCAGCATGATCCTCAATATAAATGGGAAAATCAAAAAATTTAAAATATTTATTTTTAACAACTAGAACAATTTTTCTTAAGTTATGAACATATAAAAAATACAACGTAAAATGGAGTGATACATGCAATAAAGCAAAAATGTATTAATAGATTTCATTACCATAAAATCAGGGATCGAAAATAACAGTTATGAGACAAATAACAATTGGACTCAAACAAAAAATTACTGCGACGATAGGTAAATTATACATACCGTATTTTTTAAAGGACTTTGCAAAAGGTGGATAAATTTGTATAAGTTATTTTTTTTCTACTCTTTTAACTGTTTGTTTTTGAATTTTAATAAAAAAGTTTAAAATAATTATATTTTAAAATTTTTATATAAAAGATTAATCACAAAAAAGAAATCCTTTTTAATTTTTATTTTGAAAAATTTAAAATAACTGTAACAGGCAGAAGGAGGCATCTCCGACCCCATGAAGTATATATATTCTTAATCAGCATCACCAGCAGAGTCGATTTAGCCATGTCCGTCTGTCCGTGTTGGTAAACCGATCTTAAAGAACTAGAGTTACCAAATTTGGTGACAACATTGGAATCTGTTGCACGCAGATCAAGTTTGTTTTAAAATTTGAACACGCCCACTTCCGTATATAAGCTATAGTCGTCATTTTCGGTTTAAAGTAAATAGATAAAATAAATAAGTAGGCATTCGCGGACGTGTTCTGAAAATTTGAGTAAAATTGGATGATAAACATGGAAGTATTAAACAATAAAGTTTCTGTGTATGCTTATTCTTGTTATGAGAGAGAGAGAGAGAGAGAGAGAGATGTTGGGAGCGTACGTGCGTATTGCTCAACATGACCCTAGCAACATTTGTCTGTTTTGGGTGTTGCTCAACATGTTCCTAGCAACATTTGATTTTTTTTGGGTGTTTCTCAACATGTTTTTAGCAGCCCAGCGCTATCGCACACCCTCACTCCCTCTCTCTTCTTCTGGACTTCTAGTCCGCAAGATCTTTCCATTCCATTGTAATCTATATATATAAATGTCTAACTCCTTTTTTTTGTATCGCTCGCCTAGCTCAAACTGTTGGACTTACTTGTATCGACATGTTTTTTTTTTTTTAAATGCTTCGTTCTTGGTTAAAGATGCACGCCAAGAAAGGATTTTTGGATGGGTCTACTAGAAAGTGTGGAAAATTCGCATTTTCCCAAATTTGCATTTCAAAGTATTCATAATGCAGATTTGGCCAGCGGTTTTCAACTGAATGTACCATATATCTTAGTAATAGTAATGTGAACTGGAGTTTGGGAAACCGTTGTTCGACGGTCAGCCCACGGCCGTCCTTTTGTTATTCTTTTTTTTTCGTAAGTTTTTGTTTGAATGACTGTCTTTTTTATACCCGGTACCCATAGGACACAAGGGTATTATAAGTTAGTACCAACCGAGAATGTATGTAACAGGCAGAAGGAGAAATCTCCGACTCTATAAAGTATATTATATTCTTGATCAGCGTCACAAGTCGAGTCGATTTAGCCATGTCCGTCTGTCCGTCTGTCCGTGTTGGTAAACAAATCTCAGAGACTATAAGAGCTAGAGCTACCAAATTTGGTGACAGCATTCTAATCCGTTGCACGCAGATCAACTTTGTTTTAAAATTTGGCCACGCCCACTTTCGCCCCGAAAATCATAAAAAGCGGTATATAAGCTATAGTCGTGATTTCCGGCTAAAAGTAAATAGATAAAATAAATTAGTAGGCATTCGATCGGATGATAAACATGGAAGATATTAGGCAATTTTTTGTTTTTGTGTATGCTTCTTCTTCTTTTTTGTTGACAGAACCATTCGTGTTGCTCAACATGTCGCTAGCAAAATTTGTCTGTTTTGGGGGCTGCTCAACATGTTTCATGCAACATTTGTCAACATTTGAATTTTTTCATGTTCATGCGCTTTAATTTAATATCACCCACAATGCTTTGGGTACCGGGTATCTCACAGTCGGTCACCCTCGACTGTATCTTTCCTACTTATTATACCCGGTAACCATACAAGGGTATTATAAGTTAGTGCCAATCGAGAATGTTGTAACAGGCAGAAGGAGGCATCTCCGACCCCATAAAGTATATATATTATTGATCAGCATCACCAGCCGTGTCGATTTAGTCATGTCCGTCTGTCCGTCCGTGTTTTTAACCAGATCTCAGAGACTATAAAGCTAAAATTACCAAGTTTGTTGACAACTGTTACGTACGCCGGTTCTACCCGACGTGGACAACAGATACACGTGGAAGGATATAGGGGGTAGAGATAACTAAAAGTACACGCCATGTGCTGCAAATACACGGCCCTCGAGCGTGCACGGCGATCTCACGGTTTACGCTAAAGCACTGCAATCCCAAGGTCCTCGAAAAGCAGCCTTGACAAAAATTGCGCTAGTACATGAAATTAAGTGCCAATTCATCCAAATAAAAAAAAAAAAACCAAATGTATCCAGCAGCAGGCAGACAAAAAACTTAATAATTGCATTTAATAAATTGAACCAAAAACAACAATAGTTTTCTGTGAAGGTGAAATGTGAGAAGGCACTGCCGCAGCAAAACGCCCAAAACACAGCAAATTTGAACGGGGGCTTGCTGTGATCTGAGTTCTGATGTTTGTGCCCTATCTTTTTGTGATGTGTTTAGCCACAGTGTCTAAATATCCTAGAACCAAATTAAAATTTGAGCAGTAAATATTGACTCCATACAAGCAGCGAATATATAAATAAATTAAATGCATATGCACCCCTCTCTCTCTAATGTACTGCTTTGCAACTGCTTGCTGGCAACTGCAAACTGCTGTCGGCCGCCGGCCGAGCTCTGAAAAAAAGCTTAGACATAAATAGAAAAAGAAACAACTGTGAAAGCTATAGTCGAGTGTGACTGACTGTAAGATACCTGGTACCCAAAGCATTTCACCCACAATTAAATAGCCCATGAATATGGAAAAAAGAAAATGTTGACAAATGACAAACGTTGCTAGAAACATGTTGAGCAACACCCAAAAAAGGCTAATTTTGCTAGGAAAATGTTGAGCAACACCCGAAACAGAAAAATGTTGCTAGGGACATGTTGAGCAACACGAGCAACGTGCGCTCTCAACATCTATCTCCCTCTCTCTCTCTCATAACAAGAAGAATAAGCATACACAGAAACTTTATTGTTTAATAGCTTGCAGTTTATCATTCAATTTTACTCCAATTTTCAGAACAAGTCCTCGAATGCCTACTTATTTATTTTATCTATTTACTTAAGGCCAAAAATGACGACTATAGCTTCTATACCGTTTTTTATGATTTTCGGGGGACATGGACATGGACATGGATTTAGCTAAATCGACTCCGCTGGCGATGCTGATTAAGAATATATATACTTTATGGGGTCGGATATGCCTGTTAAATACATTCCCGGTTGGCACTAACTTATGATAAGTTAACTAACTCAGCCCGGCGACGGCAATAACCGATCGTCCGAAAGCCCGCTCCGGCCAAACTGCTGACACAGCGTCTGGCCGGATGCTCGTGCATAGCCTGCAAGCACTGCCCATTGGAGTGGCCGCTCTGAAGTTCATTTATGTTAGCTTTAAGTTTCTGTTCTGTTTTACATTTAATAAAGAGCACATCGCTCTTAATAGAAACTCCGGCTCCGCCGTACGATTATTAATTTGGGTTATCGCGCCTCAAGGGCCGTTATCAATGGAGAGAAGTTCTCCCAACATAAACTGAAAGCTTCAGGAACTACGCAGACGCCACAAACAAGGGTGGTCAGCTCATCAACCGGAGAAGAGACTCTCCGCACCCCGCTTACCAAGAAGTCCAGACCACCATTGGCGCTGACATCTCCTCACCCTCCCTACGGACAGCGGCGAGGGACACTTGGGAATTACATTTATACTAAAATATACTAATTGGCGCCCACCGTAAATTAGACATTGATATAAAATTCGGAAACCATGTAAGTGAGCTCCATCATAATTATATTTTCCCGGCATCTGCATTTGTTAAATATTTAAATACACTGTCCGAATATTTTATGCAACTCCATATTAAAGTTTCGTGATAACATTTTTATTAATTAACATACTCATTATTTGTTTGACAATTTAATTGGTATAATCACATGTGATATTATAAATGTTTATCGTTGTGTGTTGTTGCATTTTTAAAATTTTTTAAATAGGCGCAAAGGCGCCGCTGGAAAATAAATTAATTGTGAATTTACTGAATTTTGTTGGCGACTGTCACTGTCTCATTTAAATTGTGTGCATTTAATTCACCCTTTATATGTCGATGTCTTTTTGCTTGCACCTAAATTCTTTGTGTTAGCTTCGCAACAATCTTGGGTTTGTTTTTTATCGCTTCCCCACTCCACTACAACACTCGAATCGACACCCCGACGTTTGTATTCCAATTTTGTTTAGCTTCGCTTCTTTGTCCGTCAGAGCGGCAGCTTAACCACCACGGTCTCTCGACTATGGCAATTTTTTGTTATTTCGTTACCAAGCGGCAACTCAGCCCCCGCGACCCCCTCGCCATATCCATGGGCAAGACCGCTTGAACATACATTAGTTCGCTAGGGCGATTTAGCTTGCACAGCTCCATATGAGTAATCCGTACCAGCAATATAGGAGTAACAAACAGTTCGACAGCAACTCTGAGTCCGAGACCGAAGGGCCGGCCAGAACTTATACACCGAAAAGTGTAAACGCTAGCACATCCACAACCATAAATATGGCATTTAACCCAGACCAAATAAAGGCGGTCGTACAAGCTGCCGTTAACCATGCCCTACAAGAAGCGGCCGCAGACAGCCAGCGTAGGGAAAATGAATTACGTCAGACTATTCAACAGCTGGCCAGCCAAGTGGCGGCGATACAAATCGCACCCGCCCAAACAGTAGCCCCGCAGATTAAAGTCTATGCACCTATAGATATAAATAGCGACATCATTTGTAATGAGCCGCTGGTCGATGTCAGTTGCCTGCCCGAATTTGCTGGAACCCAAGAGACGTCTCCTAGCGGCAGGCGGCAGTAGGCGCGTATTAAATATTTAAGAACTTCGAGGGTAGTTCACGCCATTATCAGGCTATTATTATTAGGAGTAAAATTACAGGTCCTGCCGTGCTATCTTCATTTGGCACCGTGTTGAACTTCGATGCGATTATAAATCGGCTCGATTTCACATACAGTGACAAGCGAACAATGCAGGTCATAGAGCAGGAGATGGGTACCCTCAGACAGGGAAATATCTCGCTTCTACAGTATTCGACGAGGTTGAAAAGAAGCTCACCCTCCTCGCTAATAAGGCAACTATGCCGTACGAAGCCTCGGCGGCAAAAGTTTTATGCGAAAAATTCCGGGATGATGCCCTCCGCGTATTTATCTTTGGATTAAAGCGCAGTCTTCTTCTCGGCAAAGCCGAAGGACATGCCATCAGCACTTGCATTGGCTCAAGAAGTGGAGTCGAACCATGAAAGGTACACCTTTGCATCATCATTTGCAAAAGCCGGAGGATAGGGACAAAAAACAATTTCCGAAGGCGCAAAAGCGCCAACAGGCCAATCCTCATACCCACCCAGGTACTGGTAAAAATCCGTACTACAGTAAACAGCACAAAGCTCAAGTACACTCTGCTCCGCGCAGTGATAGGCTTCAAAGAGATACTCCCGAACCCATTGATGTTGACCCGTCACTGTCCAAAATGCTTCAGCCATCTCAGGCCCCGGCATACCAAATAGGAAGCCGGCCGCGTCCGATCGATCAGGACCACATAAAAAACACAGGGTTCACCATGTCGCGCAAAGCGCAGGCGATGTAGAAGAAACAAACACCACCGCAGCTTTTAGCGCGGCGCAAGAAATTAATGACAACGCCATTTGCGAGTACGACTCGGACGTCACTAATTTTTTAAGGGAAAATCCCTGCTACCCGTCATCAGACGAAGAGTAGCGGGGATTGACATGAAGCTTCTCATAAACACGGGTGCGTCAAAAAATTTAATCCGACCATATGAAGGATTGAAAGGCGTCCGCCCGGTAGAATCGCCATTTAGGATCCATTCTATTCATGGCGCCACTACTATTACAAAGAAATGCTTCGTATCAATTTTCAACTTGAAGGCCACATTCTTCATCTTACCTGATTTGTCCTCCTTTGATGATATTATTGGTCTTGACCTGGTAAAACAGGCAGGAGTATCACTTTGTCTAGCCTCCGGCCACCTCAAATGGGGCAACGATATAGAAAAAGTCGAATTTCAATCGTGCCCCGATGTCAATTTTACTAACGTAGATTGCTCCAATGCACCGCCTCTAGCTAGGGATGCTTTTGTTAAAATGCTCGGCGACAGGAAAATAGCCTTCGCGAATCCTAACGATTCGCCTAACTATAACTATTAGCCATAGTTTGGGCACTGGCCAAATTGCGCCATTCTAGATTAAAATATCTTTACTGATCACCAACCATTCACTTTCGCAGTGTCGGAATCCAATCCGAACATACACCATTGAAACCTCGTGAAATGGAGTGGGCGGATTGGCAAGCCAAGTACAGTTTTTCTCGGGCGGATTAGAAGCCAACTCTTTTCCCTGGAGGTTGATGTGGGGGGTAGAAAACGTCGTAGAGTGAGTCCCACGTAGAGGGGCAACTGAAGCGGGCTTGAACAAATGATTCAAAAGGCGGCAGGGCTCAGATTCACAATTCACTATTTATTCGGCCTTCTTTGGCTGCTGGTAATTTAGAACTAAAAACCTAAAACTAATCCCGACATAGCTGCTGTGGGATTACATGTTTGGAGAGTTCCGAAGTTGTAATTGCTAAGGGCCGAAGGAGGGCGAAAGAAATGACGAACGCGAGAGGTGAGCGCGCGAGCGCTTCCCACACTGCCTCCCAGCACTAAGCGCCCTTCTGGCGCGAACATTCTCCCCCCCTTGCGCGAGCAAAGGAAATATAAGCCGTCATCCGAACACGGTGCTCTGAGCCACGGGCAGACCATCTTGCAGCTTTAGGAACCCTGGTTGGATCAGTTTCGGATAGACATCCGAGCCCAACACTAGGGAGATGGTTGCCGGGCGGTGGAAGCGCTCATCAGCGAGACGGATATCGTTGAATCGCGCCTGTATCTCGTCGCTCAGAGCCCGAATAGGAGTCCGGATTTTAAGGTTGGGGTCGAGCTTCAGGACCAGACTGAGGGCGAAGCTGGCCGTTCGGGACCGGAGGGTCGCCGCGCAGACCTCATCGTCCCCGACTTGTATTGAGACAAGCCGGAAAGCGGTCGCAGCTGTGACGCGTGAGCGCGCACATAGAGATAATATAAATCAAAAACATAAAACCAAACAATAAAAACTAAAGAAAAATAATAAACAGTTCCAAACATTCAAATTCAAATTTGAATATTCGCGCGCGCGCGCCACTAATCGAGAGCAAAGGGTCACACTGGGCCGAAGGGGCTTTGGTCACACCAAAAAGGGCGAAATCCGCACCCGGATTCCTATATAAAGCGGACCACAGCCAGTGGGAAGGCACTCAGCTACCGACAGCGATCGGATGAGGTAAGCCTACGTTTAGTAGCCCACAACCAGAAGTCAGTGCTAAGAGTCGTTTTGGGGACCTGATCTAGGAATCTAGTCCACACCAATACATTGTAGTTAGTTATTCCCCGTAGGATTTTTCCCGACCCTCCTCTGGTAGACGTCAGCGTCACCACCGCTCACCCTGGAAGACTTAAGAGTCTCCGCTATCCCGGTTCGGCCCGCGGATCCGCACTTCTCGCAACTGGCAGATTTCAGAATCTCCACAAACTTCTCATTACTTGGTAGATTTGAGGATCTCCACAAACTTCTCGCAACTGGCAGATTTTAGAATCTCCACAAACTTCTCATTACTTGGTAGATTTGAGGATCTCCACAAACTTCTCGCAACTGGCAGATTTCAGAATCTCCACAAACTTCTCAGTACTTGGTAGATTTGAGGATCTCCACAAACTTCTCGCACTTGGAAGATTTTTGGATCTCCACAAACCTCTCGCACCTGGTAGATTTCAGAATCTCCAAAACCTCTTGTTCAGTCTCAGCAATATGTATATGCGATAACAATAGGTAGCAATTATCAGGTCAGAATGCGTATTCTGCTGACATGAAGAAGTCGAACTGGGCAATGTTCCCATTTCTGCATAGATCATAATACACAACAACCCACATTTCTCTTTACACACAATTTCGTTGACATAAGCATATTCTTTATACTTTGTTTAGCTATAAATACCATTAAGTTTCCTCAATAAAATCAGTAATTGTTTTGACCACAACGCGAGCTTTACTCATTTGGCTGCATTCAACAGAGGCTATCGCAGAGTCTTCAGACCCTCATGTGCACCATCTATAGTCCATCTGGTTCATGTTCTAGTTGCGGCGACACAAGGCAGACAGTTTATGTACTGTATGCCAGGCACCTAAGCCCACATTAACATTTGGTGACCCCGACGGTCTAGGAAACATCCTAGATCTTTGAAGGATTTTAATCATCCTTTTGGCTCAGAACTCAGATTTCTAGCCGTTCCTTATCACAGGAAACATTCGACCTTTGAGGGATTTCAATCATCCGTTGGTCACAATCTCAAAGTTGTCAATCAGGCGACACTTTGAAGGATTTTAATATCCATTTGGCTCAGAACTCAGATTTCTAGCCGTTGATCACATTCAGTGATCCCTACAGGAAACCATCCTGGACACACTTTTTAGAGTTGTCAACAAATCATTGTTCAACTTCTTCCACCATCGACGTTTGCGAACAGGAGCGTATCCAGCTTTGTAGCGAATAAAACAGTCCCAACGGGTCAGAAGTGAAGTAACACTAGAATGGCTAATACAATGGAAGAGCAAGCAGTCGCAGAGGCGTTAGACTTGCAAGAGCATCAGTGATGCTCATTTAGCTAGAAAACAGCTAGGTCTGCATCACTTGCATCAGTGATGCTCATTTAGCTAGAAAGGGGATAGGTGCGTCAGTGGTGCTCAATTAGCTAGAAAAATTCTAGGTGTGCATCACTTGCATCATTGATGCTCATTTAGCTAGAAAAAGGCTAGGTGCATCAGTGATGCTCATTTAGCTAGAAAAAGGCTAGGTGTGCATCAGTTGCGTCAGTGATACTCATTTAGCTAGAAAAAGGCTAGGTGTGCATCACTTACATCAGTGATGCTAATTTAGCTAGAAAATGGCTAGGTGCATCAGTGTTGCTCAGTTAGCTAGAAAAAGGCTAGGTGTGCATCACTTGCATCAGTGATGCTCATTTAGCTAAAAAGGGGTGTGCATCACATGCGTCAGTGATGCTCATTTAGCTAGAAAAAGGCTAGGTGTGCATCATGCGTCAGTGATGCTCATTTAGCTAGAAAAAGGCTAGGTGTGCATCACTTGCATTATTGATGCTCATTTAGGTAGAAAAAGGCTAGGCGCATCAGTGATGCTCATTTAGCTAGAAAAAGGCTAGGTGTGCATCAGTTGCGTCAGCGATACTCATTTAGCTAGAAAAAGGCTAGGTGTGCATCACTTACATCAGTGATGCTAATTTAGTTAGAAAATGGCTAGGTGCATCAGTGTTGCTCAGTTAGCTAGAAAAAGGCTAGGTGTGCATCACTTGCATCAGTGATGCTCATTTAGCTAAAAAGGGGTGTGCATCACATGCGTCAGTGATGCTCATTTAGCTAGAAAAAGGCTAGGTGTGCATCACATGCGTCAGTGATGCTCATTTAGCTAGAAAAAGGCTAGGTGTGCACCATTTGCATCATTGATGCTCATTTAGCTAGAAAAAGGCTAGGTGCATCACTTGCAACAGTGATGCTCATTTAGCTAGAAAGGATAGGGGCAACACTTGCTTCAGTGATGCCCATTTAGCTAGAAAAAGGATAGGTGCATCAGTGCTGCTCATTTAGCTAGAAAACAGCTAGGTGTACATCACTTGCATCATTGATGCTAATTTAGCTAGAAAAAGGCTAGGTGTGCATCACATGCATCAGTGTTGCTCATTTAGCTAGAAAAAGGCTAGGTGTGCATCACTTGCATCAATGATGCTCATTTAGTTAGAAAGGCTAGGGGCAACACTTGCTTCAGTGATGCTCATTTAGCTAGAAAAAGGCTAGGTACATCACTTGCAACAGTGATGCTCATTTAGCTAGAAAGGCTAGGGGCAACACTTGCTTCAGTGATGTTCATTTAGCTAGAAAAAGGATAGCTGCATCAGTGCTGCTCATTTAGCTAGAAAAAGGCTAGGTGTACATCACTTGCATCATTGATGCTAATTTAGCTATAAAAAGGCTAAGTGCGCATTACTTGCATCAGTGATGCTCATTTAGCTAGAACACAGTTGGGTGTGCATCACTTGCATCAGTAATGCTCATTTAGTTAGAAAGGTGATAGGTGCATCAGTGGTGCTCAATTAGCTAGAAAACAGCTAGGTGTGCATCACTTACATCAGTGATGCTCATTTAGCTAGAAAGGCTAGGTGCAACACTGCTTCAGTGATGTTCATTTAGCTAGAAAAAGGCTGGGTGCATCACTTTCAACAGTGATGCTCATTTAGCTCGAAAAAGGCTAGGTGTGCATCACTTGCATCAGTGATGCTCATTTAGCTAGAAAAGGCTGGGTGCATCAGTGATGCTCAATTAGCTAGAAAACAGCTAGGTGTGCATCCCTTGCATCAGTGATGCTCATTTAACTAGAAAAAGTATAGGTGCATCAGTGCTGCTCATTTAGCTAGAAAAAGGCTAGGTGTACATCACTTGCATCAGTAATGGTAATTTAGGTAGAAAAGGCTAGGTGCATCACTTGCATCAGTGATGCTCAATTAGCTAGAAAACAGCTAGGTGTGCATCACTTGCGTCAGTGATGCTCATTTAGCTAGAAAAATACTAGGTGCATCAGTGATGCTTATTTAGCTAGAAAAAGGATAGGTACATCAGTGCTGCTCATTTAGCTAGAAAAAGGCTAGGTATGCATCACTTGTATCATTGATGCTAATTTAGCTAGAAAAAGGCTAGGTGCATCACTTGCATCAGTGATGCTCATTTAGCTAGAAAAAGGCTAGGTGTGCATCATTTACATCAGTGATGCTCATTTAGCTAGAAAAGGCTAGGTGTGCATCACTTGCAGCAGTGATGCTCATTTAGCTAGAAAACAACTAGGTGTGCATCACTTACATCAGTGATGCTCATTTAGCTAGAACAAGGCTAGGTGCATCATTGATGCTCATTTAGCTAGAAAACATCTAGGAGTGCATCCCTTGCATCAGTGATGCTCATTTAGCTAGAAAGGGGATAGGTGCATCAGTGGTGCTCAATTAGCTAGGAAAAGGCTAGGGTGCATTACTTGCATCATTGATGCTAATTTAGCTAGAAAAAGGCTCGGTGTGCATCACTTGCGTCAGTGATGCTCATTTAGCTAGAAAGAGGCTAGGTGTGCATCACTTGTATCAGTGATGCTCATTTAGCTAGAAAAAGGCTTGGTGCATCAGTGATGCTAATTTAGCTAGAAAAAGGCTAGGTGCATCACTTGCATCAGTGATGCTCATTTAGCTAGAAAAAGGCTAAGTGTGCATCATTTGCATCAGTCATGCTCATTTAGCTAGAAAAGGCTAGGTGCATCACTTGAATCTGTGATGCTCAATTAGCTAGAAAACAGCTAGGTGTGCATCACTTGCATCAGTGATGCTCATTTAGCTAGAAAAGCTAGGTGCAACACTAGCTTCAGTGATGCTCATACAGCTAGAAAAAGGCTAGGTGCATTACTTGCATCAGTGATGCTCATTTAGCTAAAAAAAGCTAGGTGAGCATCACTTGCATTAGTGATGCTCATTTAGCTAGAAAAGGCTAGGTGCATCACTTGCATCTGTGATGCTAATTTAGCTAGAACAAGGCTAGTTGCATCAGTGATGCTCATTTAGCTAGAAAAGGCTAGGTGCATCAGTGATGCTCAATTAGCTAGAAAACAGCTAGGTGTGCATAACTTGCATCAGTGATGCTAATTTAGCTAGAAAAAGGCTAGGTGCATCACTTGCATCAGTGATGCTCATTTAGCTAGAAAAAGGCTAGGTGCATCACTTGCATCAGTGATGCTCATTTAGCATCAGTCATGCTCATTTAGCTAGAACAAGGCTAGGTGCATCATTGATGCTCAATTAGCTAGAAAACAGCTAGGTGTGCATAACTTGCATCAGTGATGCTAATTTAGCTAGAAAAAGGCTAGGTGCATCACTTGCATCAGTGATGCTCATTTAGCTAGAAAAAGGCTAGGTGTGCATCATTTGCATCAGTGATGCTCATTTAGCTAGAAAAGGCTAGGTGTGCATCACTTGCAGCAGTGATGCTCATTTAGCTAGAAAACAACTAGGTGTGCATCACTTGCAGCAGTGATGCTCATTTAGCTAGAACAAGGCTAGGTGCATCATTGAGGCAAATTTAGCTAGAAAAAGGCTAGGTGTGCATCACTTGCATCAGTGATGCTCAATTAGCTAGAAAACAGCTAGGTGTGCATCACTTGCATCATTGATGCTAATTTAGCTAGAAAAAGGCTAGGTGTGCATCACTTGCAGCAGTGATGCTCATTAAGCTAGTAAACAGCTAGGTGTGCCTCACTTACATCAGTGATGCTCATTTAGCTAGAAAGGAATAGGTGCATCAGTGGTGCTCAATAAGCTAGAAAAAGGCTAGGTGTGCATCACTTGCATCATTAATGCTAATTTATCTAGAAAAAGGCTAGGTGTGCATCACTTGCAGCAGTGATGCTCATTTAGCTAGAAAACAGCTAGGTGTGCATCACTTACATCAGTGATGCTCATTTAGCTAGAACAAGGCTAGGTGCATCATTGATGCTAATTTAGCTAGAAAAAGGCTAGGTGTGCATCACTTGCATCAGTGTTGCTCAATTAGCTAGAAAACAGCTAGGTGTGCATCACTTACATCATTGATGCTAATTTAGCTAGAAAAAGGCTAGGTGTGCATCACTTGCAGCAGTGATGCTCATTAAGCTAGTAAACAGCTAGGTGTGCCTCACTTACATCAGTGATGCTCATTTAGCTAGAACAAGGCTAGGTGCATCATTGATGCTAATTTAGCTAGAAAAAGGCTAGGTGTGCATCACTTGCGTCAATGATGCACATTTAGCTAGAAAAAGGCTAGGTGTGCATCACTTGTATCAGTGATGCTCATTTAGCTAGAAAAAGGCTAGGTGCATCACTTGCATCAGTGATGCCCATTTAGCTAGAAAACATCTCGGAGTGCATCCCTTGCATCAGTGATGCTCATTTAGCTAGAAAGGGGATAGGTGCATCAGTGGTGCTCAATTAGCTAGGAAAAGCGTAGGTGTGCATTACTTGCATCATTGATGCTAATTTAGCTAGAAAAAGGCTCGGTGTGCATCACTTGCGTCAGTGATGCTCATTTAGCTAGAAAGAGGCTAGGTGTGAATCACTTGTATCAGTGATGCTCATTTAGCTAGAAAAGGCTTGGATCATCAGTGATGCTCATTTAGCTTGAAAAAGGCTAGGTGCATAACTTGCATCAGTGATGCTCATTTAGCTAGAAAAAGGCTAGGTGTGCATCACTTGCATCATTGATGCTCATTTAGCTAGAAAAGGCTAGGTGCATCACTTGCATCAGTGATGCTAAATTGGCTAGAAAACAGCTAGGTGTGCATAACTTGCATCAGTGATGCTAATTTAGCTAGAAAAAGGCTAGGTGCATCACTTGCATCAGTGATGCTCATTTAGCTAGAAAAAGGCTAGGTGTGAATCACTTGCATCAATGATGCTAATTTAGCTAGAAAAAGGCTAGGTGTGAATCACTTGCATCATTGATGCTAATTTAGCTAGAAAAAAGGCTAGGTGTGCATCACTTGCGTCAGTGAAGCTCATTTAGCTAGGAAAGGCTAGGTGAATCAGTGATGCTCAGTTAGCTAGAAATAGGGTAGGTGCATCAGTGATGCTCATTTAGCTAGAAAAAGGTTAGGTGTGCATCACTTGCATCAGTAATGCTAATTTAGGTAGAAAAGGCTAGGTGCATCACTTGCATCAGTGATGCTCAATTAGCTAGAAAACAGCTAGGTGTACATCACTTGCATCAGTGATGCGAATTTAGGTAGAAAAAGGCTAGGTGCATCAGTGATGCTCATTTAGCTTTAATAAGGCTAGGTGTGCATCACTTGCGTCAGTGATGCTCATTTAGCTAGAAAAATACTAGGTGCATCAGTGATGCTTATTTAGCTAGAAAAAGGATAGGTACATCAGTCCTGCTCATTTAGCTAGAAAAAGGCTTGGTATGCATCACTTGTATCATTGATGCTAATTTAGCTAGAAAAAGGCTAGGTGCATCACTTGCATCAGTGATGCTCATTTAGCTAGAAAAAGGCTAGGTGTGCATCATTTGCATCAGTGATGCTCATTTAGCTAGAAAAGGCTAGGTGCATCACTTGCATCAGTGATGCTCAATTAGCTAGAAAACAGCTAGGTGTGCATCACTTGCATCAGTGATGCTCATTTAGCTAGAAAGGCTAGGTGCAACACTAGCTTCAGTGATGCTCATATAGCTAGAAAAAGGCTAGGTGCATTACTTGCATCAGTGATGCTCATTTAGCTAAAAAAAGGCTAGGTGTGCATCGCTTGCATCAGTGATGCTCATTTAGCTAGAAAAGGCTATGTGCATCACTTGCATCAGTGATGCTAATTTAGCTAGAACAAGGCTAGTTGCATCAGTGATGCTCATTTACCTAGAAACGGCTAGGTGCATCAGTGATGCTCAATTAGCTAGAAAACAGATAGGCGTGCATCACTTGCATCAGTGATGCTCATTTAGCTAGAAAAAGGCAAAGTGCATTACTTGCATCAGTGATTCTCATTTAGCTAGAAAAAGGCTAGGTGTGCATCACTTGCATAAGTGATGCTCATTTAGCTAGAAAAGGCTAGGTGCATCATTTGCATCAGTGATGCTCATTTAGCTAGAAAACAGCTAGGTGTGCATCACTTGCAGCAGTGATGCTCATTTAGCTAGAAAACAGCTAGGTGTGCATCACTTACATCAGTGATGCTCATTTAGCTAGAAAGGGGATAGGTGCATCAGTGGTGCTCATTTAGCTAGAAAAGGCTAGGTGCATCACTTGCATCAGTGATGCTCATTTAGCTAGAAAACAGCTAGGTGTGTATCACTTACATCAGTGATGCTAATTTAGCTAGAAAGGGATAGGTGCATCAGTGGTGCTCAATTAGCTAGAAAAAGGCTAGGTGTGCATCACTTGCATCATTGATGCTAATTTAGCTAGAAAAGGCTAGGTGTGCATCACTTGCAGCAGTGATGCTCATTTAGCTAGAAAACAACTAGGTGTGCATCACTTACATCAGTGATGCTCATTTAGCTAGAACAAGGCTAGGTGCATCATTGATGCTCATTTAGCTAGAAAACATCTAGGAGTGCATCCCTTGCATCAGTGATGCTCATTTAGCTAGAAAGGGTATAGGTGCATCAGTGGTGCTCAATTAGCTAGGAAAAGGCTAGGGTGCATTACTTGCATCATTGATGCTAATTTAGCTAGAAAAAGGCTCGGTGTGCATCACCTGCGTCAGTGATGCTCATTTTGTGCATCACTTGTATCAGTGATGCTCATTTAGCTAGAAAAAGGCTTGGTGCATCACTTGCATCAGTGATGCTCATTTAGCTAGAAAACGGCTAAGTGTGCATCATTTGCATCAGTCATGCTCATTTAGCTAGAAAACAGCTAGGTGTGCATCACTTGCATCAGTGATGCTCATTTAGCTAGAAAAGCTAGGTGCAACACTAGCTTCAGTGATGCTCATACAGCTAGAAAAAGGCTAGGTGCATTACTTGCATCAGTGATGCTCATTTAGCTAAAAAAAGGTAGGTGAACATCACTTGCATTAGTGATGCTCATTTAGCTAGAAAAGGCTTGGTGCATCAGTGATGCTCAATTAGCTAGAAAACAGCTAGGTGTGCATCACTTGCATCAGTGATGCTCATTTAGATAGAAAGGCTAGGTGCAACACTTGCTTCAGTGATGCTCATTTAGCTAGAAAAAGGCTAAGTGCATTACTTGCATCAGTGATTCTCATTTAGCTAGAAAAAAGGCTAGGTGTGCATCACTTGCAGCAGTGATGCTCATTTAGCTAGAACAAGGCTAGGTGCATCATTGATGCAAATTTAGCTAGAAAAAAGGCTAGGTGTGCATCACTTGCATCAGTGATGCTCAATTAGCTAGAAAACAGCTAGGTGTGCATCACTTGCATCAGTGATGCTTATTTAGCTAGAAAAAGGCTAGGTGTGCATCACTTGCAGCAGTGATGCTCATTTAGCTAGAAAACAGCTAGGTGTGCATCACTTACATCAGTGATGCTCATTTAGCTAGAAAGGGATAGGTGCATCAGTGGTGCTCAATTAGCTAGGAAAAGGCTAGGTGTGCATCACTTGCATCATTAATGCTAATTTATCTAGAAAAAGGCTAGGTGTGCATCACTTGCAGCAGTGATGCTCATTTAGCTAGAAAACAGCTAGGTGTGCATCACTTACATCAGTGATGCTCATTTAGCTAGAACAAGGCTAGGTGCATCATTGATGCTAATTTAGCTAGAAAAAGGCTAGGTGTGCATCACTTGCATCAGTGTTGCTCAATTAGCTAGAAAACAGCTAGGTGTGCATCACTTGCATCATTGATGCTAATTTACCTAGAAAAAGGCTAGGTGTGCATCACTTGCAGCAGTGATGCTCATTAAGCTAGTAAACAGCTAGGTGTGCCTCACTTACATCAGTGATGCTCATTTAGCTAGAAAAAGGCTAGGTGCATCACTTGCATCAGTCATGCTCACATAGCTAGAAAGGGGCTAGGTGCATCACTTGCTTCAGTGATGCTCACTTAGCTAGAAAACGGCTAGGTGCATCACTTGCATCAGTCATGCTCACATAGCTAGAAAAGGCTAGGTGCATCACTTGCATCAGTGATGCTCAATTAGATAGAAAACAGCTAGGTGTGCATCACTTGCATCAGTGATGCTCATTTAGCTAGAAAGGCTAGGTGCAACACTAGCTTCAGTGATGCTCATTTAGCTAGAAAAGGCTAGGTGCATCACTTGCATCAGTGATGCTCATTTAGCTAGAAAACAGCTAGGTGTGCATCACTTACATCAGTGATGCTCATTTAGCTAGAATGGGATAGCTGCATCAGTGGTACTCAATTAGCTAGAAAAAGGCTAGGTGTGCATCACTTGCATCATTGATGCTAATTTAGCTAGAAAAAGGCTAGTTGCATCAGTGATGCTCATTTAGCTAGAAAAGGCTAGGTGCATCACTTGCATCAGTGATGCTCAATTAGATAGAAAACAGCTAGGTGTGCATCACTTGCATCAGTGATGCTCATTTAGCTAGAAAGGCTAGGTGCATCATTTGCATCAGTCATGCTCATTTAGCTAGAAAAGGCTAGGTGCATCACTTGAATCTGTGATGCTCAATTAGCTAGAAAACAGCTAGGTGTGCATCACTTGCATCAGTGATGCTCATTTAGCTAGAAAAGCTAGGTGCAACACTAGCTTCAGTGATGCTCATACAGCTAGAAAAAGGCTAGGTGCATTACTTTCATCAGTGATGCTCATTTAGCTAAAAAAAGCTAGGTGAGCATCACTTGCATTAGTGATGCTCATTTAGCTAGAAAAGGCTAGGTGCATCACTTGCATCTGTGATGCTAATTTAGCTAGAACAAGGCTAGTTGCATCAGTGATGCTCATTTAGCTAGAAAAGGCTAGGTGCATCAGTGATGCTCAATTAGCTAGAAAACAGCTAGGTGTGCATAACTTGCATCAGTGATGCTAATTTAGCTAGAAATAGGCTAGGTGCATCACTTGCATCAGTGATGCTCATTTAGCTAGAAAAAGGCTAGGTGCATCACTTGCATCAGTGATGCTCATTTAGCATCAGTCATGCTCATTTAGCTATAACAAGGCTAGGTGCATCATTGATGCTCAATTAGCTAGAAAACAGCTAGGTGTGCATAACTTGCATCAGTGATGCTAATTTAGCTAGAAAAAGGCTAGGTGCATCACTTGCATCAGTGATGCTCATTTAGCTAGAAAAAGGCTAGGTGTGCATCATTTGCATCAGTGATGCTCATTTAGCTAGAAAAGGCTAGGTGTGCATCACTTGCAGCAGTGATGCTCATTTAGCTAGAAAACAACTAGGTGTGCATCACTTGCAGCAGTGATGCTCATTTAGCTAGAACAAGGCTAGGTGCATCATTGAGGCAAATTTAGCTAGAAAAAGGCTAGGTGTGCATCACTTGCATCAGTGATGCTCAATTAGCTAGAAAACAGCTAGGTGTACATCACTTGCATCAGTGATGCTCATTTAGCTAGAAAGGGATAGGTGCATCAGTGGTGCTCAATAAGCTAGAAAAAGGCTAGGAGTGCATCACTTGCATCATTAATGCTAATTTATCTAGAAAAAGGCTAGGTGTGCATCACTTGCAGCAGTGATGCTCATTTAGCTAGAAAACAGCTAGGTGTGCATCACTTACATCAGTGATGCTCATTTAGCTAGAACAAGGCTAGGTGCATCATTGATGCTAATTTAGCTAGAAAAAGGCTAGGTGTGCATCACTTGCATCAGTGTTGCTCAATTAGCTAGAAAACAGCTAGGTGTGCATCACTTGCATCATTGATGCTAATTTAGCTAGAAAAAGGCTAGGTGTGCATCACTTGCAGCAGTGATGCTCATTAAGCTAGTAAACAGCTAGGTGTGCCTCACTTACATCAGTGATGCTCATTTAGCTAGAACAAGGCTAGGTGCATCATTGATGCTAATTTAGCTAGAAAAAGGCTAGGTGTGCATCACTTGCGTCAATGATGCACATTTAGCTAGAAAAAGGCTAGGTGTGCATCACTTGTATCAGTGATGCTCATTTAGCTAGAAAAAGGCTAGGTGCATCACTTGCATCAGTGATGCTCATTTAGCTAGAAAACATCTCGGAGTGCATCCCTTGCATCAGTGATGCTCATTTAGCTAGAAAGGGGATAGGTGCATCAGTGGTGCTCAATTAGCTAGGAAAAGAGTAGGTGTGCATTACTTGCATCATTGATGCTAATTTAGCTAGAAAAAGGCTCGGTGTGCATCACTTGCGTCAGTGATGCTCATTTAGCTAGAAAGAGGCTAGGTGTGAATCACTTGTATCAGTGATGCTCATTTAGCTAGAAAAAGGCTTGGATCATCAGTGATGCTCATTTAGCTTGAAAAAGGCTAGGTGCATAACTTGCATCAGTGATGCTCATTTAGCTAGAAAAAGGCTAGGTGTGCATCACTTGCATCATTGATGCTCATTTAGCTAGAAAAGGCTAGGTGCATCACTTGCATCAGTGATGCTAAATTGGCTAGAAAACAGCTAGGTGTGCATAACTTGCATCAGTGATGCTAATTTAGCTAGAGAAAGGCTAGGTGCATCACTTGCATCAGTGATGCTCATTTAGCTAGAAAAAGGCTAGGTGTGAATCACTTGCATCAATGATGCTAATTTAGCTAGAAAAAGGCTAGGTGTGAATCACTTGCATCATTGATGCTAATTTAGCTAGAAAAAAGGCTAGGTGTGCATCACTTGCGTCAGTGAAGCTCATTTAGCTAGGAAAGGCTAGGTGAATCAGTGATGCTCAGTTAGCTAGAAATAGGGTAGGTGCATCAGTGATGCTCATTTAGCTAGAAAAAGGTTAGGTGTGCATCACTTGCATCAGTAATGCTAATTTAGGTAGAAAAGGCTAGGTGCATCACTTGCATCAGTGATGCTCAATTAGCTAGAAAACAGCTAGGTGTACATCACTTGCATCAGTGATGCGAATTTAGGTAGAAAAAGGCTAGGTGCATCAGTGATGCTCATTTAGCTTTAATAAGGCTAGGTGTGCATCACTTGCGTCAGTGATGCTCATTTAGCTAGAAAAATACTAGGTGCATCAGTGATGCTTATTTAGCTAGAAAAAGGATAGGTACATCAGTCCTGCTCATTTAGCTAGAAAAAGGCTAGGTATGCATCACTTGTATCATTGATGCTAATTTAGCTAGAAAAAGGCTAGGTGCATCACTTGCATCAGTGATGCTCATTTAGCTAGAAAAAGGCTAGGTGTGCATCATTTGCATCAGTGATGCTCATTTAGCTAGAAAAGGCTAGGTGCATCACTTGCATCAGTGATGCTCAATTAGCTAGAAAACAGCTAGGTGTGCATCACTTGCATCAGTGATGCTCATTTAGCTAGAAAGGATAGGTGCAACACTAGCTTCAGTGATGCTCATATAGCTAGAAAAAGGCTAGGTGCATTACTTGCATCAGTGATGCTCATTTAGCTAAAAAAAGGCTAGGTGTGCATCGCTTGCATCAGTGATGCTCATTTAGCTAGAAAAGGCTATGTGCATCACTTGCATCAGTAATGCTAATTTAGCTAGAACAAGGCTAGTTGCATCAGTGATGCTCATTTACCTAGAAACGGCTAGGTGCATCAGTGATGCTCAATTAGCTAGAAAACAGCTAGGCGTGCATCACTTGCATCAGTGATGCTCATTTAGCTAGAAAAAGGCAAAGTGCATTACTTGCATCAGTGATTCTCATTTAGCTAGAAAAAGGCTAGGTGTGCATCACTTGCATAAGTGATGCTCATTTAGCTAGAAAAGGCTAGGTGCATCATTTGCATCAGTGATGCTCATTTAGCTAGAAAACAGCTAGGTGTGCATCACTTGCAGCAGTGATGCTCATTTAGCTAGAAAACAGCTAGGTGTGTATCACTTACATCAGTGATGCTAATTTAGCTAGAAAGGGGATAGGTGCATCAGTGGTGCTCAATTAGCTAGAAAAAGGCTAGGTGTGCATCACTTGCATCATTGATGCTAATTTAGCTAGAAAAGGCTAGGTGTGCATCACTTGCAGCAGTGATGCTCATTTAGCTAGAAAACAACTAGGTGTGCATCACTTACATCAGTGATGCTCATTTAGCTAGAACAAGGCTAGGTGCATCATTGATGCTCATTTAGCTAGAAAACATCTAGGAGTGCATCCCTTGCATCAGTGATGCTCATTTAGCTAGAAAGGGGATAGGTGCATCAGTGGTGCTCAATTAGCTAGGAAAAGGCTAGGGTGCATTACTTGCATCATTGATGCTAATTTAGCTAGAAAAAGGCTCGGTGTGCATCACCTGCGTCAGTGATGCTCATTTTGTGCATCACTTGTATCAGTGATGCTCATTTAGCTAGAAAAAGGCTTGGTGCATCACTTGCATTAGTGATGCTCATTTAGCTAGAAAAGGCTTGGTGCATCAGTGATGCTCAATTAGCTAGAAAACAGCTAGGTGTGCATCACTTGCATCAGTGATGCTCATTTAGATAGAAAGGCTAGGTGCAACACTTGCTTCAGTGATGCTCATTTAGCTAGAAAAAGGCTAAGTGCATTACTTGCATCAGTGATTCTCATTTAGCTAGAAAAAGGCTAGGTGTGCATCACTTGCAGCAGTGATGCTCATTTAGCTAGAACAAGGCTAGGTGCATCATTGATGCAAATTTAGCTAGAAAAAGGCTAGGTGTGCATCACTTGCATCAGTGATGCTCAATTAGCTAGAAAACAGCTAGGTGTGCATCACTTGCATCAGTGATGCTTATTTAGCTAGAAAAAGGCTAGGTGTGCATCACTTGCAGCAGTGATGCTCATTTAGCTAGAAAACAGCTAGGTGTGCATCACTTACATCAGTGATGCCCATTTAGCTAGAAAGGGATAGGTGCATCAGTGGTGCTCAATTAGCTAGGAAAAGGCTAGGTGTGCATCACTTGCATCATTAATGCTAATTTATCTAGAAAAAGGCTAGGTGTGCATCACTTGCAGCAGTGATGCTCATTTAGCTAGAAAACAGCTAGGTGTGCATCACTTACATCAGTGATGCTCATTTAGCTAGAACAAGGCTAGGTGCATCATTGATGCTAATTTAGCTAGAAAAAGGCTAGGTGTGCATCACTTGCATCAGTGTTGCTCAATTAGCTAGAAAACAGCTAGGTGTGCATCACTTGCATCATTGATGCTAATTTAGCTAGAAAAAGGCTAGGTGTGCATCACTTGCAGCAGTGATGCTCATTAAGCTAGTAAACAGCTAGGTGTGCCTCACTTACATCAGTGATGCTCATTTAGCTAGAAAAAGGCTAGGTGCATCACTTGCATCAGTCATGCTCACATAGCTAGAAAGGGGCTAGGTGCATCACTTGCTTCAGTGATGCTCACTTAGCTAGAAAACGGCTAGGTGCATCACTTGCATCAGTCATGCTCACATAGCTAGAAAAGGCTAGGTGCATCACTTGCATTAGTGATGCTCAATTAGATAGAAAACAGCTAGGTGTGCATCACTTGCATCAGTGATGCTCATTTAGCTAGAAAGGCTAGGTGCAACACTAGCTTCAGTGATGCTCATTTAGCTAGAAAAGGCTAGGTGCATCACTTGCATCAGTGATGCTCATTTAGCTAGAAAACAGCTAGGTGTGTATCACTTACATCAGTGATGCTCATTTAGCTAGAATGGGATAGCTGCATCAGTGGTACTCAATTAGCTAGAAAAAGGCTAGGTGTGCATCACTTGCATCATTGATGCTAATTTAGCTAGAAAAAGGCTAGGTGTGCATCACTTGCATCAGTGATGCTCATTTAGCTAGAAAAGGCTAGGTGCATCACTTGCATCAGTGATGCTAATTTTGCTAGAACAAGGCTAGTTGCATCAGTGATGCTCATTTAGCTAGAAAAGGCTATGTGCATCAGTGCTGCTCATTTAGCTAGAAAAAGGCTAGGTGCATCACTTGCATCAGTGATGCTCATTTAGCATCAGTCATGCTCATTTAGCTAGAACAAGGCTAGGTGCATCATTGATGCTAATTTAGCTAGAAAAAGGCTAGGTGTGCATCACTTGCGTCAGTTATGCTCATTTAGCTAGAAAAAGGCTAGGTGTGCATCACTTGTATCAGTGATGCTCATTTAGCTAGAAAAAGGCTAGGTGCATCACTTGCATCAGTGATGCTCATTTAGCTAGAAAACATCTCGGAGTGCATCCCTTGCATCAGTGATGCTAATTTAGCTAGAAAGGGGATAGGTGCATCAGTGGTGCTCAATTAGCTAGGAAAAGCGTAGGTGTGCATTACTTGCATCATTGATGCTAATTTAGCTAGAAAAAGGCTCGGTGTGCATCACTTGCGTCAGTGATGCTCATTTAGCTAGAAAGAGGCTAGGTGTGAATCAGTTGTATCAGTGATGCTCACTTAGCTAGAAAAAGGCTTGGATCATCAGTGATGCTCATTTAGCTTGAAAAAGGCTAGGTGCAACACTTGCATCAGTGATGCTAAATTGGCTAGAAAACAGCTAGGTGTGCATAACTTGCATCAGTGATGCTAATTTAGCTAGAAAAAGGCTAGGTGCATCACTTACATCAGTGATGCTCATTTAGCTAGAAAAAGGCTAGGTGTGAATCACTTGCATCAGTGATGCTCATTTAGCTAGAAAAAGGCTAGGTGTGAATCACTTGCATCATTGATGCTAATTTGGCTAGAAAAAGGTTAGGTGTGCATCACTTGCATCAGTAATGCTAATTTAGGTAGAAAAGGCTAGGTGCATCACTTGCATCAGTGATGCTCAATTAGCTAGAAATCAGCTAGGTGTACATCACTTGCATCAGTGATGCGAATTTAGGTAGAAAAAGGCTAGGTGCATCAGTGATGCTCATTTAGCTAGAAAAAGGCTAGGTGTGAATCACTTGCATCATTGATGCTAATTTGGCTAGAAAAAGGTTAGGTGTGCATCACTTGCATCAGTAATGCTAATTTAGGTAGAAAAGGCTAGGTGCATCACTTGCATCAGTGATGCTCATTTAGCTAGAAAAAGGCTAGGTGTGCATCATTTGCATCAGTGATGCTCATTTAGCTAGAAAAGGCAATGTGCATCACTTGCATCAGTGATGCTAATTTAGCTAGAACAAGGCTAGTTGCATCAGTGATGCTCATTTAGCTAGAAACGGCTAGGTGCATCAGTGATGCTCAATTAGCTAGAAAACAGCTAGGCGTGCATCACTTGCATCAGTGATGCTCATTTAGCTAGAAAGGCTAGGTGCAACACTAGCTTCAGTGATGCTCATATAGCTAGAAAAAGGCTAGGTGCATTACTTGCATCAGTGATGCTCATTTAGCTAAAAAAAGGCTAGGTGTGCATCGCTTGCATCAGTGATGCTCATTTAGCTAGAAAAGGCTATGTGCATCACTTGCATCAGTGATGCTAATTTAGCTAGAACAAGGCTAGTTGCATCAGTGATGCTCATTTAGCTAGAAACGGCTAGGTGCATCAGTGATGCTCAATTAGCTAGAAAACAGCTAGGCGTGCATCACTTGCATCAGTGATGCTCATTTAGCTAGAAAAAGGCTAAGTGCATTACTTGCATCAGTGATTCTCATTTAGCTAGAAAAAGGCTAGGTGTGCATCACTTGCATAAGTGATGCTCATTTAGCTAGAAAAGGCTAGGTGAATCATTTGCATCAGTGATGCTCATTTAGCTAGAAAACAGCTAGGTGTGCATCACTTGCAGCAGTGATGCTCATTTAGCTAGAAAACAGCTAGGTGTGCATCACTTACATCAGTGATGCTCATTTAGCTAGAAAGGGGTTAGGTGCATCAGTGGTGCTCATTTAGCTAGAAAAGGCTAGGTGCATCACTTGCATCAGTGATGCTCATTTAGCTAGAAAACAGCTAGGTGTGTATCACTTACATCAGTGATGCTAATTTAGCTAGAAAGGGATAGGTGCATCAGTGGTGCTCAATTAGCTAGAAAAAGGCTAGGTGTGCATCACTTGCATCATTGATGCTAATTTAGCTAGAAAAGGCTAGGTGTGCATCACTTGCAGCAGTGATGCTCATTTAGCTAGAAAACAACTACGTGTGCATCACTTACATCAGTGATGCTCATTTAGCTAGAACAAGGCTAGGTGCATCATTGATGCTCATTTAGCTAGAAAACATCTAGGAGTGCATCCCTTGCATCAGTGATGCTCATTTAGCTAGAAAGGGGATAGGTGCATCAGTGGTGCTCAATTAGCTAGGAAAAGGCTAGGGTGCATTACTTGCATCATTGATGCTAATTTAGCTAGAAAAAGGCTCGGTGTGCATCACTTGCGTCAGTGATGCTCATTTAGCTAGAAAGAGGCTAGGTGTGCATCACTTGTATCAGTGATGCTCATTTAGCTAGAAAAAGGCTTGGTGCATCAGTGATGCTCATTTAGCTGGAAAAAGGCTAGGTGCATCACTTGCATCAGTGATGCTTATTTAGCTAGAAAAAGGCTAGGTGTGCATCACTTGCATCATTGATGCTCATTTAGCTAGAAAAGGCTAGGTGCATCACTTGCATCAGTGATGCTAAATTGGCTAGAAAACAGCTAGGTGTGCATCACTTGCATCAGTGATGCTAATTTAGCTAGAAAAAGGCGAGGTGCATCACTTGCATCAGTGATGCTGTGAAAAAGGCTAGCTGTGCATCACTTGCATCAGTGATGCTCATTTAGCTAGAAAGGGGCTTGGTGCATCACTTGCATCATTGATGCTCATTTACCTAGAAAAAGTCTAGGTGTGAATCGCTTGCATCAGTGATGCTAATTTAGCTAGAAAAAAGGCTAGGTGTGCATCACTTGCGTCAGTGAAGCTCATTTAGCTAGAAAAAGGCTAGGTGCATCAGTGATACTCAGTTAGCTAGAAAAGGCTAGGTGTATCAGTAATGCTCATTTAGCTAGAAAAAGGTTAGGTGTGCATCACTTGCATCAGTGATGCTAATTTAGGTAGAAAAGGCTAAGTGCATCACTTGCATCAGTGATGCTCAATTAGCTAGAAAACAGCTAGGTGTACATCACTTGCATCAGTGATGATAATTTAGGTAGAAAAAGGCTAGGTGCATCAGTGATGCTCATTTAGCTTTAAAAAGGCTAGGTGTGCATCACTTGCGTCAGTGATGCTCATTTAGCAAGAAAAATACTAGGTGCATCAGTGATGCTTATTTAGCTAGAAAAAGGATAGGTACATCAGTGCTGCTCATTTAGCTAGAAATAGGCTAGGTATGCATCACTTGTATCATTGATGCTAATTTAGCTAGAAAAAGGCTAGGTGCATCACTTGCATCAGTGATGCTCATTTAGCTAGAAAAAGGCTAGGTGTGCATCATTTGCATCAGTGATGCTCATTTAGCTAGAAAAGGCTATGTGCATCACTTGCATCAGTGATGCTAATTTAGCTAGAACAAGGCTAGTTGCATCATAGATGCTCATTTAGCTAGAAACGGCTAGGTGCATCAGTGATGCTCAATTAGCTAGAAAACAGCTAGGCGTGCATCACTTGCATCAGTGATGCTCATTTAGCTAGAAAGGCTAGGTGCAACACTAGCTTCAGTGATGCTCATATAGCTAGAAAAAGGCTAGGTGCATTACTTGCATCAGTGATGCTCAATTAGCTAAAAAAAGGCTAGGTGTGCATCGCTTGCATCAGTGATGCTCATTTAGCTAGAAAAGGCTATGTGCATCACTTGCATCAGTGATGCTAATTTAGCTAGAACAAGGCTAGTTGCTTCAGTGATGCTCATTTAGCTAGAAACGGCTAGGTGCATCAGTGATGCTCAATTAGCTAGAAAACAGCTAGAAAAAGGCTAAGTACATTACTTGCATCAGTGATTCCCATTTAGCTAGAAAACAGCTAGGTGTGCATCACTTGCAGCAGTGATGCTCATTTAGCTAGAAAACAGCTAGGTGTGCATCACTTACATCAGTGATGCTCATTTAGCTAGAAAGGGGATAGGTGCATCAGTGGTGCTCATTTAGCTAGAAAAGGCTAGGTGCATCACTTGCATCAGTGATGCTCATTTAGCTAGAAAACAGCTAGGTGTGTATCACTTACATCAGTGATGCTAATTTAGCTAGAAAGGGATAGGTGAATCAGTGGTGCTCAATTAGCTAGAAAAAGGCTAGGTGTGCATCACTTGCATCATTGATGCTAATTTAGATAGAAAAGGCTAGGTGTGCATCACTTGCAGCAGTGATGCTCATTTAGCTAGAAAACAACTAGGTGTGCATCACTTACATCAGTGATGCTCATTTAGCTAGAACAAGGCTAGGTGCATCATTGATGCTCATTTAGATAGAAAACATCTAGGAGTGCATCCCTTGCATCAGTGATGCTCATTTAGCTAGAAAGGGGATAGGTGCATCAGTGGTGCTCAATTAGCTAGGAAAAGGCTAGGGTGCATTACTTGCATCATTGATGCTAATTTAGCTAGAAAAAGGCTCGGTGTGCATCACTTGCGTCAGTGATGCTCATTTAGCTAGAAAGAGGCTAGGTGTGCATCACTTGTATCAGTGATGCTCATTTAGCTAGAAAAAGGCTTGGTGCATCAGTGATGCTCATTTAGCTGGAAAAAGGCTAGGAGCATCACTTGCATCAGTGATGCTCATTTAGCTAGAAAAAGGCTAGGTGTGCATCACTTGCATCATTGATGCTCATTTAGCTAGAAAAGGCTAGGTGCATCACTTGCATCAGTGATGCTAAATTGGCTAGAAAACAGCTAGGTGTGCATCACTTGCATCAGTGATGCTAATTTAGCTAGAAAAAGGCGAGGTGCATCACTTGCATCAGTGATGCTGTGAAAAAGGCTAGCTGTGCATCACTTGCATCAGTGATGCTCATTTAGCTAGAAAGGGGCTTGGTGCATCACTTGCATCATTGATGCTCATTTACCTAGAAAAATGCTAGGTGTGAATCGCTTGCATCAGTGATGCTAATTTAGCTAGAAAAAAGGCTAGGTGTGCATCACTTGCGTCAGTGAAGCTCATTTAGCTAGAAAAAGGCTAGGTGTATCAGTAATGCTCATTTAGCTAGAAAAAGGTTAGGTGTGCATCACTTGCATCAGTGATGTTAATTTAGGTAGAAAAGGCTAAGTGCATCACTTGCATCAGTGATGCTCAATTAGCTAGAAAACAGCTAGGTGTACATCACTTGCATCAGTGATGATAATTTAGGTAGAAAAAGGCTAGGTGCATCAGTGATGCTTATTTAGCTAGAAAAAGGATAGGTGCCTCAGTGCTGCTCATTTAGCTAGAAAAAGGCTAGGTATGCATCACTTGTATCATTGATGCTAATTTAGCTAGAAAAAGGCTAGGTGCATCACTTGCATCAGTGATGCTCATTTAGCTAGAAAAAGGCTAGGTGTGCATCATTTGCATCAGTGATGCTCATTTAGCTAGAAAAGGCTATGTGCATCACTTGCATCAGTGATGCTAATTTAGCTAGAACAAGGCTAGTTGCATCAGTGATGCTCATTTAGCTAGAAACGGCTAGGTGCATCAGTGATGCTCAATTAGCTAGAAAACAGCTAGGCGTGCATCACTTGCATCAGTGATGCTCATTTAGCTAGAAAGGCTAGGTGCAACACTAGCTTCAGTGATGCTCATATAGCTAGAAAAAGGCTAGGTGCATTACTTGCATCAGTGATGCTCATTTAGCTAAAAAAAGGCTAGGTGTGCATCGCTTGCATCAGTGATGCTCATTTAGCTAGAAAAGGCTAGGTGCAACACTAGCTTCAGGGATGCTCATTTAGCTAGAAAAGGCTAGGTGCATCACTTGCATCAGTGATGCTCATTTAGCTAGAAAACAGCTAGGTGTGCATCACTTACATCAGTGATGCTCATTTAGCTAGAATGGGATAGCTGCATCAGTGGTACTCAATTAGCTAGAAAAAGGCTAGGTGTGCATCACTTGCATCATTGATGCTAATTTAGCTAGAAAAAGGCTAGGTGTGCATCACTTGCATCAGTGATGCTCATTTAGCTAGAAAAGGCTAGGTGCATCACTTGCATCAGTGATGCTAATTTTGCTAGAACAAGGCTAGTTGCATCAGTGATGCTCATTTAGCTAGAAAAGGCTATGTGCATCAGTGCTGCTCATTTAGCTAGAAAAAGGCTAGGTGCATCACTTGCATCAGTGATGCTCATTTAGCATCAGTCATGCTCATTTAGCTAGAACAAGGCTAGGTGCATCATTGATGCTAATTTAGCTAGAAAAAGGCTAGGTGTGCATCACTTGCGTCAGTTATGCTCATTTAGCTAGAAAAAGGCTAGGTGTGCATCACTTGTATCAGTGATGCTCATTTAGCTAGAAAAAGGCTAGGTGCATCACTTGCATCAGTGATGCTCATTTAGCTAGAAAACATCTCGGAGTGCATCCCTTGCATCAGTGATGCTAATTTAGCTAGAAAGGGGATAGGTGCATCAGTGGTGCTCAATTAGCTAGGAAAAGGGTAGGTGTGCATTACTTGCATCATTGATGCTAATTTAGCTAGAAAAAGGCTCGGTGTGCATCACTTGCGTCAGTGATGCTCATTTAGCTAGAAAGAGGCTAGGTGTGAATCACTTGTATCAGTGATGCTCATTTAGCTAGAAAAAGGCTTGGATCATCAGTGATGCTCATTTTGCTTGAAAAAGGCTAGGTGCAACACTTGCATCAGTGATGCTAAATTGGCTAGAAAACAGCTAGGTGTGCATAACTTGCATCAGTGATGCTAATTTAGCTAGAAAAAGGCTAGGTGCATCACTTGCATCAGTGATGCTCATTTAGCTAGAAAAGGCTAGGTGCATCACTTGCATCAGTGATGCTCATTTAGCTAGAAAAAGGCTAGGTGTGAATCACTTTTATCATTGATGCTAATTTGGCTAGAAAAAGGTTAGGTGTGCATCACTTGCATCAGTAATGCTAATTTAGGTAGAAAAGGCTAGGTGCATCACTTGCATCAGTGATGCTCAATTAGCTAGAAAACAGCTAGGTGTACATCACTTGCATCAGTGATGCGAATTTAGGTAGAAAAAGGCTAGGTGCATCAGTGATGCTCATTTAGCTAGAAAAAGGCTAGGTGTGAATCACTTGCATCATTGATGCTAATTTGGCTAGAAAAAGGTTAGGTGTGCATCACTTGCATCAGTAATGCTAATTTAGGTAGAAAAGGCTAGGTGCATCACTTGCATCAGTGATGCTCATTTAGCTAGAAAAAGGCTAGGTGTGCATCATTTGCATCAGTGATGCTCATTTAGCTTGAAAAGGCTATGTGCATCACTTGCATCAGTGATGCTAATTTAGCTAGAACAAGGCTAGTTGCACCAGTGATGCTCATTTAGCTAGAAACGGCTAGGTGCATCAGTGATGCTCAATTAGC
The DNA here is from genome assembly GCA_018153105.1 of Drosophila rufa. Taxonomy (NCBI): domain Eukaryota; kingdom Metazoa; phylum Arthropoda; class Insecta; order Diptera; family Drosophilidae; genus Drosophila; species Drosophila rufa. The sequence continues at coordinate 1,210,908 of JAECXS010000053.1, read as the reverse complement.
TAGAAAACAGCTAGGCGTGCATCACTTGCATCAGTGATGCTCATTTAGCTAGAAAGGCTAGGTGCAACACTAGCTTCAGTGATGCTCATATAGCTAGAAAAAGGCTAGGTGCATTACTTGCATCAGTAATGCTCATTTAGCTGAAAAAAGGCTAGGTGTGCATCGCTTGCATCAGTGATGCTCATTTAGCTAGAAAAGGCTATGTGCATCACTTGCATCAGTGATGCTAATTTAGCTAGAACAAGGCTAGTTGCATCAGTGATGCTCATTTAGCTAGAAACGGCTAGGTGCATTAGTGATGCTCAATTAGCTAGAAAACAGCTAGGCGTGCATCACTTGCATCAGTGATGCTCATTTAGCTAGAAAAAGGCTAAGTGCATTACTTGCATCAGTGATTCTCATTTAGCTAGAAAAAGGCTAGGTGTGCATCACTTGCAGCAGTGATGCTCATTTAGCTAGAAAACAGCTAGGTGTGCATCACTTACATCAGTGATGCTCATTTAGCTAGAAAGGGGATAGGTGCATCAGTGGTGCTCATTTAGCTAGAAAAGGCTAGGTGCATCACTTGCATCAGTGATGCTCATTTAGCTAGAAAACAGCTAGGTGTGTATCACTTACATCAGTGATGCTAATTTAGCTAGAAAGGGATAGGTGAATCAGTGGTGCTCAATTAGCTAGAAAAAGGCTAGGTGTGCATCACTTGCATCATTGATGCTAATTTAGATAGAAAAGGCTAGGTGTGCATCACTGCAGCAGTGATGCTCATTTAGCTAGAAAACAACTAGGTGTGCATCACTTACATCAGTGATGCTCATTTAGCTAGAACAAGGCTAGGTGCATCATTGATGCTCATTTAGCTAGAAAACATCTAGGAGTGCATCCCTTGCATCAGTGATGCTCATTTAGCTAGAAAGGGGATAGGTGCATCAGTGGTGCTCAATTAGCTAGGAAAAGGCTAGGGTGCATTACTTGCATCATTGATGCTAATTTAGCTAGAAAAAGGCTCGGTGTGCATCACTTGCGTCAGTGATGCTCATTTAGCTAGAAAGAGGCTAGGTGTGCATCACTTGTATCAGTGATGCTCATTTAGCTAGAAAAAGGCTTGGTGCATCAGTGATGCTCATTTAGCTGGAAAAGGCTAGGAGCATCACTTGCATCAGTGATGCTCATTTAGCTAGAAAAAGGCTAGGTGTGCATCACTTGCATCATTGATGCTCATTTAGCTAGAAAAGGCTAGGTGCATCACTTGCATCAGTGATGCTAAATTGGCTAGAAAACAGCTAGGTGTGCATCACTTGCATCAGTGATGCTAATTTAGCTAGAAAAAGGCGAGGTGCATCACTTGCATCAGTGATGCTGTGAAAAAGGCTAGCTGTGCATCACTTGCATCAGTGATGCTCATTTAGCTAGAAAGGGGCTTGGTGCATCACTTGCATCATTGATGCTCATTTACCTAGAAAAAGGCTAGGTGTGAATCGCTTGCATCAGTGATGCTAATTTAGCTAGAAAAAAGGCTAGGTGTGCATCACTTGCGTCAGTGAAGCTCAGTTAGCTAGAAAAAGGCTAGGTGCATCAGTGATACTCAGTTAGCTAGAAAAAGGCTAGGTGTATCAGTAATGCTCATTTAGCTAGAAAAAGGTTAGGTGTGCATCACTTGCATCAGTGATGCTAGTTTAGGTAGAAAAGGCTAAGTGCATCACTTGCATCAGTGATGCTCAATTAGCTAGAAAACAGCTAGGTGTACATCACTTGCATCAGTGATGATAATTTAGGTAGAAAAAGGCTAGGTGCATCAGTGATGCTCATTTAGCTTTAAAAAGGCTAGGTGTGCATCACTTGCGTCAGTGATGCTCATTTAGCTAGAAAAATACTAGGTGCATCAGTGATGCTTATTTAGATAGAAAAAGGATAGGTACATCAGTGCTGCTCATTTAGCTAGAAAAAGGCTAGGTATGCATCACTTGTATCATTGATGCTAATTTAGCTAGAAAAAGGCTAGGTGCATCACTTGCATCAGTGATGCTCATTTAGCTAGAAAAAGGCTAGGTGTGCATCATTTGCATCAGTGATGCTCATTTAGCTAGAAAAGGCTATGTGCATCACTTGCATCAGTGATGCTAATTTAGCTAGAACAAGGCTAGTTGCATCAGTGATGCTCATTTAGCTAGAAACGGCTAGGTGCATCAGTGATGCTCAATTAGCTAGAAAACAGCTAGGCGTGCATCACTTGCATCAGTGATGCTCATTTAGCTAGAAAGGCTAGGTGCAACACTAGCTTCAGTGATGCTCATATAGCTAGAAAAAGGCTAGGTGCATTACTTGCATCAGTGATGCTCATTTAGCTAAAAAAAGGCTAGGTGTGCATCGCTTGCATCAGTGATGCTCATTTAGCTAGAAAAGGCTATGTGCATCACTTGCATCAGTGATGCTAATTTAGCTAGAACAAGGCTAGTTGCATCAGTGATGCTCATTTAGCTAGAAACGGCTAGGTGCATCAGTGATGCTCAATTAGCTAGAAAACAGCTAGGCGTGCATCACTTGCATCAGTGATGCTCATTTAGCTAGAAAAAGGCTAAGTGCATTACTTGCATCAGTGATTCCCATTTAGCTAGAAAAAGGCTAGGTGTGCATCACTTGCATAAGTGATGCTCATTTAGCTAGAAAAGGCTAGGTGCATCATTTGCATCAGTGATGCTAATTTAGCTAGAACAAGGCTAGTTGCATCAGTGATGCTCATTTAGCTAGAAACGGCTAGGTGCATCAGTGATGCTCAATTAGCTAGAAAACAGCTAGGCGTGCATCACTTGCATCAGTGATGCTCATTTAGCTAGAAAGGCTAGGTGCAACACTAGCTTCAGTGATGGTCATATAGCTAGAAAAAGGCTAGGTGCATTACTTGCATCAGTGATGCTCATTTAGCTAAAAAAAGGCTAGGTGTGCATCGCTTGCATCAGTGATGCTCATTTAGCTAGAAAAGGCTATGTGCATCACTTGCATCAGTGATGCTAATTTAGCTAAAACAAGGCTAGTTGCATCAGTGATGCTCATTTAGCTAGAAACGGCTAGGTGCATCAGTGATGCTCAATTAGCTAGAAAACAGCTAGGCGTGCATCACTTGCATCAGTGATGCTCATTTAGCTAGAAAACAGCTAGGTGTGCATCACTTACATCAGTGATGCTCATTTAGCTAGAAAGGGGATAGGTGCATAAGTGGTGCTCATTTAGCTATAAAAGGCTAGGTGCATCACTTGCATCAGTGATGCTCATTTAGCTAGAAAACAGCTAGGTGTGTATCAGTTACATCAGTGATGCTAATTTAGCTAGAAAGGGATAGGTGAATCAGTGGTGCTCAATTAGCTAGAAAAAGGCTAGGTGTGCATCACTTGCATCATTGATGCTAATTTAGATAGAAAAGGCTAGGTGTGCATCACTTGCATCAGTGATGCTAATTTAGCTAGAAAAAGGCGAGGTGCATCACTTGCATCAGTGATGCTGTGAAAAAGGCTAGCTGTGCATCACTTGCATCAGTGATGCTCATTTAGCTAGAAAGGGGATTGGTGCATCACTTGCATCATTGATGCTCATTTACCTAGAAAAAGGCTAGGTGTGAATCGCTTGCATCAGTGATGCTAATTTAGCTAGAAAAAAGGCTAGGTGTGCATCACTTGCGTCAGTGAAGCTCAGTTAGCTAGAAAAAGGCTAGGTGTATCAGTAATGCTCATTTAGCTAGAAAAAGGTTAAAACAGCTAGGTGTACATCACTTGCATCAGTGATGATAATTTAGGTAGAAAAAGGCTAGGTGTGCATCATTTGCATCAGTCATGCTTATTTAGCTAGAAAAGGCTAGGTGCATCACTTGCATCTGTGATGCTCAATTAGCTAGAAAACAGCTAGGTGTGCATCACTTGCATCAGTGATGCTCATTTAGCTAGAAAAGCTAGGTGCAACACTAGCTTCAGTGATGCTCATACAGCTAGAAAAAGGCTAGGTGCATTACTTGCATCAGTGATGCTCATTTAGCTAAAAAAAGGCTAGGTGTGCATCATTTGCATTAGTGATGCTCATTTAGCTAGAAAAGGCTAGGTGCATCACTTGCATCTGTGATGCTAATTTAGCTAGAACAAGGCTAGTTGCATCAGTGATGCTCATTTAGCTAGAAAAGGCTAGGTGCATCAGTGATGCTCAATTAGCTAGAAAACAGCTAGGTGTGCATCACTTGCATCAGTGATGCTCATTTAGATAGAAAGGCTAGGTGCAACACTTGCTTCAGTGATGCTCATTTAGCTAGAAAAAGGCTAAGTGCATTACTTGCATCAGTGATTCTCATTTAGCTAGAAAAAGGCTAGGTGTGCATCACTTGCAGCAGTGATGCTAATTTAGCTAGAACAAGGCTAGGTGCATCATTGATGCTCATTTAGCTAGAAAAAGGCTAGGTGTGCATCACTTGCATCAGTGATGCTCAATTAGCTAGAAAACAGCTAGGTGTGCATCACTTGCATCAGTGATGCTAATTTAGCTAGAAAAAGGCTAGGTGTGCATCACTTGCAGCAGTGATGCTAATTTAGCTAGAAAACAGCTAGGTGTGCATCACTTACATCAGTGATGCTCATTTAGCTAGAACACGGCTAGGTGCATCATTGATGCTAATTTAGTTAGAAAAAGGCTAGGTGTGGATCACTTGCGTCAGTGATGCTCATTTAGCTAGAAAAAGGCTAGGTGTATATCACTTGTATCAGTGATGCTCATTTAGCTAGAACACGGCTAGGTGCATCATTGATGCTAATTTAGCTAGAAAAAGGCTAGGTGTGCATCACTTGCATCAGTGATGGTCAATTAGCTAGAATACAGCTAGGTTTGCATCACTTGCATCATTGATGCTAATTTAGCTAGAAAAAGGCTAGGTGCATCAGTGATGCTCATTTAGCTTTAAAAAGGCTAGGTGCATCACTTGCATCAGTGATGCTCATTTAGCTAGAAAAAGGCTAGGTGTGCATCACTTGCATCATTGATGCTCATTTAGCTAGAAAAAGGCTAGGTGCATTACTTGCATCAGTGGTGCTCAATTAGCTAGAAAAAGGCTAGGTGTGCATCAGTTGCATCATTGATGCTAATTTATCTAGAAAAAGGCTAGGTGTGCATCACTTGCAGCAGTTATGCTCATTTAGCTAGAAAACAGCTAGGTGTGCATCACTTACATCAGTGATGCTCATTTAGCTAGAACACGGCTAGGTGCATCATTGATGCTAATTTAGCTAGAAAAAGGCTAGGTGTGCATCACTTGCATCAATGATGGTCAATTAGCTAGAATACAGCTAGGTGTGCATAACTTGCATCATTGATGCTAATTTAGCTAGAAAAAGGCTAGGTGTGCATCACTTGCAGCAGTAATGCTCATTTAGCTAGTAAACAGCTAGGTGTGCATCACTTACATCAGTGATACTCATTTAGCTAGAACAAGGCTAGGTGCATCATTGATGCTAATTAAGCTAGAAAAAGGCTAGGTGTGGATCACTTGCGTCAGTGATGCTCATTTAGCTAGAAAAGGCTAGGTGCATCACTTGCAGCAGTGATGCTAATTTAGCTAGAACAAGGCTAGGTGCATCATTGATGCTCATTTAGCTAGAAAAAGTCTAGGTGTGCATCACTTGTATCAGTGATGCTCATTTAGCTAGAAAACATCTCGGAGTGCATCCCTTGCATCAGTGATGCTCATTTAGCTAGAAAGGGGATAGGTGCATCAGTGGTGCTCAATTAGCTAGAAAAAGGCTAGGTATGCATCACTTGTATCATTGATGCTAATTTAGCTAGAAAAAGGCTAGGTGCATCACTTGCATCAGTGATGCTCATTTAGCTAGAAAAAGGCTAGGTGTGCATCATTTGCATCAGTGATGCTCATTTAGCTAGAAAAGGCTAGGTGCATCACTTGCATCAGTGATGCTCAATTAGCTAGAAAACAGCTAGGTGTGCATCACTTGCATCAGTGATGCTCATTTAGCTAGAAAGGCTAGGTGCAACACTAGCTTCAGTGATGCTCATATAGCTAGAAAAACTCTAGGTGCATTACTTGCATCAGTGATGCTCATTTAGCTAAAAAAAGGCTAGGTGTGCATCGCTTGCATCAGTGATGCTCATTTAGCTAGAAAAGGCTATGTGCATCACTTGCATCAGTGATGCTAATTTAGCTAGAACAAGGCTAGTAGCATCAGTGATGCTCATTTAGCTAGAAACGGCTAGGTGCATCAGTGATGCTCAATTAGCTAGAAAACAGCTAGGCGTGCATTACTTGCATCAGTGATGCTCATTTAGCTAGAAAACAGCTAGGTGTGCATCACTTACATCAGTGATGCTCATTTAGCTAGAAAGGGGATAGGTGCATCAGTGGTGCTCATTTAGTTAGAAAAGGCTAGGTGCATCACTTGCATCAGTGATGCTCATTTAGCTAGAAAACAGCTAGGTGTGTATCACTTACATCAGTGATGCTAATTTAGCTAGAAAAGGCTAGGTGTGCATCACTTGCAGCAGTGATGCTCATTTAGCTAGAAAACAACTAGGTGTGCATCACTTACATCAGTGATGCTCATTTAGCTAGAACAAGGCTAGGTGCATCATTGATGCTCATTTAGATAGAAAACATCTAGGAGTGCATCCCTTGCATCATTGATGCTCATTTAGCTAGAACAAGGCTACTTGCATCAGTGATGCTCATTTAGCTAGAAACGGCTAGGTGCATCAGTGATGCTCAATTAGCTAGAAACGGCTAGGTGCATCAGTGATGCTCAATTAGCTAGAAAACAGCTAGGCGTGCATCACTTGCATCAGTGATGCTCATTTAGCTAGAAAAAGCCTTAGTGCATTACTTGCATCAGTGATTCTCATTTAGCTAGAAAAAGGCTAGGTGAGCATCACTTGCATAAGTGATGCTCATTTAGCTAGAAAAAGGCTAGGTGTGCATCACTTGTATCAGTGATGCTCATTTAGCTAGAAAATATCTCGGAGTGCATCCCTTGCATCAGTGATGCTCATTTAGCTAGAAAGGGGATAGGTGCATCAGTGGTGCTCAATTAGCTAGGAAAAGGGTAGGTGTGCATTACTTGCATCATTGATGCTAATTTAGCTAGAAAAAGGCTCGGTGTGCATCACTTGCGTCAGTGATGCTCATTTAGCTAGAAAGAGGCTAGGTGTGAATCACTTGTATCAGTGATGCTCATTTAGCTAGAAAAAGGCTTGGATTATCAGTGATGCTCATTTAGCTTGAAAAAGGCTAGGTGCATCACTTGCATCAGTGATGCTCAATTAGCTAGAAAACAGCTAGGTGTGCATCACTTGCATCAGTGATGCTCATTTAGCTAGAAAGGCTAGGTGCAACACTAGCTTCAGTGATGCTCATATAGCTAGAAAAAGGCTAGGTGCATTACTTGCATCAGTGATGCTCATTTAGCTAAAAAAAGGCTAGGTGTGCATCGCTTGCATCAGTGATGCTCATTTAGCTAGAAAAGGCTATGTGCATCACTTGCATCAGTGATGCTAATTTAGCTAGAACAAGGCTAGTTGCATCAGTGATGCTCAATTAGCTAGAAAACAGCTAGGCGTGCATCACTTGCATCAGTGATGCTCATTTAGCTAGAAAAAGGCTAAGTGCATTACTTGCATCAGTGATTCTCATTTAGCTAGAAAAAGGCTAGGTGTGCGTCACTTGCATAAGTGATGCTCATTTAGCTAGAACAAGGCTAGTAGCATCAGTGATGCTCATTTAGCTAGAAACGGCTAGGTGCATCAGTGATGCTCAATTAGCTAGAAAACAGCTAGGCGTGCATCACTTGCATCAGTGATGCTCATTTAGCTAGAAAGGCTAGGTGCAACACTAGCTTCAGTGATGCTCATATAGCTAGAAAAAGGCTAGGTGCATTACTTGCATCAGTGATGCTCATTTAGCTAGAAAATTCTATGTGCATCACTTGCATCAGTGATGCTAATTTAGCTAGAACAAGGCTAGTTGCATCAGTGATGCTCAATTAGCTAGAAAACAGCTAGGCGTGCATCACTTGCATCAGTGATGCTCATTTAGCTAGAAAAAGGCTAAGTGCATTACTTGCATCAGTGATTCTCATTTAGCTAGAAAAAGGCTAGGTGTGCGTCACTTGCATAAGTGATGCTCATTTAGCTAGAAAAGGCTAGGTGCATCATTTGCATCAGTGATGCTCATTTAGCTAGAAAACAGCTAGGTGTGCATCACTTGCAGCAGTGATGCTCATTTAGCTAGAAAACAGCTAGGTGTGCATCACTTACATCAGTGATGCTCATTTAGCTAGAAAGGGGATAGGTGCATCAGTGGTGCTCATTTAGCTAGAAAAGGCTAGGTGCATCACTTGCATCAGTGATGCTCATTTAGCTAGAAAACAGCTAGGTGTGTATCACTTACATCAGTGATGCTAATTTAGCTAGAAAAGGCTAGGTGTGCATCACTTGCAGCAGTGATGCTCATTTAGCTAGAAAACAACTAGGTGTGCATCACTTACATCAGTGATGCTCATTTAGCTAGAACAAGGCTAGGTGCATCATTGATGCTCATTTAGATAGAAAACATCTAGGAGTGCATCCCTTGCATCAGTGATGCTCATTTAGCTAGAACAAGGCTACTTGCATCAGTGATGCTCATTTAGCTAGAAACGGCTAGGTGCATCAGTGATGCTCAATTAGCTAGAAACGGCTAGGTGCATCAGTGATGCTCAATTAGCTAGAAAACAGCTAGGCGTGCATCACTTGCATCAGTGATGCTCATTTAGCTAGAAAAAGCCTTAGTGCATTACTTGCATCAGTGATTCTCATTTAGCTAGAAAAAGGCTAGGTGAGCATCACTTGCATAAGCTATGCTCATTTAGCTAAAAAGGCTAGGTGCATCATTTGCATCAGTGATGCTCATTTAGCTAGAAAACAGCTAGGTGTGCATCACTTGCAGCAGTGATGCTCATTTAGCTAGAAAACAGCTAAGTGTGCATCACTTACATCAGTGATGCTCATTTAGCTAGAAAGGGGATAGGTGCATCAGTGGTGCTCATTTAGCTAGAAAAGGCTATGTGCATCACTTGCATCAGTGATGCTAATTTATCTAGAAAAAGGCTAGGTGTGCATCACTTGCATCATTGATGCTCATTTAGCTAGAAAAGGCTAGGTGCATCACTTGCATCAGTGATGCTAAATTGGCTAGAAAACAGCTAGGTGTGCATAACTTGCATCAGTGATGCTCATTTAGCTAGAAAAAGGCTAGGTGCATCACTTGCATCAGTGATTCTGTGAAAAAGGCTAGGTGTACATCACTTGCTTCAGTGATGCTCATTTAGCTAGAAAGGGGCTTGGTGCATCACTTGCATCAGTGATGCTCATTTAGCTAGAAAAAGGCTAGGTGTGAATCACTTGCATCATTGATGCTAATTTAGCTAGAAAAAAGGCTAGGTGTGGATCACTTGCGTCAGTGAAGCTCATTTAGCTAGGAAACGCTAGGTGCATCAGTGATGCTCAGTTAGCTAGAAATAGGCTAGGTGCATCAGTGATGCTCATTTAGCTAGAAAAAGGTTAGGTGTGCATCACTTGCATCAGTAATGCTAATTTAGGTAGAAAAGGCTAGGTGCATCACTTGCATCAGTGATGCTCAATTAGCTAGAAAATAGCTAGGTGTACATCACTTGCATTAGTGATGCTAATTTAGGTAGAAAAAGGCTAGGTGCATCAGTGATGCTCATTTAGCTTTAAAAAGGCTAGGTGTGCATCACTTGCGTCAGTGATGCTCATTTAGCTAGAAAAATACTAGGTGCATCAGTGATGCTTATTTAGCTAGAAAAAGGATAGGTACATCAGTGCTGCTCATTTAGCTAGAAAAAGGCTAGGTATGCATCACTTGTATCATTGATGCTAATTTAGCTAGAAAAAGGCTAGGTGCATCACTTGCATCAGTGATGCTCATTTAGCTAGAAAAAGGCTAGGTGTGCATCATTTGCATCAGTGATGCTCATTTAGCTAGAAAAGGCTAGGTGCATCACTTGCATCAGTGATGCTCAATTAGCTAGAATACAGCTAGGTGTGCATCACTTGCATCAGTGATGCTCATTTAGCTAGAAAGGCTAGGTGCAACACTAGGTTCAGTGATGCTCATATAGCTAGAAAAAGGCTAGGTGCATTACTTGCATCAGTGATGCTCATTTAGCTAAAAAAAGGCTAGGTGTGCATCGCTTGCATCAGTGATGCTCATTTAGCTAGAAAAGGCTATGTGCATCACTTGCATCAGTGATGCTAATTTAGCTAGAACAAGGCTAGTTGCATCAGTGATGCTCATTTAGCTAGAAACGGCTAGGTGCATCAGTGATGCTCAATTAGCTAGAAAACAGCTAGGCGTGCATCACTTGCATCAGTGATGCTCATTTAGCTAGAAAAAGGCTAAGTGCATTACTTGCATCAGTGATTCTCATTTAGCTAGAAAAAGGCTAGGTGTGCGTCACTTGCATAAGTGATGCTCATTTAGCTAGAAAAGGCTAGGTGCATCATTTGCATCAGTGATGCTCATTTAGCTAGAAAACAGCTAGGTGTGCATCACTTGCAGCAGTTATGCTCATTTAGCTAGAAAACAGCTAGGTGTGCATCACTTACATCAGTGATGCTCATTTAGCTAGAAAGGGGATAGGTGCATCAGTGGTGCTCATTTAGCTAGAAAAGGCTAGGTGCATCACTTGCATCAGTGATGCTCATTTAGCTAGAAAACAGCTAGGTGTGTATCACTTACATCAGTGATGCTAATTTAGCTAGAAAAGGCTAGGTGTGCATCACTTGCAGCAGTGATGCTCATTTAGCTAGAAAACAACTAGGTGTGCATCACTTACATCAGTGATGCTCATTTAGCTAGAACAAGGCTAGGTGCAT